>BSBM01001114.1:3540000-4140000 GCA_027924585.1 Larix kaempferi | reverse complement strand
GGTAAAGTGGCCATTGCCTCATTTCAACCCGCATATCTTGCAGCAGCCTACAAATTTCCCCGCTCCCAGCAAGCTCTGACTGATGAATGGTTGGGAAAAATGGACAACGTTGAGATGGCCAAAAAACTGTTGGTCACAGGCAAGCATCTAAGAAAGAAAGGTAGCGACGAATATGACGTACAGAATCTGAGACCTCCTTTCAGATTGATTGCCTTGATGCTGTGCAGAATCTTCTGCATGCCCGATGGCACAGTGTATAAGATTCAGTGGGTCCCTATTATCCACTTCGTGGCATTTAAGGGAGCTGTGTTTGACTGGGCCACTCTCCTGTCAGATAGTTTGGCCTCGATGATAGTTGCTGCTAGAGAAGGCCTAGCCTTGAAGAAGGCTGAATTTTTCATGTCCTCATATCTGATTGATTGTATTTTGGCCAAGATGGACTTCCCCAAATTGGGCTGCACATGGGATAAGGCCACCACCCCAGTCTATATCGCTTTCAGGATGTTGTGGGCTCAGAATTACAAGCCCAGCTACAAACTCATCTGTGAGGGGTTCATCATGCCCCTATATGAGAAGATATTCAAGGAGGAACCCAACTGCCTGTCAGAGAATGCTTTGGAAGTCCTAGAGAATTACGGGGATTTTTACTTTTCAGAGCAGGGCACCTACCTCAGAATGTATGGAGGGACTAAGCCCCCATACATTTTGCCGCAGTATGCCACAGATTATGTGGTCCTCAAAGAAGCAGTAAGGCAAATCTTCCTGGATGGAATTGGAGCAATGCTCCACAAACAGCATAAGGCTTCCTTTCCCCCTCTACCTTTCTGCATAGGTGCTTACAAGTTCTCGGGGGTTGCCTCAGCCGAAGAGTTTGTGCAGGAGCTGAAAGCTTTCCACTTCGGTGAGGTGATCTTCCACAGGAACGACAGAAAGGGAAAAGTGGCCGAGCATTGTAAGGACATCTACGCTCATTTTGAATACTAGCACTATCCCGATGCCGAGGAAGAGATATTCAGAGGCATTAGCAACATGGCTGAGCTGCGGGCCTGTCACCAAGGCTCTAGAGCAAGCTCTAGCTCAACCAAGGTCCAGAAGACCAGCCAGCAGCAGGAGAAAGAAGATGAGGAGGCCTGAATTCAGGAAGAGCTCAGATTAAGAGAAGAAGCAAGGTTACTCTGGGAAGCTGAGGAAGCCAGATTGCAGCGGGAGGTGGAGGAAGCCAGGTGGAAGCAAGAAGCTGAAGCAGCAAGAAAGCAGCAGGAAGCTGAAGTGGCAAGAATGCAACAAGAAGCGAAAAAGGAAAGCCTGCGGAAAGAAGCTGAGGAAGCCCAGCAGCGAAGAGAGGCTGAAGCTGAACAAGCCGAGGCAGAAAGGAAGGCGGAAGAAGAGAGGAAAGCGGGGGAAGATGCCCAAGCAGGTGGATCCGGTGTCCAAGACATGGAAATAAACGCCTCTCAAGCAGGTGGCTCTGGTACCCAAAGTGAAGGAGTAGACCTAGCTCAGGAAGTCCGGACCCCACCTGCTGAAGAAGACATGGACATCATGAACCGCCCAATTGTCCCGTATACTCCATCGGGAAAACACACAGTGTCCAGGTGGAATGAGTTTGTCTACGACAAGAAAAGGAAAGCAATGGTCCTCAAGTCAGAAGAAAGGATCAAAAGTCCCTTCCACGAGGACATCATTACCCATCGAGAGGTCACTATAATGAAGAATACAGATCAAGACCCCTTTGCTATGGCATTCGCAGCTGTAGAAACAACAAAAGCATCACTGGATAATGTGGGGGTTATAGTTAGGGAAAATGTATTGACAAAGAAGAGAGCTCGTTCACTACAACAAACTTTGGCTAATGAGCAAGCCCACAGGGATATTGTGGTGAACAAGTATAACTGTCTGCATGCCGAGCATAAGGAGCTGTCAAGCAAGTATAGCCAGCTGGAGGAGGAAAAGGACCAGCTAGCACTCCAAATGATGATTGTGGAAGCAGAGAAGAATGGAGCGAAAGATAAAGCATCCCAGCTAGAAGCGGAAAAGCGGGTATTAGCTGAGCAGTTAGAGCAGGCTGAGGGTAGAACAATGGACATGTCTCCCTTCCATGAGCTGTCATGCAGCATCTTGAAGCAATTGTATGACACTCAGGAGCTAATCACTAATGAGGTTTGCAAGCTCAAGGCCATGGTAGTCAGGTTAAAAGAAATTAACGCAGAGGCCCATAGGCTCAAGGCTAAGAATACCCGTGTCAAGGCAAATATCATAAGTCAAATGGCATGGAGAGAAGGAAAAGGGAGTTTCCCCATGCATCTCCCATTTAAATCTGTGGACGATTTTAATGAGGACATAGCCTTGTTGGAGTTTGGCAGGAACTGTGCCAGTAAGCTGATAACCAGTGTGCAAAGAACAACAGATAAAATTAACAGTCTGTACCAAAGGCTCCAAGGGGTGCATGACAAATGCACATTGAGTTTCCCTCAGACCCTGGAGGACTTTCCGGAAAAGGAGCAACGTTTGTCTCAGCTAAAGGAAGAGCTAGGCGTTCAAACAAAGTATGTGAAGAGGATTGATGTTCTGGCTATTGATGACCTCCAACATTATATTGGATTGTCATCCCTCCACAACCATCTACTGAAGGAAGTGCATCAAGCTGCAGTAGTAGAAGTTTAGAGCATTGGAGCAGAGCTCGGGAAGAATGTAACTTCTCAGAAAATCTTGTTTCCTGCTGCAGCAAACATAGTCATAAGGGACACAGGTATGTGGTATAGCTACATAGCGGAGGAGGAGAAGAAAGCTGCAGCAGTAGTAGGGGCAACATCAGATCCAGAATCTTCTCTCCCAGCAGCCATTCCAGCAACCGCAGTAGGCTCGATTCCCTCTTCCCCAGCGGTGGCAGAAATTGCAGCAGCAACAGTTGGTTCGAGTGTCTCTCCCCAGGCAGCATCAGCAGCATCAATTGACTTGGGCGGTCCTCTGCCAGCAGAAGCTCACGCACAGGAGTGAAATCGCTGATTTCAAAGCCTTATTTCTGTTATTTTTGTATTTGACTCTCAAATGTGTAAAGCGGAGAAATTGTGGGACAACTGTCCTTATTTTCTTTTAAATAATTTCTGTAAATGAAAGGGAATCTCATTTTTGTCTATTATAGGAGAGAATTTTCTGTAGATGACAAGTGGA
This sequence comes from Larix kaempferi, assembly GCA_027924585.1. NCBI lineage: Eukaryota > Viridiplantae > Streptophyta > Pinopsida > Pinales > Pinaceae > Larix > Larix kaempferi. The sequence continues at coordinate 4,136,829 of BSBM01001114.1, read as the reverse complement.
AGGTAATAGGTGGCAGCCCAAAGGGCAGATTTGTAATTATAAATAGAAGCTAGGAAGAATAGAGAAGGAATTTTGGCAGGGAATGAAATTTTGGAAAGCCTGTACGAGCTACCTTGTATCGGTTCTTTGAAATTTTTTTTTTCTAATAAAAGCCAGGGAGATGGACGTTTTGCACAAGAATAATGGATGGATGTATGTTGGACTACTCTAATGACTTCCGTACTGTAATGTGAGATCATTCCTACTATCTGAATTATGTCTTTGTATTAATGATGTTCGCTCCTTCCTGTGCAAACGATTTTCTCCATTTCATGAACAGTGAATGTGTTTCAGATTAAATCAGGAGCTATATGCTGATATCTTTATCATTGCTGTAGAGTTCTCTTTCAGATTAAATGGCTAACTGTTCTTTCTTCAAGATAACCCATATGGCTCATTGTTCATGCCTTTAATTTGCTCCTTGCAGGGATCTTTAAATTTAATTTTAGTTTGTTTACAGTTAGATCTGTTTATTCGTTCTTTCCATTTAGATTAGATATTTTTGCTTCTTTCTCTGTTTCATGAGAAATAGATGCGTTTTACATTAAACTAGAAGCTATCTTCTAAGATCCTTTTATCTGGCTGTAGCTTTACCTGTAAGAATTGACAGCTATCTGTTCTTTCTTTATGTTATCTGTTATAGCTCATTGCTCATCCTTTAACCGTGTTCTCTGCAAGGATAGGTAGATTTATTTCAGTTTCTAGACTTAGATCTGTTTTAGTTGCATCTAGATCAAGTATAAACTAGGCACTTGCATCTCATTAAAAAACATAAAACCCAAAAGAAAGGTGGATCGGGCCATAACCGGTAGAATTGGAATTAAACTCCAAAACCACGGTTGCCGGAACCGTTAACCGGACGGATTCCCTACACCAAACGGGAGATAGTCTAATTGGGATCATCTCTCGGGGAGAATCCCTTTCTGATTGATGCTACGATATCTGAGGCATCAACAGGTAGTAGGAAGAAGGCTAAGATGACAGAGAAGCAGCCTACCCCACTTAAAACTGAGACCTCACTCCAGGATACTAGGTGCACCACTGGTGTTCCTCCAGAAATCAGATGGGGTGACATTTACAGGATGATCCGAGACCAGGATGTCCCGGACATGTTGTTAGAAGAGGGGCCAATTTATCTAAATATCAAAGCCTCAGGCATAACCAGAGCTGCTGCCCGCCCTGAACTATTCCCCTGTGCTGAAGTGATCGGATGGATACTCCAACATGCCGATGCTGAAGGAAGAGTGATAAATGACAGCGGGAAAGTGGCCATTGCCTCATTTCAACCCACATATCTTGCAGCAGCCTACAAATTTCCCCGCTCCCAGCAAGCTCTGACTGATGAATGGTTGGGCAAAATGGACAACGTTGAGATGGCCAAAAGGCTGCTGGTCGTAGGCAAGCATCTAAGAAAGAAAGGTAGCGACGAATATGATGTACATAATCTGAGACCTCCTTTCAGATTGATCGCTTTGATGCTATGCAGAATCTTCGGCATGCCCGATGGCACCATGTATAAGATTCAGTGGGTCCCTATTATCCACTTCGTGGCATTTAAGGGAACTGTGTTTGACTGGGCCACTCTCCTGTCAGATAGTTTGGCCTCGATGATAGTTGCTGCTAGAGAAGGACTAGCCTTGAAGAAGGATGAATTTTTCATGTCCTCGTATCTCATTGATTGTATTTTGGCCAAGATGGACTTCCCCAAATTGGGCTGCACATGGGATAAGGCCACCACCCCGGTTTATACCGCTTTCAAGATGATGTGGGCCCAGAATTACAAAACTAGATACAAACTCATCTGTGAGGGGTTCATTATGCCCCTATATGAGAAGATATTCAAGGATGAACCCAACTGCCTGTCAGAGAATGCTTTGGAAATCCTTGAGAATTACGGGGATTTTTACTTTTCAGAGTAAGGCACCTACCTCAGAATGTTTGGAGGGACCAAAGCTCCATACATTTTTCCGTAGTATGCCACTGACTATGCGGTCCTTAAGGAAGCAGTAAGACAAATCTTCCTGGACGGAATTGGAGCAATGCTCCACAAACAACATAAGGCTTCCTTTCCCCCTCTTCCTTTCTGTATAGGTGCTTACAAGTTCTCGGGGGTTTCCTCAGCCGAAGAGTTTGTTCAAGAGCTGAAAGCCTTCCACTTCGGTGAGGTAATCTTCCACAGGAATGACAGGAAGGGAAAAGTTGCTGAGCACTGTAAGGAGATTTATGCTCACTTCGAGTACTCTCACTATCCTGATGCCGAGGAAGAGGCATTCAGAGGCATCAACAACATGGCTGAGCTACGGGTCTGTCGCCAAAGCACTGGAGCAAGCTCTAGCTCAACCAAGGTCCAGAAGACCAGCCAGCAGAAGGAGAAAGAAGCTGAGGATGCCCAAGCTCAGGAAGAGGTCAGATTAAGAGAAGAAGCAAGGTTACTCCAGGAAGCTGAGGAAGCCAGATTGCAGCGGGAGTCGGAGGAAGCCAGGTGGCAGCAGGAAGCTGAAGTGGCAAGAATGCAGTAGGAAGTTGAAGTGGCAAGAATGCAACAAGAAGCTGAAAATGAAAGCCGGCAGCGAGAGGCTGAGGAAGCCCAGCAGTAGAAAGAGGTTGAAGCTGAACAAGCAGAGGCAAAACGGAAAGCAGAAGAAGAGCTGAAAGCAGGGGAAGATGCCCAAGCAAGTGGGTCCGATGTGCAAGACATGGAAATAGACACATCTCAAGCAGGTGGCTCTGGTACCCAAAATTTGGGAGTAGATCCAGCCTAGAAAGTTTGGACCCCACCTGCTGAAGAAGAAATGGACATTATGGACCGCCCAATTGTCCCGTACACTCCATCGGGAAAACATACGGTGTCCAGGTGGAATGAGTTTGTCTATGACAAGAAAAGGAAAGCACTGGTCCTCAAATTGGAGGAGAGGATCAAAAGTCCCTTCCATGAGGACATCGTTACCCACCGAGAGGTCACTATAATGCAGAATACAGATCAAGATCCCTTTGCTATGGCATCCGCAGCTGTAGAAACAACAAAAGCATCATTGGACAATGTAGGTGTTATAGTCAGAGAAAATGTCTTGACAAAGAAGAGAGCTCATTCACTACAATAGACTGTGGCTAATGAGTAAGCCCACAGGGATCTGGTGGTGAACAAGTATAATTGCTTGTACGCTGAGCATAAGGAGCTGTCAATCAAGTATAGCCAGCTGGAGGAGGAAAAGGACCAGCTAACACTCCAAATGATGATTGTGGAAGCAGAGAAGAATGGAGCGGAAGATAAAGCATCCCAGCTAGAAGCGGACAAGCGGGCATTGGCTGAGCAGTTAGAGCAGGCTAAGGTTAGAACAGTGGACATGTCTCCCTTCCATGAGTTGTCATGCAACATCCTGAAGCAAGTGCATGACACTCAGGAGCTAATCACTAATGAGGTCTGCAAGCTCAAGGCCATGGTGGTCAGGTTAAAAGACATTAATGCGGAGGCCCATAGGCTCAAAGCCAAGCATACCCGTGTCAAAGCAAATATCGTGAGCCAGATAAAATGGCGAGAAGGGAAGGGGGATTTCCCCGCACATCTCCCATTTAAGTCTGTGGAGGGTTTTGATGAAGATGTGGCCCTTTTGGACTTCTACAGAAACTGTGGCAGCAAGCTGTTAGCCAGTGTGCAAGGAACAAGGGATAATATCAACGGTCTGTATCAAAGAATCCTAGAAGTGCATGACAGGTGCAAATTGAATTTCCCACAATCCCTTGATGACTTCCCGGATTCAGAGCAACGCTTGGCGGAGCTAAAGGGAGAACTAGGTATCCAAACTGAATATGTTAAGAAAATTGATGTCCTAGCAATTGATGACCTCCAACATTATATTGGAATGTTATCAGTGCACGACCACTTGCTCAAAGAAGTGCATCAAGCCGCAGTAGTGGAAGTTCAAGGCATCGGAGCAGAGCTTAGGAAGAATGTGACGTCTCAGAAAATCTTGTTCCCCGCTGCAGCAAACATAGTCATAAAAGACACGGGCATATGGTATAACTACATAGCAGAGGAGGAGAAGAAAGCTGCAGCAGTAGCAGGAGCATCAACAAATCCAGAATCTTCTCTCCCGGCAGCCATTCCAGAAACTCCATCCAGCTCAATCCCTTCTTCCCAAGCAGAAGCAGCAGCAACAATTGGTTCGAATGTCTCTTCCCAAGCAGCAGCAGCAGCTTCAATTGACTTGGGCGATCCTCCCCTAGCTGAAGCTCACGCACAAGAGTGAGAGCACGATATTAGACATTATTTCTGCTATGTGTATTTTGTTAAACTCTCAAATGTATAAAGCGTGAGCTATGGGACAGCTGTCCATTCTTTTGTTAACTATTTTGTAAAAGAAAGAGAATCAAAATTTTGTCTATTATAGGAGAGAAATTTCTGTAGATGACAAGTGGAAGATGCTAGGTGGCAGCCCAAAGGGCAGATTTGTAACTATAAATAGAAGTTAGGAAAGATTAGGAAGGACTATTGGCAGGGAAGGGATTTTGTAAACCTGTATGAGCTATCTTGTATCGGTTCTGTAAAATTGAATTTTCTAATAAAAGCCAGGGAGAAGGACGTTTTAGATGGGAAGGAAAGATGGATGTGTATTGGACTATTCTGATGACTTCTATACTGTAATGTGAAATCTTTCTTGTTATTTGAACTATTTCTTTGCAACAAATGATTTTGCTTATTTCTGTGTGAACGATTTCTCCATTTCATGAGCAGTGAATGTGTTTATATTAAATCAGAAGCTATTTTTCGGTATCTTTATCTTGGCTGTAGCTTTCTCTTTCTGATTTAATGGCTATCCATTCTTTCTTTAAGATAAATCCTATAGCTCATTGTTCATGCCTTTAATTGTGCTCCTTGCAGGGATAACTAGTTTTATTTTATGTGTTTCTTTATTAGATTTAGATCTTTTCTTCCAGTTTGCATCTAGATGAAATAATTTTGCTTCTCTGTTTCATGAGCAATAGATGCGTTTTACATTAAATTAGAAGCTATCTTCTAAAGATCTTTTATCTTGCTGTAGCTTTACCTGTAAGAATCAATGACTATCTGTTCTTTCTTTATGATATCTCTTACAGCTCATTGCTCATCTTGTAAATGTGTTCCTTGCAAGGATAGGTAGATTCACTTTAGTCTTAGATTTAGATCTGTTTAGTTTTGCATTTAGATCAGATATAAGTTAGGCACTTGCATCTCATTAAAAAACATAAAATCCAAAAGAAAGGTGGATCGGGCCATAACCGGTATAATCGGAACTAAACTCCAAACCCACGGTTGCCGGAACCGCTAACCGGACGGATTCCCTACACCAAACGGGAGATAATCTAATTGGGATCATCTCTCGGGGAGAATCCCTTTCTGATTGATGCTACGATATCTGTAAAAGAATCCCTTTGTGAACCAATTATGGAAAGTTGTTTACCATCACTTATAGATACTTTATGAGATGTGTGTTTATTATTGTCATAGGCTACCAAAGTTGGACCCATGGAAAGTAGCACCTCTCGAGGACATAGGGTATTGAATTGACTCCATGCTGCAAATCTAACAGCCAAAATGGCTTATACTCAAGAGTCTGTTTTACAGAGATTCTCGCCTCAATTAAAGCACGGCTGAGACAAAAGCAAAAGACATGTAAAATCAAGAAGGTTGTCCAAAAGGCTCAGCTCAAAATGGGCTCCTCTTCGTCCGTGAGGCTTGATCAAATCAATAGAATTTCTAACTCACACAAAAGGACATTATGGATTGAGGAGCCTAAATCAAATATCATGTCAAAAGAAAATATCTCTGGAAGGATCAAACAGCTAAGCTGTCCAAAGAACAAACATCCAAAAGGATGCAAGCAACATGGGAATGAGGAACAAGAACAATAACGTCCATGAGAAAGTGTTGCAAATCCGGTGGAGTCCAGCAGTAGTAACCATCTGAAAGATGACCCTCCTAAAATGAATCTCATATGCTGGCCCTTTGAGAGTGGTGAAGATGTCTCGGTCAAAGCTCCCCTTTCCCCAATGGCTAGCAGGTAAAGTGCCTTCTTCCCCTCGCATGAATTTAAAATGCTCAGACTGAGTAATGCACCTAAGATGGATGTCTTTGATTAGGTTTTGGACCATGAAGAGGAATTTTCAGAGATCTGTGTTCGCCAGCGACTCGCCATTGTTGTTGCAGCAACATCCCCCCCAAAATTTTGTACATATTGGGGCCCCTCCTTTCCTTTTGTAGAAAGACTGCTTTAATAAGTCATTCCCAGCTTTTATCTTTGTTTTTTAACAGAAAATCTTGTCATGAAAAAACTCCAAGTCTGCCAGAAGATCTTGTTTCTCAACAGAAATTTTTTCGTGAAGTCTTCCTCGAAATTGCGGAACGATTTGGTAAAGCCCCGCAGTGGCGGAAGCCTTTTGTTTAAGCATCCGAAAAGGACTTAGAAACTTTCGTTGAAAATATTGCGGAGAGTTTCGGGTTTCTCTCCCGAAACAGCGGAAACTATTCTTCTAAGATTTCCGAAAAGGGACTTAGAAAACTTTTCAATTTTTTGCGGAGCGCCCCATGGAACATTTCAAGTTTTCCTCCCGAAACGATTGTTAAAAGATTGCGGAAGCTATTGAGGAATTGCTTCCGAAATGGAGGAACCATTCAAGCTATCTCTCCGAAACAGCGGAAGTGTTCGTCATAAGTTCCCCGAAAAAGCTTCGAAATTTTTGTTGAAAAGGTCGTGGAAACATTTGACGAATCCCTTCCGAAACGGCGGAGTTCTTCGTCAAAACCTTCCGCAAACGCGGAGTGATTCAGGTTTTCCTCCCGAAAGACGGAAGTCTTTGTTTAAACATTCGAAGAGTAACTTAGAAACCTTTTTGAAAAGTTGCAGAGCGTAATAGGGAAACTCTGCGGAATCATTCACCTTTTGCTCCCGAAACTGCGGAGGCTTTTAGGCTATCCTCCCGCAACGGCGGAAGCCATTCGCCAAGTCTCCCCGAAGCTCTGAAAGAACTTAGAAAGTTTATGAAGTATTCCGGAAGCCTTTGGACTTTTCCTCCCGAAACTGCGAAAAGGTTCGCCTTATTCTCCCGAAAGCCGTCGGAGGACCTTGCCTCAACTTTCGCGGCACCCTTTGAGTTTTCTCTCCGCAGTTGTGGAAGCCGTTTGCGGGGAAAGTCAGGTTATCTTTCCGTAACTCCGCAAGAACTTAGAAACTTTTGTGAAGTTTGCGGAACAAGTTGGCTTTTCCTCCCGCAGTCGCGGAAACATTCATGCTAACTTGCCAAAACACCGAAACGCTTAAGGCTTTTCGGGAAAATTCATAAAACCCGCCCGCAACCACGGAAGCTTTCAAGTTCTCCTTCCGAAATGATGGGAAGCATTCACCATATCTTCCCGAAAACCCCGCGAGACTTAGAAAATTTTTGAATCGCGGAAGATATTGATGAACTACTCCCGAAATTGCGGAACGCTTTGAGTTCCCCTCCCGCAACGCGGGAGCCTTTTTGCGGAATGTTTAAGTTTTCCTTCTGCGAAGGCGGAAGCTTTTCGCTATGCCTTTCCGCAATGGCGGATGGAATTGACAAGTCATCTCGCTGGTGGCGGCCGTGCACGTAAACCAATGCAGCTCGATGTGACCGCAACATACAACATTTAAAACTCGTTTTAATACGCCACCAACCGTATTAAAGTCCCACACGTGTTCGACGTATTTAAATATACGGTGGGGGCTCGAACCGACCCCATTGATGTTTGTATCGATTAAGCAACTATTGGACGTCGCGCGACAAATACAGCTCGGCTCGCTCATCCACGTTCACGGCCACCTCGCTCATCTATCCTCACGGTGCCAGGTAGGAGGTTTTAACCTTTAAATTTGTCCCTTCTACGCTTCAAATTGCTATTGGGTTGTCCTTTGTTTGAAAAAGATATGCATTGGTTGGATTTTGACGGACAAAATGCCCGTCATAGGCTATTTTGCCCGTCAAATACAGTTTGAATTGCGTTTTTCTCGTCATATAAAACAGAGGCAGGATAAAACGTTTGCATAGTGGGTAGAGGGTAGAGACCATTAATTTTTATGGTTAGACTTGTTCCAATTCCCTCCCCGGGCCGCGTACCTCGTTATCTCAAGACACACATCTTGTATCGGTTCTGTAAAATCGAATTTTCTAATAAAAGCCAGGGAGAAGGACGTTTTACATGGGAACGAAAGATGGATGTGTATTGGACTATTCTGATGACTTCTATACTGTAATGTGAAATCTTTCTTGTTATTTGAACTATTTCTTTGCAACAAATGATTTTGCTTATTTATGTGTGAACGATTTCTCCATTTCATGAGCAGTGAATGTGTTTATATTAAATCAGAAGCTATCTTCTGGTATCTTTATCTTGGATGTAGCTTTCTCTTGCTGATTTAATGGCTATCCATTCTTTCTTTAAGATAAATCCTATAGCTCATTGTTCATGCCTTTAATTGTGCTCCTTGCAGGGATAACTAGTTTTATTTTATGTGTTTCTTTATTAGATTTAGATCTTTTCTTCCAATTTGCATCTAGATGAAATAATTTTGCTTCTCTGTTTCATGAGCAATAGATGCGTTTTACATTAAATTAGAAGCTATCTTCTAAAGATATTTTATCTTGCTGTAGCTTTACCTGTAAGAATCAATGGCTATCTGTTCTTTCTTTATGATATCTCTTACAACTCATTGCTCATCTTGTAAATGTGTTCCTTGCAAGGATAGGTAGATTCACTTTAGTCTTAGATTTAGATCTGTTTAGTTTTGCATTTAGATCAGATATAAGTTACGCACTTGCATCTCATTAAAAAACATAAAATCCAAAAGAAAGGTGGATCGGGCCATAACCGGTATAATCGGAACTAAACTCCAAACCCACGGTTGCCGGAACCACTAACCGGACGGATTCCCTACACCAAACGGGAGATAATCTAATTGGGATCATCTCTCGGGGAGAATCCCTTTCTGATTGATGCTACGATATCTGTAAAAGAATCCCTTTGTGAACCAATTATGGAAAGTTGTTTACCATCACTTATAGATACTTTATGAGATGTGTGTTTATTATTGTCATAACATGTAAATAAAGAAGCATTACCCGTCATATATTTAGAAGCACCAGAATCCATTATCCATTCCACATTAGAAGAAGAACTACTAGACGAAACAATAGATGCACATAAAGCTAGTTGTGATTCATCAGAACCTTTATTTTTAGCCTTAGACATTAAACGTTTCGCTTTAACGTAATTCTTTTCAGGATGGTTAGTTTTACCACAATGCTTACAAGGATCATACACATTCTTCTTCTTCTTCTTATTTTCATGATGTGCATTAGAAGCATGACCAAATTTATTAGTATGATTTGAAGTGTGTGAACTAGAACCTTTAGCATTATTAAAACTTTTCTTAGGATTCTTATTATGTGCCATAAGAGCCTTATTAGGTGAGACTTGTCCTGAAACAATCAACCTTTCTTGCTCATTTATCAACCCTTTACAAGAATCATCATAAATAGGTTTCGTGGTATTTTGAGATAATTCAAGAGCCCTATTCCTAGTTTGGATGAACATGTCAAAACAAGATGACAATTTTTGTTCTACAAGAATTATAAGAGCAGTGTCGGTCTTCTTGTAATATTTACCACAATTATTTAATTTTTCATTTAAAGTTTTCACTTCAGCAAGATATAATTCTACTCTTTCAAAGTTAGTAGGATCTAGCTCAAAAATCTTCTTTTCAAGGTAATAAACAAAAATATCATCAAATTTATCAAATAAAGAAGCAAGAATTTTCCATACCTCAACTGGGTTGTCTTCTCCCTCAATACTTACCTGGATACTATTGTAAACTGTATGACCAATGAGCCCTCTTGCTTGATCACATTTATCTTCCCATATAGCCACATCTTTAGCATCATCAGGTTTTTGGTGTTCACAAGTAACAATCCTCCATAGATTCTTACTCCTGAGAACATCAATCATTTTTCTTTTCCATGCAAGATAGTTAGGACCAACAAGTTCAGGAACATAAGCTACTTCTGAAGTCGTAATGATAGAAATATTGACAAGAAAATTAAACCCAAATGCTAGAAATGCTAAGAGAAAAAAGTGAATAACAAAAAACTGATACACTTTATCATTCGGATCTGAAGAAACATAGTAAAAAAAAACAGCTTTACTTACCACCCCTTTAAAAAGTGTCAAGAAAAGTCACTCGTGGGTCTGCCACAGTAAAATCGCGAATACTCGTGGGTCTCTTCTATAGTAACAAGCTATACAAATATGGTCGTGACCCCTTACTTTTGTCAAATGCAAACCATAACAATTATTGTGAAAATAATGTTATTTGTTCCTAATAAAGGACATAGATAACATAAATAAATGGTTGTAGGTTTACCCCGTTTACCATCCATGAATCATGGAGAAGTACTCGAAGGGTTTTTCGCGAGGTTGTTCCTTGGGAAAAAAATTTGGAAACACACCCAAAAAGAAAGAGAAATTCAATTTTTATGGGGCATCCAAAGGCAACTTAGGGCGCCTTAGGTTGGTAAAGTCTTTAAGGACTTGCAATGGAAATCCTTGTTGTCTCTTATAAATTCCTATGAAATAGAACAAACAACTGACTTGAGATTAGATATCTTGTAATTAGGGTCATAGAACCTCTCAAGCAAGGTTTCAAAATAGTCATCTTTGATAGGAACTCCAAGTCATTATTTAAATGGTAAAAATTCAACAACTTTCCTAGGTAATGGCTAGACAATTGTTGTGGATTCAATAAGTGATATCGATTTTTGATTGTTTTAGGTTCAAATAGGTGAGAAGGGGGACAAATCAAGAGGGAGACTGGCTCACCAATAAAGCAATCCCCGATCAAAGTAATTATTTATGATGTTAACAAGCTCTATATCTAACATGCATGTTAATCCATATGGGGTATTTCCCCCCTCCTTTGGATTACTCCTCCACCACTTCAATTAAAATCTTAACTCCCCTTCCCACCCCAGTCATGAGTTCACTTCCTTATACAATGTATGAATTTCGCACATTAGCACCCACTTATGCCTACCCACTTGTAGGTTGCAATGTATGGTCTACTACCATGCCATGTTCCTACATGATCCACTCAATGATGTCACAATATTTTTGTATATGTCTTTATGTGGTGGATCGCATTCCTTGAGTTCCCCTCACCTTGGCCTAGATCTAGGACCTCTTAGTATACTATTTTGGCAAAGTCCTCCATTACCTTCCCTCACTTTGTCTTTGGCCCTTAGCTTGGTTCACTCTGTCCCTCATAGCACTCATTTAGGGTATTTCCTAACTTTATGAATCCAATTGGGGGTCCAAACCCCTAATTGGGTTGATATTCACTTAATATGCTTCATTACAAGTCCACAATAACCAAAATCTATTTTGGGTTTCTATTTGTGGCGTAAAATGAGTCAAAAATCTCTTAACCCTTCCCAATCTCATGGAAGGGAAAGTAACATGGGTCATTAAAGAAGGAGCCACACCTATGTTCCATTGTTCACATATTTGGGAATAAAATCCTACAACATAGTCTTACAAAAACCACAATATGGAGTCAAACCACACAATTCAACTTTGTCATGCAACTCGGGCTCTCCAATAATGAGCCCAAAGTACACCTACACCTTGAGGTTGTTCCCTTGCCTATTTATTCTTTTCTATTCCACTTTGTAAAGGCCCTTCATTTTCTCTTATCTTTGAAACCATGTCTTGCAAGTACACACTCAAATTTGTAACACATCTTAATCTAGCTCTCCTCCACCTCTCCCACACTCTTGAGTTGCTTGCACCTATCATATTCATAAACTTTATAGAGATGTCTTACTGTGTTGAAAGGTGTTTTCCCTATGTAAGGTTATGTATTGATGTGACTCGTGGAAGTTTCCCTGCCCATCCAAATCATTAGATGACCATTGATATGCTTTGAACTCCTCATCTAAAATGAGTGCTTATCAACTTTGTCATTGTAACGTCCCCATCTTGACCCTATTGCATTAATATTGTAAATGATGTAAATATTGTTATTTAGTCATGGTGAGGAGCTCAAGGCCAAGGCCCCGCCATTGATTTATCATTCTATGTATCAGCGATTAGAATAGATGCATATGGTTCTTGTGCTAGCGGAGCACAATGTAAAATTTGGACATCATGTAAATATGCAATTTTAATGAAAAACCCACAACCAGCTACGCAATGCAACAAAGAGATGGGGGCATGATCTTTACAAGGAATAGGGAGGGAAAATAACCAAACCCTTGAGCCATGGTGTTAAGCCATTTCATTGAGGAATCCCATGAACTCTCAACTACCCATTTGGTCTCATGCACCCAATCATTTAATTCTTCCAAGAATTGGTTGAGACAATTAATGCCTGGGGATGGGAGAGGTATGGCTGTCAATTTTCGTGTATGGGCAAGACAACAACCTGGGAAATGGAGTTTTGGGTTGCTGGGCAAGAAAACCCCCACGAAATTGGCCCAAAGCCATTCTTCACCCATGGCATTCATCCTCTCACGCAGTCTGAGCTTGTTGGGGCACGTTTTTCACCATTTCTGGCATTATTCCATGCCTGCAAACTCGTTTTTGGTTAGCTCAGTGGCTGGGAGAAGAGAGACACGATTTTTGGGGTTATGGAGGCCGTTTCTGCCCACGAAATGCCCATGAGTATTTTTCTGAAAACGATTCTGCTCTCCTGGGATTGATTTCCCATTTTCTCCTTTTCGTTTTTGGTTGCCCACGTTTTTCTGGAACTGGTAGAAACCCATTGTTGGGAGCTTCACTGTATAAGCATTTTTCTCATGCCTAGCACTTCCACTTTTACTGTTATATGCATCCATCTCCTAGCAGCCTCAGAAACCCAACTGCTGGTTGGCATGGCTGATTCTGGTGTATCTATGGTTATGTGAGACCCTGTTGTTCCCTAGTTCCTTGTGGAGATCATGGCCAGCTCGGGGGTGGCAGTGGTGCTGAGAGATTAAGGAGCACACTGGCCTACGGTTGGGTGGAACGTTGCAGAAGCGTAGCTGGTTGCTAAGGGATTACTTGGTTTAAGAGAAGTATTCTCATTTGCTAATTTGATATTGTTTAGATTGATGAATGGCATGAATATACTGAATGTATAATGGATGTGTAATTGATTATTTCCGCTGTGTTTTTTCTTATAATTATACATCCCATATCTCTTTTAAATTATGTGAATGCTTGGTTAAAATTTTATGGGGCTAGATGCCCGGTTTCAGCCTCACGATCCTCTCCATTGCACTGGTGTGATGGGTGGGGACGTGACAGTCATGCATTGATCTATCCCACATTAATAGTTTATCCTTACAATGTTAAAGATGTGTGACATCAATTTGACAACTACAATATCTATAGATGTCAATGCTAGCTCCTCTTTCATGAATATACTTATGTTGATGTCATTTATAGAGGGATCATCTTTATCAGACACCAATGAATATCACATGCTCACAAAATCCATTGTCTACTCGGGCATGGAGAGAGTCAAAATCATGTGTATGGGAATCAACCTCGGGATCATGCTCACTAGTAGATTAGTGTTCTCATCGAATTTACTCAAGGGGTCATGCCATTTTCAAGGATTTATTTTAAAGGCACGGGCTTTGATGAAGTTGCAAGGATACATTCAAAGAAGCCATGTGACATTATCTAGGCACGAGGTCCAAACATACATGTCACCTCCTCATCCCCAGTAGATGTAATGCAACATTGCAAGGTAGATTTAAGGTGTTTCTTTGGATTAAAAGGTATCCACATCACACAACTTTGCCTTTTTTCATTATGTGGAGCATTTGGAAGTCTCAGAATGCTTCAATTTTTGAGAATATTATACAAAATTCTATTGTTGTGGGCCTGAAAATCATGCGATATTACAAGGAATTTTATAAAGCTCCAGCATATAAGATGACACATTGCCTTTAGGATCCAGACATTGTGGAAGGATGGCCATGTGGATATTTTGATGGCACATCTAATAAGGACCTTTGTGGTGGGGGTATGACGATTAAAATAGTTGAAGACCATTATTATTTGTTGTGGATGGAATGTAAGGAAGGTTCCAACACCAGAGCTGAGCTACTAGCCTTGTGGGGTTTGTTAAAAATTGATTTTATGAAAGACATCTTACCAATTCAGGTTATGGGTGATTCTAGGGTCATTGTGGACTAGGCAATTGGATTATCTTCAGGAAATGTTTCAATCTTAGATCATTGGTGTCACAAAATGAGGAGGATGTTGGACTGTTTCAACAAGTTCTCCATCAAGCACATTTTCAGGGAACATAACTCCTTAGCAAACAACTTATCAAAAAAAGATGTTGGGTTGACATAATGTCTTTTATTTTATGAGGAGCTCAAAGATTAATTTATATGAAACTCAGGAACTATGTCTCTTTATTAGTATTCATAGTTTTTGGTTTTCTAGACTTGTTTTGCACTTAAGTTTTGGAACAATTTTACTAGCTTGTTGCAAAAACTAATTTTTGATATGTTGTAAGTTTTTATTACTATGTTGGTAGACTAAGCATGGAAGGCTCTATCCTACAAGAAATGAATATTTTTTCATCGTGTAAAGACATATATAACTTTGATTCCTCTTGAATATCAAGTTATTGGTTTTTTTTTTTTCTATTTGAGAAAAAAAAGTCTCTTGAGGTATACCTTTTATATTTTTCTACATATTCAATAATGCTATAGAAGAAATGTAGGCAATTAGAATGATACAAAATTTAGTTGGTAAAGTCATTATGCAATATCAATGTGTATCATATTCTTACTATAGCTTGATTCATCTAACATTGGTGTCAATAAGCATATTGCAACCAATCACCAAATTGGTGTCTTAGAGTCATATGGGAATTTAATGGGGATGAGACTCGTATTAATAAGGGAGTTGAATCAAGCAAGACAAAAATGATTTTACAAGTGGGATGGTAGCAAATTTTTTAATATATGGCGTAATCTATGGTTGGATCCCATGGAACAATATGGTGAGGAGGGAGAGGATTTTCCATGCATGGTTTTGACATGAACTCCTCTTCTCCACTTTGATAATTTGTCTAAAGTTATTTGTTGTGTGTATAATGTTGATCATATGACTATATCCCATATTTAAGAGCATGCTTATACCCATCATTGCATAAGAGCGAGTGTGTCCCTATGTAAAACTCTATCTAGTTTATGTAGCTCAAAGAAGAAGAAGAAATCAATCTCTTAAGTGAAGAGTATTCAACTAGTGTGTTAACAATTTGGGTTTGTTGAGTTTACATATTGGGGAGGAATGAGATGCATTTGAGCTTGTAATATCTCATGAAGTCTTGAACACCAACCTATGCACCCTCTAAAATATCAATCCCTTACTTTAGAGTTTGTTGAATAATCAACCAGTGCACACTCTAAAAAACTAAAATCACTACGCATGAGCTTATTGAAGAGTGGGAATGTGCCCTCTCTATAAAAACTAATTATTACAAGCATTGTTTGTTTGTTTGTTCGCAATATATCTCTACTGTTGTAGATGTAATGCATATATGTTCCAAAAGCGGTATGTTTCACATTTGTTTTGTATATTTGGCTAACATTAAGTAATGGAAGTACTTTTATGTTGGATAATGGCACCTTCCCTCCTAGGAAATACCATCTTGTTGCCCCTTTGAGCTGGAGATGTGGCAACAAAGATAGAAAGTGTTGTGTTCTAGTTTGACAACCATATAAATGTCAATGACAAAGTGACTCACCCCAAATGCCACACTTTTTAGTCTTTTTACAAGCAAGATGCACTTATAAAAAATAAAAAATAATTACCCTCATCTCCACAAATAGTGTTAGATGATAAATAGGCATTGAGAAGTTGCTACTTCTAAAATTTGAAATGAGTCTCTAGTGAATTTTCATTTCATTGCTAGTACCTTAAGATCTCCTCATCCAAATTTATCCCATGTTCTTACATAGGAAATTGTGAAGGTATTTCAAATTTTATTATAATCTAAGCTTACAAATGGAATCATCTATACTGAGATAAATGCTTAAATTTATCCTTTATCAAATAAAAAGGTTACATAGAATTGAGTTTTCTTAAAACAAGTGCTCAACAAACTAAAAGTACTTATATATGCCCAAATTCCTACCATCTTGTAAAGTCTTTAAAAGCCACAATTTTGTAGCATGTAAGACTTTGTGAAGGTTGGGATACTTGGCTCCAATGTTAAGGAAAGTGAAGTTTGGCCCAATGAGGGACGACCTCATGCTTGAAGAAGTCCATCTACTTCAACCTTGGACTTGAAATATCGTTGGCTCGATAATAGTTGAAATTGATCACCACCGATTTGTTGGCCTACTCAAGCTACACATTCAAGACTAAAGGAATTGTATTAGGAAGCCATTGTAAAGGTCCACCCATCATAAACTATCAGCCATGTCCCATAACTTCTTCACATTTGAGAGCAAGGGTTTTCTCTTTGAAAGCTTGAAAATAATCATGGCATCATAGAAAAACATGTGATGATCTGTAGGGATCTAGCAACTGTGACAATCTCACAATCAAACTCGCAAGATTATTTGCAAAGAAGAAGAGAAGCATGCACTCAATAATCACTCATAAACACAGAATACTGGACAATGTCAATATCATACAATGAATAATGAATAATGAATGTAAATAATGTGTTACAATAATCTATGATGAGGCATCATATAGGATTCGAGTTAGCCAAGTAGGGCATTCGAATCCGACCTCAAAGTCTAGCATGAATAACTATTGAGACATCATCTAGTCGGCAGTATTAGTCATAAATGGTAAGAGTCAGTCAAGTGTGTCCAACTAAGTCTAACAGAACCATCTAGACATAAATCGGGGAATGGAGACTCCAAGTGGGGTGCATGAGGTTGCATAACTCAAAGTCTAGCTTGGATAACAATGGAGACATCATACAGTCAATAGTATCAGTCATAAATGGTAATAGTCAGTCAAGTGTGTTTAACTGAGTCTAACAGAACCATATAGGCATAAATCAGGGAATGGAGACTCCAAGGGGGGCACATGAGGCTGTCAAATAGTCAAGTGGAACTCTAGAACTAGCTAACTAGAAGCTACAAGCAGTTAGCATGAGAAATCAGTGGAAGAACTACTCAATCAATGCACTAACTAAATGATAACTCCCGGTAGGTGAGATAAGGTGCCCTAACTTAGCGATAACTGGTGGTAGGTGAGAAAAGGCACCCAAACTGGCTGTGGTAGGTGGGAAAGGCGCACTTTCCATGCATAGAAGTCAAGGAGGGTGCATTAGGTAGGTAGGAGGCCAAATGGGGGCTGTAGACAGGCTCTGGAGAGCTAGAAGCAAGCTCTAAGTGATGGGAGACCACCATGATGATAACTGGATGCATGCAGTGGCATGCAGATTTGCATGGAGGCATGCAAAATATAAAAATGATGGTGTGAATATTCCAACAAAACAAACTTTTGATGTTGGGATCCCAAGGAGAGGTGTTTAATACATCAATGAGGGAAGATTTGTAGCATGACATAATGTCTTCATGCAGTTTTTGGAACTCTACAACCGAGTATCCTATGAACATAAATTCATTATTCTTTGACTCATTGGCCTAAGCAAGCTTTGATTTGACAATGAATTTGGTCTCATATTGTTAATGCCTAGTTACAAATACCTTGAACAAAGGGCATCATACTCAATTGAAAAATGAATGCTTCACGAGAAAGCTTGTAGAGGTTTTGAAGGAAAAAATCACAACCCCATCTTCTAAGAGGAAAATGATCATCTTTGCAAAGAATCTATGATAAGGAAATTCATGAAAGTTTGGCCAAATAACAAGGTAATTGGAATAACCCGTAAGGGTGTAGCTCAACCGGAGATTTACTTGATATGAAGGAAATGTTGTAAATGGAGGTCACGAGTTCAAATCACCCTGGCTTACCCGTGCCCCATGCTTGCGGGCTGTGTGGGTGCACCTAGGGGTATATTGGTATCAGACGGGATTGGATCCTTGGACTCCGTGTCACGCGATTACCAACCCCTTCCCAATTGTCAATTCCCCTGGTTACAAAAAAAACAAGGTAACTGGAATTTGGTTATGCCTCTCATTTAAGGAACATTGAATTTGTTTCTTTATAGTAGGGATTGATTTGTCTTTCTATCTCAGAAGAAGGAAGATCGAGATATAATAATCAAAAGTGGCCAATACTTCTTAGGCCCTCAAGTATTATACCTAAGTTATCAGTCGCTAAATTTCAACACATGAGAGGATATCCCTAATGTGATTATAATGTCGATTCACCTCCCACATGTAATATCAATATTTTTGAATGATTTGACCTTCCATATGATTGGAAATAGTGCTAACAAATTACTAGACATGGTGCTTCCAAAAGTAATCCATTATGCATGTTCCCATATATGTGTTGAAAATGACCTAGAGGAAGGCATACCTAAGGTAATACAGTGGAACCTAGACATCGTGTGCCCCCAACATGAGTTGCATTATGAGTAACTTAGATTTAAGTGTAAGTGCCATGAGTGTGACCATTTTGCTAAAAAATTGCAAATACATGACAACCACTCCTATCGACTACTAAAAAAACAACCCATGCAAACAATAAATAGGGGAAAGAGAAGCAATCATCTACTCTAGCCAAACTAGACCAAGCCCCTACTATGATAATAAATTGATTCCAATCTAATTAATAAAAAATCCATAACTCTTGGGCACCCTAAGCAAATCATGATGGGGTACTTTAGTGATGAGGAGAATCGAGAAAATGAAGAAGAGGAGATTCTAGAGGAGGAGAATGAACATGATGTGCATGAAGACGCAACAAAATTTGAGAGGGAAGGGAACATATTGGAGCAAGATTATGTTGGCAAGAAATCCCTTCGATTTAGGGAGGATCAATTGTATCATATTTTTATTCATTGGCGAGTGTTACTAGGCCGTTTCCATCTAAGAAAATACATTATATATATATTAGAAGTGAGAAATTCCTCATACAATGTGGAATATGCAAAATTGATTGCCTTTAAGCTTCTTCAATACATAAAAGCACAACCTCATACACTTAGTCCAACAACAAATATAGGAAGAAGTAAGAGTGAACTTCAAACTCCAACACACATTAGCACAACGAGGAAGTAGCTTAGTTCCTTGCACTTTCAAAGGGGAGGAAAATTGAAAGGGACATTTAGAAAATACAATTATACCAAAACAAAGTGATGGGATATTAGTCCTCACTTGCCAAGATTGACTTCACCTCAGGGGCTCCATACACGATGTAGGTACTTTCGATGCATTTGTCTCTACAAGCACTCGATGTAGTTATTGTAGAAATATATGAAATAAATCACTATTCTCAACTCAAATTCCAAATGAATTGAGGTTGGTAAGAAGAGTAACCTAGCGACAAAATTAACTATTTCTATAATGAGCTATACAGATATGGTCGTGACCCCCTTACTTTTGTCTATTACAAACCATACCAGTTATTATGAAAAGAATGTTATTATTATTATTTTTTTCCAAGAAAAAAAAGCGTAATTTTATTTCAGCAGAGGTGAACAAAATTACATTTTGTATATGCATTACAAGTATGCATGCGGATATCCACTTAAAAGTGGCAGTACTGAAAACTGTAGTATCTTCTTTACATCTGTCTGGTGTGTTCACACAATCACCATTTAAAAACCAAAAATTAAGTTCTATAGTAATATTTTTGAGCAGCTTCCATGAGCCCCATGAGACGTTAAACATGGGATAAACTGTAAACAAAATTCCTGTCATGATAGATACATAGTGCCATCACAAAAAAGAAATGCAGTGGTAGTCTTTCTCAGTTCTCAGTTTTATAGTAGTGCCATTTCATCAACAAAAGGCCGATGATAGTACTCATAGAGTGTCCCCTCACGATACTCCTTTATCTTCCACACCCCCATTGCCAGGACCCTGCCAACTTTAGAAGCCTCGTTCGCCTCCTTGTTATTCTCCCTGTAAATATGTCTGCAAGAAAAATGTATGAATGAGTGCTGAAGCTCATGAATGTCCTGTAGGATGTTAGCAAGTCTAAGATCTCTGCATTGTTGTATACCAAGTGACCAGTTAATAACATTCATAGAATCACCAAAAACATTGATACTTTGACAGCCAACCTCAATGGCAAACAAGAGGAGGAGTTTGAAGCTCATGAGTTTTGCATAATTATTCCCACCACCCCCCAAGCCCCAGAACAGGTGAAAGTAGTGGGAGATAGAGAGATGTAAAATGGCCCCTCCCCCACACACATTTTCATGTGCAGACCCATCATAGAATCCCCATGGGATGGTTCGGTCAATGTCCACTTCCATAACCACTCTCTGTTTTGAAACTCTAATACGTTGTGGGAACGCGGTTAGAAAGCTGCATATGAGTGTGGCGGAGATAGCAGGAGTACATAGTTTATCTGAGAAAAGAAGGTTGTTCCATGCTAGCCAAATCCCCCATGAAACCATCAAAGGTAGAGCTTTAAATGATTTGCCAATTGGATCATTGTACCACTGAGTCCAAGCTTGTAACAGTGAATCACCCACCCAGTTAAACTGTGAATGTGTAATCAGGGAGCATTCTGCCCACACTTGCATCGTGAAGGGGCAGTGTAAAAATAAGTGTAAACATGTCTCCTCAGCCGCTTTGCATAAGATACACCACCCCGGTCCCAACGGATTCTTTCTCTGCAAAAAATCCCAGGTAGGAACTAAGTTCTCAAGAACATTCCACATAAATAATCTTTGTTTCATGGGACAGTTTAGTTTCCAGAGTGGCTTCCACCACCAAGCCAGATCATGAGGATTGAAAAAATAACTTAAGCTGATATATCCATTCTTCGGAGAAAAAATGCCATTCGGGGCCCCTTCCCAAACCAGATAATCATCCCTATCGCGGATAAGGATTTGAGAAAGAGTAAGCCCCTTATAATAAATCCTCAATTCCTCCTGTTCATCCACTGTTAAATCCAGAGTGTTAACATCTAACCATGTTTGAATCCATGGCCGATCCAAAACTCGGTTGGCAAGCTATGAGAGATATATGATACCCATGTCCCAGAGTGATGCAATCAACCCTTCCGATAAGAGATGTCTGCATTTGCTCCCAAACCAGGGGTCTTCCCCCACCCGGAGTGATTGACCATTCCCAATGTTCCAGGCCAAAAGGTCACCAACAACTGAGTAAGAAGCCACAACAGCTTTCCAAATGACAGATCCTCCTCGATGTGACTTGTCAAGGTTCCGAATCCAGCCCAGAACAGTTGCAGGAGCAATGTATTTCTATATGACCACTTGGGTCCACAAACTATCGGTCTTTAAGATCCTCCATATGCCTTTGGCCGCCAGGGCTTTTGAAAAAAGGTGAATGTTTTTCAGACCCCAACCTCCCAAAGCCTTGGGGATTGCAATTCTCTGCCACCGAACCCATGGGGATACAAAATCTCCTTTACCTCTCCATAGAAAATGGAAGCAAATCTTTCGAGACTTCTCCAATGTTCCTTTGGGAATCCAAGAAAGGGACATCCAATAGACAGGTATGGCCTCAAGAACAGATTTCACCAATACCAACCTTCCTTCTCTCGAGAGCCACTTGTGGCTCCACACCTTCAAACGTTTGTGGAGTTTCTTAATAAGCCAGTTCCAGTCCTGTTTGGTATAAGCATTCGGCTTTAATTGGAACCCAAGGTAGCTAAAACCAACATCTAAAACCATTAAAGTATAAGGAAAGATCCTCCTTATAGCCGCAATCTCAACATCTCTTAATAAATGGACCGATAGGGTAGATTTCCTTTCATTTATCTCCATACCAGTAGTTGTAGAAAAAAGTTGAATAATACCCTGGAGAGTTTCAATATCACCATGCAAGCCTGTACAGAAAATGAGAATATCATCCACAAAAAGTAGATGGGAGATAAAAAGATCCGGAGCCACTTGTATACTGTGTAGAGTGCCCTCCCTACAAGCTTTCTTTAAGGCCTTACTTAGCTCTTCTGCTACCAGAAGAAAAAGTAAGGGTGACAATGGACACCCTTGGCGAAGACCTCTTTCTGAGTGAAAGAAAGGAGAGGCTGCCCCATTTATAAGTACCGCAAAGGAGACCGTAGTGATACAACTCATTATCCACCAGATAAAATCCACAGCAAAGCCCAGATGAGTAAGAAGCAAATGAATGTATACCCAACTCACCTTGTCATATGCCTTTGACAAATCTATCTTGATAATGGCTCCTTTAAGTTTTCTTGATTTCATACTATGGATGCCTTCTTGAGCCACACCAATAGCTTCATGAATTTGATGGCTCTCCAGAAACCCAAATTGTTCCGCAGAGATATGTTTGGATAGAATGACTTTTAATCTCTTGGCTATAATTTTTGATACCACCTTATACGCATAGTTACACAGGGAGATAGGTCTGAAGTCACCAAGAGAAGAGGAATTGTCTGTCTTAGGTATAAGGGCAATAAAGGTAGAATTTAGGGCAGCCAGAATACGCCCAGAGATTCGAGTATCTTCAACTAACTGTAATAGGTCATCTTCAATGAAATAAAAAAAGAGCCAAAAGAAATTCAATTGTCCATCCATCCGGACCCGGACTTTTGTATTTCTGGAAGCTCTGAAGGACCCCCTCCAGTTCTTCTTCCATAACATTTGCCAACAAGGACTGATTATCTTCCTCTTCAACAAACCTTGGAAAAAGCTGTGCCATCCTAACAGTTTCAGCAACGGTTACCTGTGCAGGGGCTTTAAAAAGGGTCTGGAAATGATCTACCCCCACCCTAGCCATTCCTTCAAAGGAAGTCTGAGTTTCCCCCAACGAGTCCTCAAGGCTCCAGATCGTGTTGGAATCCTTCCTTCCTTTCGCATATGCATGACAAAATTTTGTATTCTCGTCGCCTGCTGCAAGCCATATCACCCGGCTTTTCAGTCTCCAAGTTTCCACTTTTTCCAGTAATAATGTGTTTCTCCTACCTTCCAGTGATACAAGGTGGGCCTTTTCCTCCACGGACCCCAGGCCCCCAGACCCATATTCATAGAGTAACCTGAGGTCCAATTCAATCAGTTTCAATTCCCTGTCATCCCGGACTCTCTTCTCATGTGCCCAAGCCTTAATAGGTCCTTGATCCTTTTGATGTTAGCGATAAAATGTTGGGAGGCCGAGAAACCAGCCCTAGGATTGAAAGGTACCCAGAGAGAACTGACCATGTTAGTGAAGGACTCATCTTTTAACCAAATTTTATTGAACTTAAGAGGCCCAGCGGGTTTAATAGGTCCCATACGAAGTTCTAGGAAAATGGGAAAATGATCGGAGGACCCCCCAGATCCCACCCACTACCGCATGAGGAAGAACCTGTCCACAAAGGAATCAGAAACCAGCAATCTATCCAGACGCTTCTCTACTCGATTTTCTCCAGTTCTGTTATTCCTCCAAGTGGGCTTGAGGAGGGTAGGCTCAATATCAATCAAATTTTGGGAAACCAGCTTATATGTGAAATAATTAGCTAGAGGATCAGAACGTGCTTTACTACCCCAAACTTCTGACGGACCTAAAGAGAAATAAAAATCTCCACCCAACAAGAGATCCCCCTCCTGTAAGAGCGGATTTGAGAGAAGAGTATCCCAGAAGGTGATACGGTTTAAATAGGGACCATAGACATTTACCACAGTGAACATATCACCAATATCAAGATCCGAACATGACAGTCCCAGAACGGAATCCATCCCCCAAAGATTATGAAGCTTCACCGTTCGTATATTACAGCCAATATCCAGACCTCCAGATTGACCACGGGAATCCAAAGTAGAAAATAACCAACCTCTGAACCAACTCTCTAACATAGACTTTACCACCGAACCCACACCCAAAGTTTCTTGAAGCAGAATGATATTCGGGTGTTCGAGAGATACCACACTACGCAGTGCTGATCTTTTATGGGGACCAGCCAGACCTCGACAATTGAAAGACATAATCTTCATTAGCGACCCTTCTTCTAGGCACGCACCGCTCTAAGAGCCCAATCAATAGTCACCTGTTTTCCCTCCAGCAAGTCCATCTTGGCCTTTGACTGAGCCTTAGATAGATGAGATCTCCTTCCACGGCCTTTACCAGATTTACACACCCCAGCACCCAGCCTGTCAAAACCCTCAATTTTCCGAAAAATTTAAAACTTTTAAGATAGCAATAAATGTTGTTAAATACAGTCATTTAACTGTCTGTGTAACTTATGTTATTTTAATTGTGTCTGAAGGATCTTTGTTGTACTTAAATGTTACTATGGTTTGCTCTTTTCTGTTACTGATTGTTTTAATGTTTTGCAACCTCAAGGGGGAGTTGCTGTAGCAGACTGGGCTTACTTAGCTTTCGAGCTAACGCATCAAACTGTCTTTCTCTTTACAGATATACAGGTAAAGTGCGGTCGTGACAATTAAATCTTTAAAGTGTTTAAAATTCATTTATCTGCACCAATTTAGTCAGTAAAAACTATACATGCTAGTCGGTTATCAAAATGTGTAAAGGTAGAACTCCCTTCCTGTGATCTTCATAAATCTTACTGTTAGCGAGTCGGAAATTATATGAGAAAATGATAGCTATTTGTTCTTGATCAAAATGACTTAAGTATCACCATGGAGTATTGTTCCTTGATATTATATCGTGCTGTAATAATAATACCTCTTATTTAGCACTGTATCAAGTCACTGGATTATGATAATCAGACCACTTTTTGTTTATCTGCTGATATTGTATGATGTCAATCAATTGAATTGAATTATAGTTTCGATTGACAGCTTGGATGCACCGGCGACATATGATACATGTCTTCTTCTTATCACGTCATTTTAAAGTTAGACTTTGTTTGGATTTTGCAACCTTGACAGTAAAAGATCTGGAATTACCAATATCTATTTTTCTTATTTCTAAATAGTTATATGATGCTCTATCAGAATTACTACACCCAGCTCTACTTCACTATAATAGGGTCTTTAAGGAGGAGCAATATCTGTTGTTGTTTTCATATAGCTAGAGTATAAGAATTATTGGTGCTAAGTTATTGTGAATTACTTATAGTTAAATGTTACGTCATCTTACTTATAATAATAAATTTTGATGTGAAATCCATCTCCTTGTATATATAGAGTGCTCAAAACTGAAATTGATCGCTATCTATAATTCATTATTTACTTGAGAATAATGCAACCTTCTCCTTATATAATAATCCAGACCCCAAGTATTATCATAATGTCTTGGTTACTAAAGAATGACAAAAGCTATAGGGTCTTACAACTCTTATATATGACCGTTCTATTTACCCATGCCATGGTTTGTATCTAAAACCAATGCTAAGTATTTCATCGCAAGTTTGAACATCGTTAACATTTGCATTCTTGTATTGATTGTAGGGCAATGTGATGTTCACATCACAAGGTTCGGAGGTATTATTATTATTATGAAACAAATGACAAGTTAAACATGGTGCCAATACCTTTATGCATTATCGGGTTCATGAGGTCAATCACCTCTGCCATGATTGGGTTTATTCACGTTATAATTGTTTTTGGAAACAAATCATTGGAAAAATTTTTGGTCTCAACTTTAGAATCTCGACCCACTCTCATGCAAATATTTAAGCTGCTACGTGGTTGCATGAGAGCCAAGTGCTTGGCGATATAAAACCTGGGCTTAACCCTACCTCGTCATTATCCTCCGCCTTCGGGCTCGGGTCCTTCCCTGCTACCTCTCCAGGTCTGAGCTATGTTGTGGCACTGTTGGTTCAGTTGCAAGTTATTACAGTTCCCTTGCTTAATATGATCGTTTGGAAACCTTAAGGATTAACTGTTGACAGCTATGAGAATGTTTTGTGCCTAGGGTTTATCCTTTGAGCTCAGTTACAGGTCTGGTCGCCATTATTTCCGTGTGCTAACAACTTGCATGCTGCCTCAGCCTTCATATTATCCATAGCCTCATCTGAGAGTCATTTGTATGCGTTGATTTAGCAATTGTAGCTGGTCAAAATCTAGGGTTTGAAATTTGGTTAACCGTAGAATCTCTGTCACGGCGTAGCTTTGAATTTTAGCTCGGTTCTGTTTGATGCTTCCACTGTAGCACATACTCCTTGTCAGCAGACATCTTATTCATGTTGATGAACGAGAGGGGTTCACCCTTCTGTTGCTCATGGCTATCAGCCTACCTACTGTACATATCTTCATTTAAACCTAGGGTAAGCTATAAGTTTCATCCTTGTTTTCTGAATACGATATATTGTTTAAGACTCGACAATTATATATATAAATGATTTTGTTGTTGATAAGGTTTTTGTTTTGCTGCAGGCTCGGACTCCATTCGCAATGGGGTGACTTCATGCTTCGGCTGTTGGTTGCAAAAACCGGGTAAGCCTAGTCTTTTACCACGGCGTTCCTCCTTGTTGGTTGTCTGTATGGTTTGGTCATGAAGGGCCACCCTTGTGGCTAACTCTGTGTTGTTAGGTTTTGAGGCTGACTTCAGTCATTTGTAATTTAATCTTTTTGTTAAGGGTTTTTAGGTTTTAAATAGTGTATAGGGAGAGGCTACGAGCCTACTCAGGATGATAGGGTTACGGCCTCAAGTTTTATACTGTTCATGTACTTTGTTTGGGGTTTATTACCCAGGTTTTCGGACATTACCTTAATATAGCTTATGTTTTGTAGGAAGGCTTGTTCTATGTCTGCGTTGTTTCTTTGAATTCGATGCTCTATATTATAATAATTAAATCTTTGTTTTAGTGGAGTGGAAAACTCAGCTGTAGGTTGGATACTGTAATAGCAAGGGTTTTACTCCCGTGTTTTTCCTGTATAAATTTTAACTTATAAAAGTGACTTGTTACAGCCATTTTGTAAGAGGGAGTCGATGTATAGTGTATGTTGCGTGTAGTTGTAAATCCTCAGTTTTTTTTTTTTTTATATAATGTTTATGTTATGAAAGAGGCTGCGGCCAATAATGAAAGTGATGTTTTGATTTTTAGAAATTAACTTGCTAGTACTATCAGGAAGATAGGGTTTGAGTCAATGGTGAAAAATGGTTAATAAATTGTTATGTCGATAAGAGTATTACTCTGTCGATACTGTGAGTTGAGAAATAAGTGATGAGCTGGAAACTATTCTATCTGTTTTGTTTGGTACAGGTGTTCTCTGCAAAGGAAATTCTTATTGGTTACAAACTCGAAATGATAGGGTTCAATCAAATTTCTTGTTTGTGATAACACTTATCTGCTCAATCCCTTAATATGTTTTGGTTTTTCTGCACTATCATTTTGTTTGATAATAATAAATGGATAAATGTTAACTAGGTTTCGACTATGCTTCTAATGATAACTAGGAGTCCAGTGGAAGACGTAAAACAAAGATTTAACCTGTCAAAGAGCTGAACTACTGTTCTGTTATTTCTGTGGTTTTAAAACATGAGGTCTAGGTTTTTGTTTTCATACTGTTACCTTCTTTGTGATGTCCTATCAGTTAAGGTTTCTACATAATTATTTTAGTTGACAAGTAATGACGGGGGTGAATTGCATTAAGGTTTGTGTAATGGAATAAATAATCTAAACATGACTGTCATTCCTTTGTAATGTTATCTATCTTAATATAAGTACTGTATCCTATACTGTTAAAATTATGTAATAATAAGTTACTACTACTGATATTTTGAAAAACAGTATATTATGATCATATCGAGTGCAACATAGATATCTGACTGGAAATACTGAATTCTTACTAGGGGTAGGGGTAATATTTGTGAGAGATCGTAAGAAATAACCAGAATCCGAGGAGTTGGTGGGGGAGGGTGAAGAGCGCACCTCTTCAAGGGAAATATCTGGATCAGGAGGTATATCAAGAAGCACCACACCAGGAACCGGAGGAGTTACCAAAGTGCAAGCAGGGCCAAGATCAATACATGGGGTTTACACCGGATCGTTAGGGGGAGAGATATTCAATTTTTTGAGAGCCTCCAACCAGTCCATTTTGTCCAACGAAAAATTATTTAAAACAAAATTAAAGGAATGAGAGTTGATGGAAGGAGGAATACCCGCAGCCGTAGTCACCGAGGGTAGGTGAGGAGCCGGAAGTGTAATCCCAGTGGAGACTACATCCAGGGCTGTTCCTTCCTCAACCGGTGCTGCCCGTATCGGTCCATGCTCAAAACCAGCTTCGTCCTCCGTAAGATGGAAGGGCTTTGAAGTTGGTTGTCCCGCATGAGGTGGAGCCTCCCCATCCATGGACTTTTTGTGACCACCACCATTTCGCTGCCGTAAGGGTAACTTACACTCTGCTACCCGGATGTCCATAGGCATGGAAGCGACTGCACCTGAAAGGAACATTTTCATAGTCAAGTTTTTGAACATAGGAATAGGGCCCCCAACTGAGTGTGACATCCGGTGCCAAACCATCCCTGATATTTAGATTAACCAAAATACGTGCCACCTTCCGCTGACGGGTTTGTAGAATGCTATAATCTCCTTCCAAGTATGTTCCAATTAAGTTCCCAATACCTTTAAAATGCCTCGCCGACCAGTAGTGCAGAGGTAAACCTGGTAGGCAAACCCAGATGGGAACCAAATCCAACCGTTCACGGCTTGCATCAAACATCGGGTGCCAGGGTTTAATCATAACCGGGCAATGATCCCAACTCCAATTGGAATTTAGAACCCACTGAGCTTGTTCCTCATTTTGAAAATTGAAGGTGAACCAATTACGGGTCAGTTCTACCACCTGAGGGGTATAGCCCAGCTGTGCAACCCAATGTTCCGCCACCTAAGCCTCAATGGTACGTAGAGAGAATGACCTGCCCAAATCCTTTCCAACCAAAGTGATACTGGTCATCTTGATAAGTTGATGCCACTCAATATCTTCACCTAGGGCGTAATTGTATTTAGTCCGACTCAGTTTTAACCATCGTTTCCGCTCGCGCTTTGCCGGATTGTCCGAATCATCAGAGGTGCGGCCTCCCCACTCGTCTGAGCTCGTACCAGAGCCCACAAGTGGACTAGCAAACCCACGCTATTCATGGATCCCCAAACTTCCTATGCCAGTTCCTCCCAGAGGCCCCTCAACATTCAATCCAGGAAAAGAGTCCGATGTAAAAATCCCTGGGGCAACCATTCCAAGATTCTTAACACTTGCAGGGGCAACCGTTCCAACAGTCTCTGTGCCTTCAATAGCCCGAATCACCTGATCTGAAGACCAAAGAGGTGCCACCATCTCCTGTAATGGTGATGCCGAAGTAATTCGAGGGGATGGTTCAGTTAACGGTAAAAGACCCAGAGATTGTGCCAAGAAAGTCGATGGAGAGAAACCTAATTCCAGACGAGCCTCCCCCGCTAAGAACCCAGTCTGCCCAAAACCCCCAGCGTTCGCCACATCATTCCACTCAACGCCAGGTGTCTGTGTCCAAATCGGAAGCCCATCCGATGGGTCAAAGGAGTATTCCAACTGTTCTTCGTAGGTTGCCATCGTATGGTAAAAGAGAAAATAGTAAAAAAGAATAGTAGGAAGCAGGGATAGTGAAAACGGTAAGTAAAAGCAAATGCAGGGAGAATAAAACCCTCGGTTCACGCCTCAACGCCCAACACGATGATCACCGAGCAAGAAAACCAAAAATACCTCCACATCGCGCCTCATCTAATAGGCCATCAATAGCTCCACAGTACTCTGACAGTGATGGCCTCTGGCGGCCATTAGAGAAAACTAGGGCACCGCCATAGTTAGCGAAACCCTAATCCCTCATTCTCTAGCGCTCCACTGATCAACATCCGTAAGTACACTATATCCGGGATGTTAAATACTAATGTTCTGTTGATCATAAAATGGAAAAGAATGTTATTCATTTGCATTAAAGGATATAAATAACATAAATAAATGGCAGTAGGTTTGGAAACCCACTCATGCCTTGAGGGTTAGCTCAAGTTGTCATGAGGCAAACTTGAGATCTCTCCCGCCAAAGTTAGGGAGGTCACAGGTTTGAATGTCTTTATTCTCTTGAGGTTAGGCTGTATAATCAGGGTCGATGTTTTATCCCGTTTACCATCCATGAATTATGGGGAAGTACTATAAGGGTTTTCCTTGAGGTTATTTCTTGGGAGAAAACAAGCTTTTGAAAACCATTCAAAAATCAAGAGAAATTCAATTTTGATGGGGCATCCAAAGGAAACCCAAGACGTATTGGGTTGGTAAGGTCTTTAAAGACTTGCAAGGGAAGTTGTTGTTGTCTCTCATAAATTCCTAGGAATTAGAACAAACAATTGAGTTGATATTAGAGATCTAGTAATTAGGATCGTAGAACCTCCCAAGCATGGTTTCAAAATAGTCATATTTTAAACAATCATTATTTAAATGGTAAAAATCGACAGTGTTCCTAGGTAATGCCTAGACAATTGTCGTGGATTCAACGCCTGATATCATTTTTTTTATTGTTGTAGGATTAAATAGGTGACAAGGGGGACAAACCAAGAGGGATATTGGCTAACCAATAGAGCAATCCCCAATCAAACTAGTTATTTATGATGACAACAAGATTAACCTTGATGGAAGGGGAGGAGTGGAAGGAATATCTAACTTGTATTTTAATCCATATGGGGTATTTTCCCTCTCCCTTGGATTACTTCTACACCATTTCAATTAAACTCTTAAACATGTCCCCTTCCCACACCAATCATGAGTTCACATCCTTCTACAAAGTATGAATTTCACACACTATTACCCACATATGCCTACCCACTTGTAGGTTGCAAAGTATGGTCTACTTTTGTGTTGAGTTCCTACATGATCCACTCAATGATGACGCAATGCTTCTATAAATGTCTTTATGAGATGAATCACCTTCCTTGAGTTTTCCTTACCTTGGATTAGATCTAAGACCTCTTAGGGATGTCTAGTGCTTTGGTAGGGCCCTTTATTTCCCTCCCTCACTTTGTATTTGCCCCTTGGTCATTAGCTTGGTTCACTTTGACTCTCATGGCACTCATTCAAGGTATTTCCCAACTTTATGGGTTCAATTGGGGGTACAACCCCTATTTGGGTCAATATTTACTTAATATTTTTCATTATGAGTCCATAACAACCCTAATATATTTTGGGTTGTTATTTGCGAGGTAAAGTGGGTTAAACATCTTTCAACCCTTCCTAATCTCATGGAAAATAATGTAACATGGGTCATTAAAGATGGTACCACACCTATGTTATATGGCTCACACAACAAAGGGTCACTTTGGGCCTAAAAACCTATAACATAGTCTAAAAACAAAAACATGGCATGGAGTCAAACCACACAATACAAGTCTGTCGTACAAATTGAGCTCCCCAATGATGAACCCATAGTACACCTACACATTGAGGTTATTCCCTTGCCTATTTATTCTTTTTTATTCCTCTTTGTAAAGACCCTTCAATTTATTTTATCTTTAAACCCTATTGGACAAGTACAAACTCGAATTTGCAACACATATTAATCTAGCTCTCTACCACCTCTCTCACACTCTTGGGTTCCTTGCACCTATCATATTCATAGCCTTTACGAAGATGTCTTGTTATGTCCTAAGTTGTTTTCCTAGCTTTGTAAGGCTATGTGTTGATGTGACTTGTGGAAATTACCTTACCCATCCAAATTCATTAGATAACCAATTGGATTCTTTGAACTACTCATCTAAAATGAGCATCGATCAACTTTCTCATGCATTAATCTATTCCGCAGTAATATTTTATCCTTGCAGTGCTAAAGATTTGTGCCTTCAATGTCCATTTTGATAACTACAATGTCTTCAGATGTCAATGATAGCTCCTCTTTTATGAACGAACTTATGTCAATGACATTTCTAGAGGGTTCATGTTTATCATACACCAGTGGATATAACACCTTCACACACTCCATTTTCTACTTGGGGATGGAGAGAGTAAAAATCATGTGTATGGGATTCAACATTGAGATCGTGTTCACTAGTAGATTAATGTTTTTGTCGAATTTACTCATCGGGGCATGCCATGTTCAAGGATTTACTTTGAAGGCATGGTCTTCAATGAAGTTGTAGGGGTACATTCGAAAAGAACATGTGACATTATCTAGGCAAGATGTTCAAATAGACACACCGCCTCCTCATTCCTAGTAGATCCAATGCAACAATGAAGGTAATAGTGAAATTCAGTATCTTAAGGTATGCCTCTAATCTCTTATAATTTTTCTATATAGAAGAAAGTTAGGCATTTAGAAATTCAATTTGTAGTTGGTAAAGCCATTATGCTAAATTGATGTGTATCATATTCATATTATAGCTTGCTCCATCTAGCATTGGTGTCAAACATAAACATGTTGGAACCAATCACCAAATTTAGGTCTTAGAGTCAGATGGGAATTTAATGGGATGAGACTCGTAGTAATAAGGGATTCAAATCAAGCAAGACGAAAAGGAATTTGAAAGTGAGATGGTATCATATTTTGGACTATATGGCATAATCTATGGTCAGATCCCATGGAACAATATGTCGAGGGGGTAGAGGATCTTCCCTACATGTAATGAAGATACATGTGTGAGTTAGTTTTGACATAAACTCCTCCCATCCCCTTTGATTTATTGTTATTTTTTGTGTGTATAATGTTGATCCTATGATTGTATCCCATATTTAAGAGCATGTTCTCACCCCGCATGGTATAAGGGAAAGTGAGTCCCTATCTTAAACTCTATCTAGTTTATGTAGCTCATGGAAGAATAAAATCTATCTCTTAAGTGACGAGTATTCAACTAGTGTGTTGGAAATTTGGGTTTGTTGAGTTTACATATTGGAGAGGATTGGGAAGCATTTGGGCTTGTAATGTCTTGTGAATCCTTAAAGAAAAACCCCTGGACCCTCTAAAATATCAAGCCCCTGCTTCATATTTTGTTGAATAATCAAACAATGCACCCTCTAAAAAATAAAATGCCTACTAATGAGTTGCTTATTGAAGAGTGGGCATGTTCCCTCTCTATAAAAAGTAATAACTACAAACGTTGTTTGTTTGTTTGTAGTATAAATATTTTGTTGATGTATTTGTAACTTCGGAAGATATTCACTTTTATATTGTATGTATTACATTTGTACTTTATTGTATCCCCAACGGATATGTATTATTCCTCCGATTGGAAGTGTCGTCATTTGTATTTGCAAGTGTCGCAAGTCATATTGTAAGTGTCGTAACTTATACTTGATGGGTTATTAGACCACCTTGGTGGGGTTGGCCCTGTATGAGTTAAAGGGTTATTAGACCACCCTAGTGGGGTCATACCAGTGACAAGTGGTAATGGGTTATTAGACTCTCCTAAGGGAGGTCGGCCCAGTTAGAGTAAAAGGAAAGTAAAGGTAAAGTATAAATAAAGAGGAGCACCTCTCTATTTATCCATTCACACACTCACTCACTTCGCATTAGTGAGAGAGAGGAGGAGTGCACAAAAGTGGAGGAGGAGAACCTGCTAGGAGATTATCTCTTATTTTGGGGTTTGATATTTGTGATCTTTGTATTGGTGCTCATTCTATCTCTAAGGAAGTTGCGGGGTTTTTCACCTTCTTGGTTTTCCCCGGTGAAATGCTTTGTGTCTCTTGTCTCTTATGTCTGATATGTTGTACATGTTGTTCTCTTAGTTAAGATCCTAGATCATATTGAATTAAATGATGAAAAAATAACATGGTATCGGAGCTAGCCTGAAGGAAGGCATTGTATGGCATTTACGACACTTGTTGCACTTGCGAAAATTGGAAGCTAGGGCTTGATATAGTAAAAACTAGTCATCGTGGCACTTTCACTATAAATCTGTTTTGGCGAAGGTTCAGGGTCTAAATTTTTTACAGGACAAATATTAGACACAGATGTACCCTGTGTAAAAATTTCAGCCTCATATTCGTTGTACTTTGTGAGATATGATTCGTACAAGTTAGGGTTTCTGCCTCTTCCAGAATGCAACCCTAAACATGTGACCTAGGCATAGAGGTCATATCTAGGGCTAGGAAGATCCAAATGAAATTCCGTAAAGAGTGTCAGTAAGGGCACAGACTATAGTTTCACAGGTCCGATTTTCAGAGGCCGAAGTTGAAACAATAACACGTGGCGTACAAGTTTGTTATGTTGTTTCATCCCATAAACAGGTCATGTTGCGACACTTAGCATATCTCTCTCATGGAGAATCCATTGAAGCTCAGATCTATGGGGTTGGAGAGATGATAGGTTAGTCTACCACAAGACAAAGTTTCAGACCCTGAGCGTATGAAATTTCAGAGATGCACCAGAAACAATATGGCATATATTTCTGTCAAAACGTAATTGGATTCTGAGCATTTTCATTTTTGGCTTGTCACTGCCGCGGGAAATTAGGGCTTTTGACATAAGTGGAATTTTGGAGTTCTCTCAGCATAAGATTGCTCTCCTTAGCAAAATCAAAATTTAGAGACCAAGATCGAAGTTTTTGGTTGGGTAGAACCCCGTGATCCATCAAACCCTAGTTCAAGTTTTGGACCAGAAAACCAGAAAACCAGATTTTGACAGAAGTTGTAGATCCGAAATTCGCAGGCCATTTTTGAAGGGTCAATTTTTGAAGTTTTCAAAATATGAGCACACCAGTTTGCTCGCCTCAGTCAAATGCATCTCCCTGTCTAGACAATTTGAAATTCCAAGTTTGTATTTTTAGGGTCTCTCTGCGAAACCCTCTCTGCGAAACCCTAGCCAGCTCCAGATCTAGTTTCATCAAATCAAAGTGGATTGGGTTAATCCTAGAGGAGAATGAATTGGACACCTACATAAGTGAAGAAGTTACAGTTCCAGAGGGATTTGAGGCTAAGGCCTTACATAAGAAGAATACAAGCAATCCCGACAGGTATGACTTGAGGAGATACAGGTATGTTTTGAAATCTGTTCATGATTAAGTTTGTCTTCACATTATTGAGGTTAGTACAATCTTGATTAATTTTAGACTTGTCTTATCACCTTAGTAAAAGTATGAATGCATGTGAATGATATAAGACATTCATTGATTAAGGTTATGACACTCATGATTGTACCAATGCACTGTGGTGTTGTATGAGGATAATATTGTCCGCTAACATGAAAGGTACATCAAGAAAGACAAATCACGTTCTAGATCAAAAACATATGACCATGGTGACATAAATACAAAGACTCATCCATAGCCATTGATCACATAGAAGCTCTACTTACGATGTATGTATAATTTGGTTCTACAATGCTTAACCTATGAGATATGCAGGTTACTAGCACAAGGTCTCTAAATCAGTGAAGAGAAAAAAAGAAGACATTGTTTGGGTATGTTAGACATAACTGTAAACATGATAAACCAGGTATGTTTTTCCTATATCAAGTTAGAATCCTACCTTGTGTTAGGGTCTCATATAAATATACTTTTATGATTGATAATTATTGATGTATATGTAACTTCAGAATGTATTTTAGTTATATATTTATTGTACCCTTATAGAGATGTGTTATTCCTCTATAAGGAAGTGTCGTCATTTGTATTGACAAGTGTCGCAAGTGTGTTAACTTTCCGATGGGTTATTAGACCACCTTGTAAGGGGTCGGCCCGGATTTATGTAATATGTGGTTATTGTACCTAGCTAGACAAGTCGGCCCCATAAGGTTATTGGGCAAACAGAACAAGTATAAATAGAGATCGGGAGATCTCTATTTGAATCACTCAGAAACTCATTCTTCCTTCACTCGGAAAGTGGCGCACTTGTGAGGAGGAGGATCAACTGCTAAGAGGAGTCTATCTCTTGTACTTTGGTTGAGCTATTGCTCTATCTATCTCTGAGCAAGTTGTGGGGTTTTTCACCTTAGGGTTTTCCCCACGAAAACTCTGTGTGTCTATTGTCTCTGATGCTTTTGATTCTTGTGATGATTGACATGCTTGTTATGATTGATATGCATTGATATACTGTACATGTTTTTCTCTCAGTAAAGATCCTAGAGTATATTGAATTAATGCTCAAAATTTAACATGGTATCAGAGCTAACCTGAGAAGAAGACATTGTGTAGTGACGGAAACTAGGGTTTTTTGGTTTATTGGGTTTCTCTCCACAAATTTTGGAAAAGTAGTATAGTAGATTGACTCTACTCATCAAGGAGAATCTATCTATCCAATCAGAATTCAATTCTGAGCATTTTTAGATTTGGCCCTAAAAATTAGGGTTTCCACAAAAATAGGATTTTCTGAAATTTGAAGACATAGCTGGAAGCTCCTTGGACAAATCGAAGTTTAGAGCTTTGGATCAAGATTTTTGGCTAAGTAAATCTCCGTGAAACTCAAACCCTAATTCAGGGTCCTCCCTAGTGAACCCGAGAAGACTAAAAGGCATTTCTGAAGGGTGAAGCTTTGCAGATCTCAAATTCTGAATACACCACGCTGATCAGATCATCAAGGCGCATCTTTCTATCCTTTCAGAAAGTTGAAATTCACTTTTTGAATTTTTAGGGTTTTTTCGACAAACCCTAATCCGGGACCAGATCCAGTTTTCAACAAAAACAAGTGGTAAGACCTAAATCTCTTCTATTTCCATTTGAAGTACTCTTTAAGATGTCTCACCACACCTAGATTGAGGATAAGCTTGAAGGGGCTGACAAATTCCGAGCCTGGAAGTATAGGATTGGGTTAATCCTGGAAGAAAATGAATTGGACTCCTACATCAGCTCTGAGGTCCCTATCCCAGAGGATGAAGAGGCTAAGGTATTGCATAAGAAGAACTTGGTCAAGGCAAAGAGAATCATTGCTGATTCTATCAAAGACCATCTCATACCTCATGTGTCATCTCTAAAGACACCCAAGGAGATGTTTGACTCCCTAACCAAGTTATTTGAAGGGAAGAACATAAATCGAAAGATGACTCTGCGGAATCAATTGAAAGGGGTCAATATGTTGAATGGAGAGACCATTCAATCTTACTTCTCCAAGGTGTCTCAAATCAAGGAACAACTTTAAGCTGTGGATGAAGTAGTGGACAATGGTGAAGTTGTTATGACCACTCTGAATGGCCTTCCTAGGTCATGGGATTCCTTTATCCAAGGAATCTGTGCAAGAAAGAAGTTGGTCTCTTTCAGTAGACTATGGGAGGAATGCTCTCAAGAAGAAGCAAGGCTTGTGGCCCGAGAAGAAAAGATGGGGAATGAAGACCAAGCTCTCACAGCTCACACCAAGGGAAACAAGTTTAAGAGGGAGAGATCTCATAACAAGAAACATTCTCACCCTCATCAAAAAAAGAAAGATCTATCTAATGTTCGATGTTTTGAATGTAATGAGAAGGGACACTTTGCTTCAGATTGTCCCAAGAGGAAGAAAGACAACAACAACAATTTCAACAACAAGAAGAAGAATAACAAAAGAAGATATCATGCTCATGCTGCTAAGGATGATGAACCTCCCAGGAATAAAACTAGAGCAGAAAGTGATGATGATGATTCATCAAGCGAAGAAGAGTATGTTCTAATCTCTGCTCTCACAGGTACTATCTCTCATGGTTGTAATGATTGGTTAATTGACAGTGAGGCTTCCAAACACATGAATGGGTTTAAAGAATCTTTTGTAAATGTATCTGAACATGAATCACCCCATAAAGTGAAACTTGGGGATGATTATCAATACCCTATCAAAGGAAGTGGTGAAGCCTCCTACAACCTAGATTCTGGAAAGTATTTGAAGATGAAAGAAGTTCTGTATGTACC
This sequence comes from Larix kaempferi, assembly GCA_027924585.1. Lineage (NCBI taxonomy): Eukaryota > Viridiplantae > Streptophyta > Pinopsida > Pinales > Pinaceae > Larix > Larix kaempferi. The sequence goes on along the minus strand of BSBM01001114.1, from coordinate 4,098,986 downwards.
TGGGCTTAAGAAGAATCTACTCTCCATCTCTGCATTGGATGCAAAAGGCATGAGGGTTGCATTTGTAGATGGCCAAGTCCTAATGTGGCCAAAGGGTAAAACTATTGATGATGCAGTGGTGATTGGAGAACAAGAGGGAGGATTGTATAAATTGAAGGGACAACCTGAACATGCCATGGTACATGACTCCATGGAGCCAAGTGAACTTTGGCACAGAAGACTTGCACATATGCACTACAGAGCATTACCAATTGCAATTAAGGCTGTAGAAGGTCTTCCTGAAATTAAGACCAAGCATGAAGGTGTTTGCAAAGGATGTGCAAAAGGAAAGAACATCAAGAAGGCATTTCCAAGCAGTGAAAGCAAGGCATAAGGTATCTTGAAAATTAGCCACTCCGATGTATGCGGTCCGATGTCATCCAGTTCTTTGAGTGGGTATGTTTACTATGTCTCTTTCATTGATGACTTCTCGAGGAAGACTTGGGTTTACTTCTTGAAGAACAAAGATGAAGTGTTGGATAAGTTCAAGGAATTCAAAACCTTGATGGAGAACCAAACTGATAAGAAGATCAAGATCTTTAGATCCGTCAATGGAGGAAAATTCACTTCAAGGGACTTCAAGAAGTTATGCAGGGATTAAGAGGGAGTTGACCACTCCTTACAATCCACAACAGAAAGGAGTAGAAGAAGATGCTTCAGATTCGGACTCCAGCAGATCCTGTAAGGAAACAAAAATTCAGAGGGAGTCCACCCAACAAACAAACAAAGATAAGTATTTGAATTGTCATTTCTTGTATATTCTGTTTGTTTAAAATAATGTTATTTAGTGATGTATATGCTTATGTTCATAGACTTAGGTTGTGTATTATGCATATTAGAATAATTGCATTAACGAACAAGATACTACTAATATGCAAGTAATGGGTAAGTGGCCTATGGTACTGTACAACATTCCATTGCTACTTATCTATAATGAAACCTCTTTGCTGACATGTTGGGAGTTGTGCACACTCTTAACAATGTTTTGGTAGAGATTGGAAGGCATCTAGAAAGTTACGGGATATGGATAAATGTTGTATTGAAGCATTGGCTAAAATAATTGCATGACTGTATGACATATATTCTTATGTGTAAGATTTTGTTACGAAACTATGAGATGTTTCTAATCATGCAATTTAACTTGTCTTGTAGGAAAGATCGTATACCATCACCTACAAAAGAAGGACTACAACATTTGTTCCAGCAACAAAGTTATCTTTTGAAGATATTAAATATATTGAAGATATTGAAGTTCCCAAGATCTGGGATGAAGTAATGGAAGAATGCCATGATCCGTCGATCATGAAGAATGATGGTTGGGATGTGGTCCCAGACCAAAAGGGAAGTTTGTCGTGACTTCAAAGTGGATCTATAAGATCAAGCATGCTGCAGATGGTAGCATAGAGAAATGCAAAGTGAGATTCGTAGCTTGTGGCTTCTCTCAGAAGGAGGAAATAGATTATGAAGAAACTTTTGCTCCTGTAGCCAGGTACACTTCCATCAGATCAGTACTTGCCCTGGTTGCAGCGATGAAATGGAAGATACACCAGATGGATGTCAAGACTGCTTTCTTGAATGGTGTAGTTGAAGAGGAAGGGTATGTGGAGCAACCACTCGGTTTTGAAACACATGACAGGGAGTCATATGTGTGCAGATTGAAGAAAGCCTTGTATGGCTTGAAGCAAGCTCCCAGAACTTGGTATGGTAGGATAGACAGTTTCCTATCTAGTTTGGGCTTTACCAAGAGTAAAGCGGATTCCAACCTTTACTACAAGGTTGAGGAAGGAAATCCTGTGATACTACTCCTATATGTGGATGACCTATTTGTAACAAGAGATGATAGACTGATTGTCGATACAAAGAGGAAGCTTGCTGCCGAGTTTGATATGAAGGACTTGGGGATGATGCACCTTTTTCTAGGTATGGAGGTGTGGCAGAGTGCAGATGGGATCTTCCTTGGACAAGGGAAGTATACAGTAGATATACTGAAGAGGTTCGGGATGATGGATTGCAAAGCCATGGCCACACTTATGGCATCGAACCTGAAGCTTCTGTGTGATGCTTCATCTAAGCCGGTTGATGTCTCTATGTATCGTCAGATGATTGGGTCCTTGATGTACTTGACGAACACGAGACCCGATATTTGCTTTGCGGTGAACACATTGAGCAAGTTTCTGACAGATTCGAGGAGTGTTCACCTGATTGCTGTAAAGCATATTCTGAGGTACCCGAAGGGTACAATTGATTATGGGCTCAAGTATCAAGGGAATCAAAAGTTTAACCTGCAGGGTTATGTTGATTCAGATTAGGCAGGCAGTGCTACAGATAGGAAGAGCACATCTGGGTGTTGCTTCAGTATGGGATTAGGTGTGATCTCTTGGTTTAGCAGGAAGCAGTCCTGCGTAGCACTGAGTACAGCCGAGGCAGAGTATGTTGCAGCCTGTTCGGCTAGTTGTGAGGCAGTATGGCTTCGGAAGCTACTGTTAGAGCTATTTGATCTCCCGCTGGAGACTACTGGTATCTTTTGTGACAACCAGAGTTGTGTGAAGCTGTCTGAGAACCCGGTGTTCCATGACAGGTTGAAGCACATCGAGATCAAATATCACTATATCAGGGATATGGTACAGAGAGGAGCAGTGAAGCTCCTGTATGTTGTGACGGATGAGCAGATTGCAGATGTACTGACGAAGCCACTAGCTAGAGTGAAGTTCGAGTACTTCAGAGAGAGGCTTGGTGTTCTTCATGTCGACGACACTTCGAGGAAGAAGTGATGGACACATTTGCTGAAGCCATTCCAAGCATGTTGGAAGGAGGATCCTTCACATGGCTGTGGATGTAAGCGCTGGATGATGAGCATCAGGACGATGCTCCAGTTACTGCTCTGTATATGCATCAGGATGATGCTGGATATGATCAGTTGAATCATTTATATCTATGTATGCATCATGTTGGATGCTTTGATCAGTGTGATCATGTATTTGTATACGCATCATGTTGGATGTTGGATATGATCAGTTGGATCATTTATATGTATGTATGTACGCATCATGTTGGATGCTGGATATCATCAGTTGGATCATTTATATGTATGTATGTATGCATCATGTTGGATGCTGGATATGATCAGTTGGATCATTTATATGTATGTATGTATGCATCATGTTGGATGCTTGGACTATGTATCTGTGTATGTATCAGGTGGATACATGGTATGATCAGGTGGATCATGTATGTTGATATGTATCAGGTATGATCAGGTGGATCATGTATTTGTGTATGTATCAGGTGGATACATTGTATGATCAGGTAGATCGTGTATGATGATATGTATTAGGAAAATACTGTGTATGCATAAGGTGGATGCATTGTATGATCAGGATGATCATGTTGATGTATATGTAACTTCGGAATGTATTTCACATATATGTATATTGTATTCCTATAGAGATGGTATTATTCCTCTATAAGGAAGTGTCGTCATTTATATTGTAAGTGTCGTAACTTATACTTGATGGGTTATTAGACCACCTTGTTTGGGGTCGGCCCTGTATAAGTCATGTGGGTCAAAGGGTTATTAGACCACCCTATTGGGGGTCGGCCATGTGGGTCGAAGGGTTGTTAGACCACCCTATTGGGGGTCGGCCCAGTCAGCATTATGTTATGTGGTTAAGTTCGAGCCTACATGAGTTAGGTAAAAAGGCAAGTCAAGTCAAGTATAAATAGAGTGCGGGAGGCACTCTATTTACTCACTCACTTCTCACACATGCACTCAAGGAGGAGTGGCGCACTTATGGAGGAGGAGGATCTTCTGCTAGGTTATGGCTATCTCTCTTTGTTGGTTGTATCATTGCTCTATCTATCTCCGAGGAAGTTATTGGGGTTTTTCACCTTTATGGTTTTCCCCAAGTAAATCTTTGTGTCTCTTGTGTGCTTGCATTATTGTCTCCATGATTGATATGCTATAGATATGCTGTACATGTTGTTCTCTCAGTTAAGATCCTAGATCAGATTGAAGTAAATTCAGAAAATTTAACATGGTATCAGAACTAGCCTGAAAGAAGGCATGATATGGCATGTATGACACTTGTTGCACTTACAATGCTAGGGCTTGATATATCAAAAACCAGTCATTGTAGCACTTTCGCTATAAATCCGTTTTGGCGAATTTTTCGGATCTGAAATTGTTACACGACGAAGATTAAATCTCCAGGTACCTTGTGTCCAAAGGAAAACTTCTAATTCGTTGTACTTTGTGATTTATGATCTGTACAATATAGGGTTTCTGCCTCTTCCAGATCTGAGTCAAAATCAGGTGACCTTGGGAAAAAGGTCATATCTTGGGCTAGGAAGCTCCAAATGAAATTTCGTAAAACGTGACAGGTAGTACACAGTCTATACTATCTTAGAAAACGTTTTCAGAGGCCGAAGTTGAACCAGTGACACGTGGCACACCGTACAAGTTTGCTCTCCTGTATTATCCCATAAACAGGTCATGTTACGACACTTGGCATAACTCTCTCTCAGAGAGTCCAATTGAGGTCATACCTGTCAGGATGGAAATATAACAGGCCGATATATCTCAGAAATTTTTTTTAGAGGCCGAAGTTCAAACAGTGACACGTGGCATGCCGTACAAGTTCGCTCTTCTGTTTTATCCCAAAACAGGTCACGTTGCGACATTTGACATAACTCTCTCTCAGAGAATCCAATTAAGGTCAGACCTGTCAGGATGGAAAGATAACAGGTCAGGCTATCTCAGAAAACGTTTTTAGACCCTGTGGATTGAAAAGTTTGGAGTTAGACCAGAAACAATCAGGTACATATTTCTGTCAAAACAGAATTATTTTTAAGTACCTTCATTCATGGCTTCCGGAATTTAGGGCTTTGAAGAAAGTTGGAATTTTTGTAATCAGAGACCACGGCTGAATGCTACTCATCAAAATAGAAATTTAGAGACCAAGATCAGAATTTTTGGTTGGGCAAAAGGCCGGGCTTGATCAAACCCTAGTTCGGGACTTTGATCAGAAAAGTGGAAAACTAGGGCTTCTGTAAAAATGGGAATTTTTGCAATCTGTGACCACGGCTGGAAGCTCCTCAGAAAAATAGAAGCTTAGAGCTTTGGATCAAACCTTTTGATGGGGCAAAAGAGTGGGCTTCATCAAACCCCAGTTCAGGGTCACGTCCAGTGAATCTGGAAGTTTCAAAGGCAAAATTGAGGAGTGAAACTTTGCAGTTTTCAAATTCTGAATATACTAGTTTGATCAGCTCATCAAGGCGCATATTTCTATCCTTTCGAAAGTTTGAAATTCAAAGTTTGAATTTTTGGGGTTTCTCTGACAAACCCATATCTAGCTCGAAGTCCAGTTCTTGCAAATCAAGTGGATTGGGTTAATCCTAGAAGAAGATGGATTGATCATCTGCATGAGTGAAGAAGTTCCTGTTTCAGAGGGAGATGAGGCTAAGGCCTTACATAAGAAGATTACAAGCGATCTCAACAGGTATGACTCATCGAGGTATGTTTCGATATTTGTCCATGATTAAGTTTATGGTATGTTTGTCTTCATGTTATTACGGTTAGTACAATTTTGATTTTAGATTTGTCGTATCACCTTAACAAAATTATGAATGCATGATAGAAGATATTCATTGGTTAGGGTGTTGACACTTATGATTGTACTAATGCATTATGGTGTTGTATGAGGTTTATGTTGTCTACTAACATGAAAGGTACACCAAGAAAGACAAATCATGTTCTGGTCCAAGAACATATGATCATGATAACATGAGGACAAAGATTCATCCATTGTCATGGATCTTATAGAAGATCCATTTACGAGGTATGTATAACTTGGTTTTATAATGGTTAACCTATGAGATATACAGGTTACTAGCACAAGTCATTGAAGAAGAACAAGAAGACATCATGTGAGTATGTTAGACATAAATAGCTAGCATGCTAATCCAGGTATGTTTTTCCTATATCAAGATAGAATCCTACCTTATGTTAGGATCTTATACTGTTGTTGATAATGATTATTCATGAAGTCATAGGTTTGAATAATCATGGTTGTATGCATATTATGTTTCTTACAATAATTGATGATATGACTAACCAAAAGAATCATGAAGGTATAGGTTTGAATAATCACAGGTTTTATGCATATTATATCTCTTATCTTGATTGATGATTCAACTAACCTGAAGAGCCATAGGTTTGAGTAATTACAGGTTTAGACATGTTATGTTTCTTATGATTTGACTAACCATAAGAATCCTACATAAACCTTGAATGCTAATGCTTATTATTTCTGTTTGAAATGATCATGACTATACATGCTTGAGATTATTGTGTTTTAATAGTATACTAATGAATGTATGATTTTATATGAGATCACAAGGATAACACACTCATGATACTAATAAGCATGCATAGGGACCAAGGATGAATATGAGATTCAAGAACAGGTAATCCAGGAAGCAAAGATCAAGAGGGAGTACACTCCAGTGGTTTATGCAAGGATGCAGATATTCAGAGGGAGTTGACCATCTCTCTACATCCCACAACAGAAAGGTGTAGAAGAAGCTACTTCAGATTAGGACTCCAACAGCTCCTGCAAGGAAGCGAAGACTCAGAGGGAGTCCACCCAACGAACAAACAAAGATAAGTATTTGAATTGTCATTTCTTAAATAATACTGTTCAATAATGTATATACCGATGTTCCTAGAATTAGGTTGTGTATTATGCATATTAGAATAATTGCATTGATGAACAGTATACTCCTAATATGCATGGGTAAGTGGCCTATGGCACTGTACAACATTCCATTGCTACTTATATAGAATGAAACCTCTTTGCTGACATGTTGGGAGTTGTGCACACTCTTAACAATGTTCTGGTAGAGATTGGAAGGCATCTAGAAAGTTACGGAATATGGATAAATGTTGTATTGAAGCATTGGCTAAGATAATTGCCTGACTGTATGGCATATTTCTTTATGTGTAAGAATTTGTTCTGAAAACTATGAGATGTTTTCTAATCATGCAATTTAACTTGTTGTGTAGGAAAGATCGTATGCCATCTCCTACAAAAGAAGAACTACAACATTTTGTTCCAGCAACAAAGATATCTATTGAAGATATTGAAGATATTGAAGTTCCCAGGATCTGGGATGAAGAAATGAAATGCCATGATCCGTTGATCATGAAGAATGATGTTTGGGATGTAATCCCAAGACATGAAGGGAATTTTGCTATGACTTCCAAATGGAACTATTAGATCAAGCATGTTGCAGATGGCAACATTGAGAAATATAAAAGTGATGAAATAGAAGATACACTAGATGGATTCAAGACAGCTTCCTTGAATGGTGTAGTTGAAGAAGAAGTGTATGTAGAGCAGCCACTTGGTTCTGAGACACATGATAGGAAATCATATATGTGCAGAACTTGGTATGGTGAAGATAGATTGATTGCCGACACGCAGTGGAAGCTTACTACCGAGTTCGAGATGAAGAACTTGGGGATGATGCACTATTTGTTTTTGGCATGGAGGTGTGGCAGAATGCATATGGAATCTTCCTTAGACAAGGGAAGTATGTAGTAGAGATCCTGAAGAGGTTCAGGATGATGGACTGCAAGGATATGGCCACACCTATGGCATCAAATCTGAAGCTTCTATGTGATGCTTCATCTGAGCTGGTTGATGTCAGATGATTGGGTCCTTGATGTACCTGACGAACACGAGACCAGACATTTGCTTTGCTGTGAACACATTGAGCCAGTTCCTGACGGATCCGAGGAGTGTTCACCTGGTTGCTGTAAAGCATGTTCTGAGGTACCTGAAGGGTACAGTGGATTATGGGCTCAAGTATGAAGCGAATCAAAAGTTTAACCTGCAGGGTTATGTTGATTCAGATTGGGCTGGCAGTGCTGCAGATAGGAAGATCACATCTGGGTGTTGCTTCAATATGGGATCAAGTGTGATCTCTTGGTTTAGCAGGAAGCAGTCCTGCGTAGCACTGAGTACAGCTGAGGCTGAGTATGTTGCAGCATGTTCAGCTAGTTGTGAGGCAGTATGGATGCGGAAGCTACTGTCTGAGTTATTTGATCTCCCGCTGGATGCTACTGGTATCTTCTGTGATAACCAGAGTTGTGTGAAGCTATCCGAGAACCCAGTGTTTCATGACAGGTCGAAACACATAGAGATCAAATATCACTATATCAGGGATATGGTGCAGAGAGGAGTTGTGAAGCTCCTGTATGTTGCGACGGACGAGCAGATTGCAGATGTGCTGACGAAGCCACTAGCCAAGGTGAAGTTCGAGTACTTCAGAGAGAGGCTTGGCGTGCTTCAGATCGAGGATACTTCGAGGAAGAAGTGATGGACACATTTGTTGAAGCCATTCCAAGCATGTTGGAAGGGGGATCCTTCACATGGATGTGGATGTAAGCGCTGGATGATGAGCATCAGGATGATGTTCTGGTTTCTTCTTGGATATGATCAGTTGGATCATGTATCTTTGTATGATCAGGTAGATCATGTGTGTTGATGGATACATTGTGTGGATCATGTATCTTTGTATGATCAGGTAGATCATGTGTGTTGATGGATACATTGTGTGGATCATGTATCTTTGTATGATCAGATAGATCATGTATGTTGATGGATACATTGTGTGGATCATGTATCTTTGTATGATCAGATAGATCATGTATGCTGATGGATACATTGTGTGGATCATGTACCTATGGATGTATCAGATGGATACTTGGTGTGCATCAGATGGATGCATTGTATGATCAGGATGATCATGGATGACGAGCTTCTCCAGATGACATCCAGCAGGATGTTGCAGTGATGATGATCAGGATGATCATGTGTACATCAGGATGATGTTTGATGAGTATCAGATGATACTTTGTGGCCGTGGATCAGGTTGTGCAAGTAAGCATGTAATTTGTGCCCTGGGAGATTTGCAGATGGTCTTTCAAGGTTTTGCCTATGGCATCATTAGAGAAATTTTGAGGTCAAAAAAGGGCCTCAAAACAAAGAAAATGTACTATAAAATACAACCAATCACATTCTAGTAGATGACATCATCCCCCTTGGTGAGGTGGCATTGCATGAGTTAAGAATGCTTATTTGTCAAATTTTCTATGGTGGATGAAAACACATAGTTAACCAAGGTAGTGGTGTAAGTACTTTTAAGTCATAAAGTAAAGTACTCATAATGATAGTCTTTTCATAAAATAATATTATTGTCATTTTCAAGTAAAGTACTCATAATGAATGTCTTTTCACACTTTCACATAAAATAATATTATTGTCATTTTCAAGTGAAGTACTCTTAATTCATAAAGAAAGTCCTTTCACATTTTTTTATAAAACAATATATTATCATTTTTATGTTTTTAATTTTAAATTATATATTCACTCCATTCTATTTAATAACATAATGTCAAACTAATAAAGAATAATAATAGATTTAATAAATAATAATAATGACATGTGGATTATAATAATATTATTGACATTTTACATGTAAATAAATTCTCAATTAAATTACATTATTAAATTCATGAGAAAAGTACTAAATATAAAAAGTCAACATAAAATTTTAAAAAAGCTCTTAAAAATGTTTTTTATTATTTAATTTCATTTGCAAGTTCAAGACAACTAAATGTTAAAGGACAATACATTTTTGGGAATTTACAATGAATCTTAGTCACATCAATGTAGACTTATTTTATTAATTTTATTTCTAGTGAATTTTGAAAAGTAACTCAACCATGGTTATTTATATTATGCATAGAAAATAGTGTGGGAGGTGACTTGTCATATATACCTACCCCATAAAACCCCCAATTCATAATATTTTAATATATCTCATATTTTTGTAGTACATCTCTTAGGAGGCCCTTTTTTGACCTCAAAATCTCTCTAATGGTAATTCGGTGCCCTGGGACATCTGGCAAATGCTCTTGCGAGGTTTTGCTTGGGAGGACATGTAATTTGTGCCCTGGGAGATCTACAGATAGTCTTTCGAGGTTTTTCCTATGGCATGTAATTCGGTGCCCTGGGATATCTAGCAGATGCTCTTGCGAGGTTTTGTCCTATGGCATGTAATTTGCTCCTGGGAGATCTGGACAGGATGAAAAAGGCCTCAGATGCTTCAGCCGGGTTTTTCCATAACCACATGTAATTTGCTCCTGGGAGATCTGGACAGGATGAAAAAGGCCTCAGATGCTTCAGCCAGGTTTTGTGGTGGACCACATGTAATGTGCTCCTGGGAGATCCGACAGGTAGAGCTGTGTGCTCGTAACAACCTGGGATGCTTCAGCCAGGTTTTGTGGTGAGATCACATGTAATGTGCTCCTGGGAGATCCGACAGGTAGAGCCACGTGCTCGTAACAACCTAGGATGCTTCAGCCAGGTTTTGTGATGGGGTCACATGTAATAGCGCCCTGGTAGATCCTACAGGTCGGAGTTGTGTACCCGTAACATCCTGGGATGCTCTTTCGAGGTTTTGTGACGCACGTAATAAGTCCTGAGGATTCCACAGTATGGCCAGTGATGATGAAGACCTGCAGGTGGTGGGCCTACATCTAGTATGAAAAAGGACTGGCTCTGTAGAACTTCCTATGACGAGTAGATTCAGAGATTGATTGAGATAGCAGCAGCGGTGACGATGATGATGACTCGATGATGATTATCCAGTGACGATGATCCAGAGAAGATGACTTGTGCTAGAAGAACTATGCTGAGAAATACCTTCCTAGTTAAGAGGGAGTGTTGATGTATATATAACTTCGGAATGTATTTCACATATATGTATATTATATTCCTATAGAGATGGTATTATTCCTCTATAAGGAAGTGTCGTCATTTATATTGTAAGTGTCGTAACTTATACTTGATGGGTTATTAGACCACCTTGTTTGGGGTCGGACCTGTATAAGTCATGTGGGTCAAAGGGTTATTAGACCACCCTATTGGGGGTCGGCCATGTGGGTCGAAGGGTTATTAGACCACCCTATTGGGGGTCGGCCCAGTCAGCATTATGTTATGTGGTTAAGTTCGAGCCTACATGAGTTAGGTAAAAAGGCAAGTCAAGTCAAGTATAAATAGAGTGCGGGAGGCACTCTATTTACTCACTCACTTCTCACACATGCACTCAAGGAGGAGTGGCGCACTTATGGAGGAGGAGGATCTGCTGCTAGGTTATGGCTATCTCTCTTGGTTGGTTGTATCATTGCTCTATCTATCTCTGAGGAAGTTATTGGGGTTTTTCACCTTTCTGGTTTTCCCCAAGTAAATCTTTGTGTCTCTTGTGTGCTTGCATTATTGTCTCCATGATTGATGTGCTGTAGATATGCTATACATGTTGTTCTCTCAGTTAAGATCCTAGATCAGATTGAAGTAAATTCAGAAAATTTAACAGATCACAGATGATGAGCTTCAGGATGTTGCTCCAGATGATATGCATCAGGTTGATGCTATGATGATGATCAGGATGATCATGTGTACATCAAGATGATGTATGGTGAGTATTAGTTTGATACTCTGTGATCGTGGATAGGTTCTGCAGGTAGCATAGAAAAGATCCTGGGAGATCCTATAATCTGCGCTAGGATGCTCTTTCGAGGTTTTGCTACAGGTAGCATAGAAAAGATCCTTTAAAAACCAGACAGGTAGAGCAGTGTGCTCGTAACATCCTGGGTTACTCTATCGAGATCCTATAGTCTATGTTAGGATGCTCTGAGTATGTTTTGCTACAGTTTCGCATAGAAAAGATCCTTTAAAAACCGAAAAGGTAGAGCGGTGTGATCGTAACATCTTGGGTTGCTCTATTGAGATCCTATAGTCTGTGCTAGGATGCTCTGAGTAGGTTTTGTGAAAGTTCACATAGAAAAGATCCTTTAAAATATGGACAGGTAGAGCGGTGTACTCATAACAACCTGGGATGTTGTATCGAGATCCAGACAAGTATAGCGGTTTGCTCGTAACATCCTGGGATGATCTGAGTAGGTTTTGTGAAGGTCAACATGTAAAAGAACCTATAGTCTGCGCTAGGTTTTTGTTGACGCACGTAATCAGTCCTGGGATCCACAATATGGCCATTGATGATGAAGACCTGCAGGTGGTGGGACTACATCCAGTATGAAAAAGGACTGGCTCTGTAGAACTTCCTATGATGAGTAGATTCAGAGATTGGTTGAGATAGCATCAGCAGTGACGATGATTCGAGGATGATGCATCGATGACGATGATCCAGAGAAGAAGACTTGTGCTAGCAGATCTGTGTCGAGAAATACCTTCCTAGTTAAGAGGGAGTGTTGATGTATATGTAACTTCAGAATGTATTTTAGTTATATATTTATTGTACCCTTATATAGATGTGTTATTCATCTATAAGGAAGTGTCGTCATTTGTATTGACAAGTGTCGCAAGTGTGTTAACTTGCCGATGGGTTATTAGACCACCTTGTAAGGGGTCGGCCCGGATTTATGTAATATGTGGTTATTGTACCTAGCTAGACAAGTCGGCCCCATAAGGTTATTGGGAAAACAGAACAAGTATAAATAGAGATCGGGAGATCTCTATTTGGATCACTCAGAAACTCATTTTTCCTTCACTCGGAAAGTGGCGCACTTGTGAGGAGGAGGATCAACTGCTAAGAGGAGTCTATCTCTTGTACTTTGGTTGAGCTATTGCTCTATCTATCTCTGAGGAAGTTGTGTGTCTATTGTCTCTCATGCTTTTGATTCTTGTGATGATTGACATGCTTTTATGATTGATATGCATTGATATACTGTACATGTTGTTCTCTCAGTAAAGATCCTAGAGTATATTGAATTAATGCTCAAAATTTAACAATAATGATTATTCATGAAGTTATAATTTTGAGTAATCATGGGCTTATGCATATTATGCTTCTTACTTTGAACAATGATATGACAAACCAGAAGAGTCCTATGGTCAAATAAGAATATGCATGAGTAAAAGAAGTCCTCCCTGAAACCTTGAATACTAACACTTGTGATAAATTAGCTGTGTATGAAATGACCATGACCATACATGTTTAAGACTATTCAGAATCATAATATTTTGATAGTATTGATATTATACTAATGAATGTATGATTATGTATGAGATCTTGAGGATGAAACAATGATGACACTAGTGCACACTTAAGCATGCATAGTGGTCCAGGATGGATAGAAGTTCAAAGACATAAATGATCTCATAAAGGAAGCAAAGATCAAGAGGGAGCACACTTCAGTAGTTCCTACAAGGAAGCAAAGATTGAGAGAGAGTCCACCCAACAACTAAACAAAGATAAGTATTTCGTTTATCATTTCTTGAATATATGATTACTTAAATGATGTTGTTAAGTCATGTACATACTTATGTTCCTAGATTTAGGATGTATATTATGCATTTTAGAAAAGTTGCATTAATGAACAAGATACTGCTAATGTGCAAGTAATGGGTAACTAGCCTATGGTACTGTACAACATTCCATTGTTACTTATCTAGAATGAAACCTCTTTGCTGACATGTTGGGAGTAGTGCACACTCTTAACAATGTTCTAGTAGAGATGGAAGGCATCTAGAAAGTTACCATATGAATATGAGATATGGATGAATGTTGTATTGAAGCATTGGCTAAGATAATTGCATGACTGTATGAAATATGTCCTTGTGTGTAAGATTTTGTTTTGAAAACTATGAGAAGTTTCTAATCATGCAATTGAATTTGACTTGTACGAAAAATCGTGTACAATCACCTACAAAAGAAGAACAACAACATTTGTTCCAGCGACGAAGTTCAAGAAAACTACCTATTGAAGCTATTGAAGAATCTAAAGTTCCCAGGATTAGGGATACAGTAATGGAAGGATGCCATGATCGAAGAATACCAGTCGATCATGTTAGGATATTCCTATACTCCATCCTAGTCCCACCAGTATTTTGATCATTTACATTTTCAGTCATGCATGCACTTTTAGGGTTTGCATGCATTATTTAGGGTTTACATGCATCCTAGTCATCAGTCCCAGCACCTAGCCCTCAGTTAGAAGCCCCCGGAGCTTCCTCCCACTCAGTTTCATCCCTCCTAGAGCTTAGTGCACCCTCCTTTCATCTACCAGTTGAGAAAGGCGCCCTTCTTACCTACCACTTTAGTTTAGTTCAGTTTCTTCCTTGATTTAAGGATTAATTGACTCTTAACTGACCTTAGCCCTCCGATGGACCTTCACTGAGACTTGAATGCCCATTCTGAATCCAGTTAGCTCCTCATGCACCCTCCACTGAGCCTCCTTCATTCAGTTAGTGTCTCCATGTGCCAGTTACATTCAGTTACACCTACCACACTCAGTTAGACTCAGTTTGACTGACAGTTGATAGTTACTTGTGCATTGTTGACTCCACTGATGATCATGAGGACACCTAGTTGTGCTCCGATGACACTCTATTGATCTTATGATCACTCTGATAGGCTAATTCGAATTGCCACCTTAGGCATTCGAATACTCTATACCATTGTACTATTTATTTGTCCATATTGTGATTAATTAACTAGTGTGTGTGAAGTATTTTTGCTTCTATCCGAGTTCTACTGTATTATTATTCCGTTGCTCATTATACTGCATTGACCACTCTTCTTATATTTTCTTGCTTAATCATAATTACTCTTGTGAAGTATACATCATCTCTTAGATCTGCTGTGAGGATTTTCACATGGTATCAGAGCATGTTGAGTGTATTGTTTATTTCCATTCTTGAGAGTTTTTTGCAGGTTATTACCAAGATTTCGAGTGCAGCAGTTTCTGCATTTTTGCAGCAGTAGCAGTTGCAGATATTCTCTATTGTTTTTGCAGGTCTTCTACAGCTTCTATGTATCCATCAGGAATTACTTCTCTTTCTCCATTCAACTATGATGAATGGAAACCAAGAATGATAGCATACTTGAAGATCCATGATCTTTTTGATTGTCATTTTGAAAGAGAGTTCGAATCCCCTGAAGAGAAGATTGATTGGTTAAATAAAGGTGATGGAGCCTTTGGAGCAATGATGCTTTCTTTGCCTAAATACCTGATTTTCCATTTCCAATACCGTGATGGTGTTGAAACTCCAATAGAGTTATGGACTCCAAAAGAGTTATGGGCTCACCTGGATGAAAATTTTGGGAGAAAGAATGAAGGGATTGGTCCAAACCCATTCGAAAGCAAGCAAAGTGATGCATTCGCTCCCCTTGATGGTATCTCAGATCATGCACCAGTATCATCTCATATTGAAGTTGTTCACAAAGAACTTGCAGATTCTACACTCATGCTCAAACTTTCTTCTCTTTCTGTGCCAGCTCACACTCTAGATATTGCAGAAGGTCCTAAATCCTCTATTGCACCAGAGTCTGTTGGTTTGCATCATGATCTTATGAATGTTTCGGAGGTAAATTCAGCCATTGGAGGTAATGCATTCGCTCTCCCTGATTACTCACCTCTTACTTACTACTATATGATCATTAATTCATGCTTTCAGAAGGTTATTGAAGATTATGGCCATTGCCATTCGCTTGGGATAATTTCTCATGCAATTACTGGTTTTGATCTCACCTCTTATGGTTCAAAGGAGATCTCAAGAAACCATGATTCAAGTTTTGGATCTAATTTGGATTCTAAGCAATTACTACTTGGGATAATTTCTCATGCATATGATAGTTTTGATCTCACCCTTGCTGGTTCAAAGGAGAACTCAAGAAACTATTCTTCAAGCCTTAAATCTGATTTGGATTTCAAGCAAACATTATTATTTGATGGTTCTTTTTGGCATGATCTCACCCATGATGGTTTGAAGGAGAAGACAAAAGACTATCTACATATTCATGTTTTTGATCCTACCTTAGCTGATTCGAATCACAGGTTCAAGGATCACTCCCATACTTTTGGATTTGTTCTCATCACATTCGATCTGAAGAGAAAGTACAAGCACATGCTTTTTGAGCATGATCCACTTCTTCGAAAGAAGAAGATACCTCCAGACATATGACCAAGCATCACACCTGCTTGAGTTTGGAGCATTTACTTTTTATGTGTGCCTTACAGTCTATTTTGAGGGGGGGGGGTATTTTTCTCATGAAATTTTCCCACTTCCTTGGTTTATTGACTGTTATTATTCATTGTATTGGGTGACCTTTGGTCTTAGTTACCAGGGCCCAGTATGGATTAAGGGGGGGTGTTAGGATATTCCTATACTCCATCCTAGTCCCACCAGTATTTTGATCATTTACATTTTCAGTCATGCATGCACTTTTAGGGTTTGCATGCATTATTTAGGGTTTGCATGCATCCTAGTCATCAGTCCCAGCACCTAGCCCTTAGTTAGAAGCCCCTAGAGCTTCCTCCCACTCAGTTTCATCCCTCCTAGAGCTTAGTGCGCCCTCCTTTCATCTACCAGTTGAGAAAGGCACCCTTCTTACCTACCACTTTAGTTTAGTTTAGTTTCTTCCTTGATTTAAGGATTAACTGACTCTTAACTGAGCTTATCACTCCGATGGACCTCCACTGAGACTTGACTACCCATTCTGAATCCAGTTAGCTCCTCATGCACCCTCCACTGAGCTTCCTTCATTCAGTTAATGTCTCCATGTGCCAGTTACATTCAGTTACACCTACCACACTCAGTTAGACTCAGTTTGACTGACAGTTGATAGTTACTTGTGCATTGATGACTCCAATGATGATCATGAGGACACCTAGTTGTGCTCTGATGACACTCTATTGATCTTATGATCACTCTGAGAGGCTAATTCGAATTTCCACCTTATGCATTCGAATCCTCTCTACCATTGTACTATTTATTTGTCCATATTGTGATTAATTAACTAGTGTGTGTGAAGTATTTTTGCTTCTATCCGAGTTCTACTGTATTATTATTCTATTGCTCATTATACTGCATTGACCACTCTTCTTCTATTTTCCTGCTTAATCATAATTACTTTTGTGAGGTATGCATCATCTCTTAGATCTGCTGTGAGGATTTTCACAGATCATGAAGAATGATGTTTGGGATGTGGTCCCAAGACCAGAAGGGAAGTCTGTTGTGACTTCCAAGTGAATCTACAAGATCAAGCATGCTGCAGATGGTAGCATAGAGAAATACAAGGCAAGGTTTGTGGCTCGTGGCTTCTCCCAGAAAGAAGGGATAGATTATGAAGAGACTTTTGCACCCGTAGCTAGATACATTTCCATCAGAACAGTACTTGCTCTGGCTACAGTAATGGAGTGGAAGATACACTAGATGGATGTCAAGATAACTTTCTTGAATGGTGTAGTCGAAGAGGAAGTGTATGTGGAGCAACCACTCGGTTTTGAGACACATGATAGGGAGTCATATGTGTGCCGATTGAAGAAAGCCTTGTACGGTTTGAAACAAGCACCCAGGACTTGGGTATGATGCATTAATTTCTAGGCATGGAGGTGTGGCAGAGTGCAGATGGAATCTTCCTTGGACAAGGGAAGTATGCAATAGAGATCGTGAAGCTGTTCGGGATGATGATCTGCAAGGCCATGGCCACACCTATGGAATTGAACCTGAAGCTATTGAGTGATGCTTCATCATAGTCGGTTGATGCCACGATGTATCGTCAGATGATTGGGTCCTTGATGTACCTGACGAACACGAGACCAGATCTTTGCTTTGCTGTGAACAACTTGAGCCATTTCCTGATAGATCCTAGACATGTTCACTTGATTGCTGTAAAGCATATTCTGAGGTACCTAAAGGGTACGGTTGATTATGGGCTCAAGTATGATGCGAATCAAAAGGTTATCCTGGAGGGTTATGTTGATTCAGATTGGGCAGACAGTGCTGCAGATAGGAAGAGCACTTCGGGGTGCTGCTCTAGTATGGGATTAGGGGAGATATCTTGGTTTAGAAGGAAGCAATCCTACATAGCACTGAGTACAGCCGAAGCAGAGTATGTCGCAGCTTGTTCGGCTAGTTGTGAGGCAGTATGGCTAAGGAAGCTACTGTCTGATTTGTTTGATCTCCAGTTGGATGCTACTTGTATCTTTTGTGACAAATAGAGTTGTGTGAAGTTGTCTGAGAACCCAGTGTTCCATGACAAGTCAAAGCACATCGAGATCAAGTATCACTATATCAGGGATATGGTGTAGAGAGGAGCAGTGAAGCTCCTATATGTTGCAACGGGCGAGCATGTAGCAGATGTGTTGACCAAGACACTAGCCAGGGTGAAGTTCGAGTACTTCAGAGAGAGGCTTGGTGTTCTTCAGATTGAAGATACTTCCAGGAGAAAGTGATGAGACACATATGCTAGAGCCATTCCAATCATGGTGGTAGGAGGATCCTTCCCATGGTTGTGGATGTAAGTGATGTGTGATGAGCATCAGGACGATGCTCCGCTATGAACATCCGGATGATGTTCTATATGATGATGATCAATATGATCATGAGCATTAACATGATGCTCCATGCGAGGATGATCAGTATGATCATGAGTATCAGGATGATACTCCGTAGCCATGGACAGTTTGCAGGTTGTGCAATAGCATGAGCATATAATAGCGCCCTGGGATATCCTATAGGTTGAGAAGGAAGCTCGCAACAATCCTGGAATGCTCTTTCAAGGTTTTGCTTGTGCAGAGGCATGTAATTAGTCCTAGGAGATCCTATAGGTTAAGCAGTAAGCTCGTAATCAGTCCTGGGATGCTCTTTCGAGGTTTTTCCTGATAGCATATAATCAGTCCAGGGAGATTTGCAGATACTTTTTTGAGGTTTTGCCTATGGCATATAATAGCTCCCTGGGAGATCTGGCAGATTCTCTTTCAAGGTTTTGCTTGGAGGGACATATAATAGCTCCCTGGGAGATCTTGCAGGTTGTGCTTTGCACGTAATCAGTCCTGGGATTCTCTTTCGAGGTTTTGTTCGTGGCATATAATATCGCCCTGGGAGATCTTGCATGTTGTGCTTAGCACGTAATCAGTCCTGGGATGCTCTTTCGAGGTTTTTCCTGCTTGCATATAATAGCACCCTAGGAGATCATGCAGGTTGTGCATCACACGTAATCAATCCTGGGAATGTCTTTCGAGGATTTGCAAGATGCACATAATCATCCCTGAGATTCCACTGGATGGCCCGCTCGCAGAGATGATGAAGACCTACATGGAGGCTAGGCCTACATCTAGCATGAAGAAGGTTTGGCTCTGTAGAAATTCCTATGCCGATAAGATTTGAGAGATAACACCAGTGATCGAGATGACGAGTATAGCAGCAGTGACGATGATGCTCCGTGATCCAGTGACGATGATCCAGCTCCAGTATTGAAGACTTGTGCCTATATGTATCGATGACTTGTGTCAAGAGAATACCTTCCTAGTTAAGAGGGAGTGTTGATGTATTTGTAACTTCGGAAGATATTCACTTGTATATTGTATGTATTACATTTTTACTTTATTGTATCCCCAACGGAGATGTATTATTCCTCCGATTGGAAGTGTCGTCATTTGTATTTGCAAGTGTCGCAAGTCATATTGTAAGTGTCGTAACTTATACTTGATGGGTTATTAGACCACCTTGGTGGGGTCGGACCTGTATGAGTTAAAGGGTTATTAGACCACCCTAGTGGGGTCGGCCCAATGACAAGTGGTAATGGGTTATTAGACTCTCCTAAGGGAGGTTGACCCAATTAGAGTAAAAGGAAAGTAAAGGTAAAGTATAAATAGAGAGGAGCACCTCTCTATTTATCCATTCACACACTCACTCACTTTGCATTAGTGAGAGAGAGGAGGAGTGCGCACAAGTGGAGAAGGAGAAGCTGCTAGGAGATTATCTCTTGTTTTGGGGTTTGATCTTTGTGATCTTTGTATTGGTGCTCATTCTATCTCTGAGGAAGTTGCGGGGTTTTGCACCTTCTTGGTTTTCCCCGGTGAAATGCTTTGTGTCTCTTGTCTCTTATGTTTGATATGATGTACATGTTGTTCTCCCAATTAAGATCCTAGATCATATTGAATTAAATGATGAAAAACTAACATATTTCTTGTTGTAGATTTAACGTGTGCATGTTGTGAAAGTGTTATGTTTCACATTTCCTTTGCATATTTGGTTGCCATGAAGTATTGGGAGTACTTTTATGTTGGATAGTGGAGCCTTTTATCCTAGGAAATACCATATTGTTGCACCTTTGAGCTAGAGATATGGCAACAAAGATGGAAAGTGTTGTGTTGTAGATTTGATAGTGATATAGATGTTAGCGACAAAGTGACTTATCCCAAATGCCACAATTTTTAGGCTTTTTACAACACAATATGCACTTATAAAAATAAAAATAAAAATAAAACAAAAAAATTAGCTTCACCTCCACAAATATTGTGAGATGGTAAATAGGCATCAAGATGTTGGTCCTTCTAAAATTTGAAATGGGTATGGAGTGAATTTTCATTTCATTGCTTGTGCCTTAATATCTCCTCATGCAAATTTATCATGTGTGCTTAAACAAGAAATTGTGAAGATATTTCAAATTTTGTTATATTATAAACTTACAAATGGAATCATCTATATTGAATAGATGTTTGAATTCATCCCCTGTTGAGTCAAAAGGTTACATCGAATTGAGTTTTCTCAAAACAAGTGCTTAACAAACTAAAAGTAATTAAATATGCCCAAACTCCTACCATCTTGTAAAGGCTTTAAAAGCCACAATTTCATAGCATGCAATACTTTGTGAAGGTTGGGATACTTGGCTCCATTGTTAAGGAAAGTGAGATTTTTTCCATTGCCCAATGAGGGATGACCTTGTCTTTGACAAAGTCCATTTTCTTCAACCTTTGATTCGATCTATTGTTTGCTCGATATAAGTTGAAGTTAATCACCACTGAAACTTGAGGAAGTGTATAAGAAGGCCATTGTAAAGGTCCATCCAACATAAAGTATCGGGCTCAATGTCACATAAATTCTTCACATTTGAGAGGAAGGGATTTCTCTTTGAAAGCTTGAAAATAATTGCAGTGTCATAGAAAACAAACCTTTGATTTTGAGGTTCCAAGGGTAGGTGTTTAATACATCGACAAGGGAAGAATTGTAGCATGACCTAATGACTTCATGCAATTTTTGGAACTCTACCATTGAGTATCCTATCAACATAAATTATCCGTTCTTTAATACATCGACCAAAGGAAGCTTATGTGAAAATCCTCACAACAGATCTAAGAGATGATGTATACCTCACAAGAAAGTAATTGATTAAGCAAGAAAATAGAAGAAGAGTGGTCAATGCAGTATGATGAGCAACATAATAATAATACAGTAGAACTTGGATAGAAGCAAAAATACTTCATCACACACTAATTAATTAATCACAATATGGACAAATAAATAGTACAATGCATGAGGATTCGAATGCCTAAGGTGGCAATTCGAATTAGCCTTCATGGAGTGATCAAAGGATCACTGGAGTGTCATCGGAGCACAACTAGTAGTCTATCTCATCATCAGTAGAGTCATCAATGCTCAAGTAACTGTCAACCATCAGTCAAACTGATTCTAACTGAGTGTGGTAGGTGTAACTGAGTGTAACTAGAACTAATTGAATGAAGGAGGATCAGTGGAGGGTGCATGATGAGCTAACTGGAGTCAGAACAGGTAGTCATGTCTCATCGGAGGTCAATCAGAGTGATAACAACAGTGAGGAGTCAGTCTGGCCTCAAATCAAGGAAATACTGGTGGCTAACTGAAGTAAACTGGACTGGTAGGTGAGAAAGGCGCCCTTCTCATGCAGTAGGTGAAAAGAGGGCGCATGACAGGTTAGGAGGGCTGAACTTGAGTGGAAGGAAGCTCCGGGGGCTAGCTAAATGAGGGCTAGGTGCTAGGACTGATGACTGGAATGCATGCAAACCCTAAAATTGCATGCATGACTGAAAATGTAAATGATCAAAATACCGGTGGGACTAGGATGGAGTATAGGAATATCCTAACACCCCCCCTTAATCCATACTGGGCCCTGGTAACTAATACCAAAGGTCACCCAATACAATGAATAATAAAAGTCAATAAACTAGGGAAGTGGGGAAAATTTCATGGGAAAAATACCCCCCCCTCAAAATAGACTGTAAGGCACACACAAAAATTAAATGCTCCAAACTCAAGTAGGTGTGATGCTTGGTCATATGTCTGGAGGTATCTTCTTCTTGGGAAGAAGTGGATCATGCTCAAAAAGCATGTGCTTGTACTTGCTCTTCAGATTGAATGTGATGAGAACAAATTCAAAAGTATGGGGATGATCCTTGAACCTGTGATTCGAATCAGTTGAGGTAGGATCAAAAACATGAATATGCAGATAGTCTTTTGTCTTCTCCTTCGAACCATCATGGGTGAGATTATGCCAAAAGGAACCATAAAATAATAATGATTGCTTGAAATCCAAATCAGATTTAAGACTTGATGAATAGTTTCTTGAGATCTCCTTTGAACCAACAGGGGTGAGATCAAAACTATCATATGCATGAGAAATTATCCCAAGTAGTAATTGCTTAGAATCCAAATTAGATCCAAGACTTGAATCATGGTTTCTTGAGATCTCCTTTGAACCATGAGAGGTGAGATCAAAACCAGTAGATGCATGAGAAATTATCCCAAGCGGGTAGCAATGGCCATATTCTTCAATAACCTTCTGAAAGCATGGAATAATGATCATATAGTAGTAAATAAGAGGTGATTGCTTGAGGAGAGTGAATGCATTACCTACAATAGCTGATTTTACCTCCGAAATAATCATGTGATCATGATGCAAACCAACAGAATCTGGTGCAAGAGAGGATTTAGGACCTTCTGCAATATCTAGAGTGTGAGCTGGCACAGAAAGAGAAGAAATTTGGAGCATGAGTGTAAAATCTGCAAGTTCTTCTTCTTTGTGGAAAACTTCAATATGAGATGT
This sequence comes from Larix kaempferi, assembly GCA_027924585.1. Taxonomy (NCBI): domain Eukaryota; kingdom Viridiplantae; phylum Streptophyta; class Pinopsida; order Pinales; family Pinaceae; genus Larix; species Larix kaempferi. The sequence continues at coordinate 4,075,994 of BSBM01001114.1, read as the reverse complement.
GTTTGATACTGGTTTCATGATCAATGAGATCATCAAGGAGGGCGAATGCATCACTTTGCTTGCTCTTGAAGGGGTTTGGACCAATTCCTTTAGTCTCTTTACCAAATATTACATCCAGTTGGGCCCATAGCTCTTTTGGAGTTTCAATATCAATGAATTGGTGTAACATGTATTCAGGCATAGCATACAACATGGATGCACAAGCTATGTCACCTTCAATTAACCAGTCATACTCTTCTTCAGAGGATTTGAACTCTCTTTCAAAACAGTAATCAAAGAGACCATTTCTCTTCAAATGTGCAATCACATTCGGTTTCCATTCATCATAGTTGAATGGAGAAAGAAGATCATAATTGAATGGAGAAAGAGGAGGGATTTCTTCTGAATACATTGAAGCTGTAGAAGACCTGCAAAAACAATAGAGAATATCTGCAACTGCTACTGCTGCATAAATGCATAAACTGTTGCACTCGAAAACTTGATAATAACCTGAAAAAAACTCTCAGGAATGGAGACAAACAATACTCTCAACATGCTCTGATACCATGTGAAAATCCTCACAGCAGATCTATGAGATGATGTATACCTCACAAGAAAGTAATTGATTAAGCAAGAAAATAGAAGAAGAGTGGTCAATGCAGTATGATGAGCAACAGAATAATAATACAGTAGAACTCGGATAGAAGCAAAAATACTTCACACACACTAATTAATTAATCACAATATGGACAAATAAATAGTACAATGCATGAGGATTCGAATGCCAAAGGTGGAAATTTGAATTAGCCTTCATGGAGTGATCAAAGGATCATTGGAGTGTCATCGAAGCACAACTAGTAGTCTATCTCATCATCAGTAGAGTCATCAATGCTCAAGTAACTATCAACCATCAGTCAAACTGAGTCTAACTGAGTGTGGTAGGTGTAACTGGAACTAACTGAATGGAGGAGGATCAGTGGAGGGCGCATGAGGAGCTAAGTGGAGTGAGAACAGGTAGTCATGTCTCATCGGAGGTCAATCAGAGTGATAACAACAGTGAGGAGTCAGTCTGGCCTCAAATCAAGGAAAGACTGGTGGCTAACTGAAGTAAACTGGACTAGTAGGTGAGAAAGGCCCCCTTCTCATGTAGTAGGTGAAAGGAGGGCGCATGACAGCCTAGGAGAGTTGAACCTGAGTGGAAGGAAGCTCCGGGGGCTAGCTAACTGATGGCTAGGTGCTGGGACTAATGACTGGAATGCATGCAAACCCTAAATGATGCATGCAAACCCTAAAAGTGCATGCATGACTGAAAATGTAAATGATCAAAATACTGGTGGGACTAGGATGGAGTATAGGAATATCCTAACAGCTTAGAGTCAACAATGAATTAGGTTACTTACTACCAATTCCTAGTTAGAAAAGGCCTTGAAGGCCTCATACTCAATCAAACAACGAATGCTTCATGGGAAAGCTTGCAAAGGCTCTGAAGGGAAAAATCACAACCCCATCTCCTAAGACGGAAATGATCCTCTTTGGAAAGAGTTTATGATCATAAAATTCATGGGAGGATAGCCAAAAAATAAAGTATTTGGAATTTGGTTATCCCTTTCACAATAGGACCATTCAATTTATTTCTCTATAATTTGTAGGGACTATATTGTCTTTCTATTTCAAGAGAAGGAAGATTGAGTTCTAATAAGCAAAAGTTGTTAATACTTATTAGGTCCTCAAGGATTATACCAAATTTATCTATAGGTATATTTCAACCCATAAGAGGATATCACTAATGTGATACTAGTGTCAATTCACATCCCACATCTATTGTTAATATTTTGGAATGATTTGACCTTCCAAATGATTGGAATTAGTGTTGACAAATTCCTAGACACAGTGCTTCCAAAAGTAATCCATTATGCATGTGTGCATATATGTCTAGAAAACAACCTAGAGAATCACCTACATAAGGTAATACAGTGGAACCTAGACATTTGGTGCCCCTATAGGAGTTAGATTTTCAGTAACTTAAATTTAAATGTAAGTGCCATGAGTGTGACTATTTTGCTCAAAATTGCAAATAGGTATCAACCACTCATATCGATTACTTAAAAACCAACCAATGCAAACAAAAAATAAGGGAAAGAGAAGTAAGCATCTACTCTAGCCAAACTAGACTAATCCCATACCCCGACAACAAATTAATTCCAATTAATAAAAAACCCATAAATCATGGGCACCCTAAGAAAATAATTTTGAGTTCCTTGAGTGATGAGGAGAATCAAGAAAATGAAGAAGAGGAGAGTCTAAATGATAACAATGAACATTATGTGCATAAAGAAGCAAAAAAAATTGGGAGGAAAGGAGAGGCTAGGAATAGGAGCAAGAGCTCGTTGGCAAGAACACCCCTCTATTTAGGGAAGAACAATTGTATCATATTTTTATTCGTTGGCACATGTAGTTGGTTTTCATCTAACACTGTTAATATATAAAATATTGGAAGTGACAAATTCCTCATATAATGTGGAATATGCAAAAGTTTTTGCCTCTAATTTTCTTCAATGCATAAAAGCACAACCTCATACACTTAGTCAAGCAACAAAGATTGGAACAAATAAGAGTGAACTTTCAACTCCAATACACGTTACCATAGTAAGGAATTGGCCTAGCTACCAACCACTTTCAATGGGAATGAAAACCAAAAGTGAGATTTAGGAAAGAATCAAATTGAAACAAAATGATGGGATCCTAGTCATCACTTGCCAAACTTGACTTCACCTTGTGTCATGTCCCAAATTTGGTATTGGGTCACAATGGCCTAATCACATTGGCTTTATTCATTAGAGTTTGTCAAATTGATGCTAAAGGTCAAATAATTGCCAAGGAGGAAAATTACTAGTTTCCTAGGTTTGGGGTGGAAGCTTTGGGATTTGGAATAATGGGGATAATAAATGATGTTTGAACATTAGAATGGAATAAATATTTAATAAAGGATATAAATAAATATATACAAGTGAAAATCAAAGTGGCATTTCATGATGAAGACACATGGAGGAAGTGGGACCCACATATGGCTAGATTTCCCCACTACATTTGGCATCATTCTCTCACCAATTCGAATTCAAGGTGAATGGTAACATACTTGGGGGAGTCCAAAAGGTATTATTCATTGCATGACTCATCCAAGGTCGAAATATAGAGGAAGAGTAACTCCCATGGAAGAGGAAGAGGCAATTTGGAGCTAGTGAGACACTTGGGCTAGATTCCCTAGCTCTATGACAACAATGATGAAGATGCTATGACACCTATGACACAAATCAGACCTGAAGGCTGACATATGACATATATGACATGTCAGGGCTAAAAATAGACTCCAAGAGGGCGCTCAAGGGTGTTAGGGCAGCTAAGATGCTTCCACATGTGATTTGGTGGAAGTGGGAGACTAGGAATTGTTGTACAAGTGGCGTTCTTTGGAATCTCTTCCCAACTTGAGTTGGCATGAGTCTCTTGGAAGGAATTCGACCCATGGAGGACATTAGAAGTTTATAAATGTCAATAACAAAGAATGAAACCAGATTTTGATCATTTGTAGAATTTGTAATTGCATTTGTGAAGAGGGAGAGCTAGTGGATGACTAGTTTCTTGCCTTAGCCAATTTCGAGGGTGAAAGATTCCCATCCAAGTTGGTAATTGGAAAGGCCATTCAGACCTTTCATTTGGAGCTTTAATGGAGTCTTTATTTGCAGGTGTAAGCTACAGGGCAGCTCATGGTTTCTTCTATTGCAGCTCACTCCTTCAACCATTTCCGGTTTTGATGGCATATTCTTGATCCTTGAGGGAGGGCGTTTTTGGTGAGCTATTGTACTCTTTGGGGGAGCTTTTAATGCCCCATTTCTTTTGTAATATGAAGTAAATACTCTGTTCTTCATCTCCAAAAAGTTTCAGGTCGAAATTCCAAGTAGAAATGTATCAATCTCATTTTTAATGGAAGAACAATGCCATTTCCCCACTACCTTGTTGTGAGCCAATGTATTGATGATGATTTCGAATGGATGGATGATTCTCTGATATATTTGTGGTCAATATAATTCCATGGATGTCTTCTACAAGTTTCATGTACTGTACTTGAGCATTTGAAGTATTTTTACTTAGTTTAATTGCACTGGGAGAAGAAATAGTGCCATTTCCCCAAGGGTCGAATTGGTGATTTTTGCAGTTGAATGGGAGAGAGTTGGAACAGATATAATAATCAATTAATGGTGCACATGAGACCTTAATAACATCCTTAATACATTCCCTACCTCTGTTCAGAAATTTGAGTGGCTTTGGAGGCATTTGGGAAGCCATTTTCAATACTTACCCCAGGGGGATTTGAACCCCAAATTACTAGTAAAATTGCATACTTGGTCCAGAATCTTAAGAGAGTTTGCAGAGGTATTTTGGTGGCCATATATCATCCCTGAAAATCATATTCAAGTCTTGATATCATTCATACACCTTCCTTGAATATTTGAAGGCATTTGGAGTCAATTCGAGACATAGAGACCAATACTAGTCAAAGGCAAATTACTAGTAAAGTTCCCTACATTGGCCAGAATTGAAAGAGTATTTGCAGAAGTATTTTAAAGGTCCAAAGGCATCCTTAAAACACATATTTATGTTATAATCTCATTCATATACCTTCTCAGAAGATTTGAAATCATTTGGGGCAAATTTGGGACCTAGAGATCAAACTAGTCAAAGGTCGAACTAGGGAAAAAAAGTGGAAAATTGCCATTTTAATAAAATTCCTAACAAGGGACATTACAGTGGTATCAGAGCATGGTCTTGGAACCTGATGTGGTAGAACATTAATGCATACCAGGAGTCAAAGAAATAATCCACCACCCTTAGAAACTGAAACTGGATGTACTTTGGTGAAAGGGAAGAAGTAGGAGAAGAAGTGCATTCATTGGTCACCATGAGTAAGGATGAGAAAGGAACCTTAAAGGAGAATGAGGAGTTTAGGAAATTACTTGAACCATCCTTTGAAGACAAGTGGAGACAATACTTTCAAGAGTTCAGATTGTTGCTTAGTGGAATTGGAAGCAACTCGGAAAAAGTAATGAGCAATGGTTCTCTTTTCAAGGAAAAGGATGAAACAATTTATGCCACAAAAGAGGAACCTAATGTAATTGTGGAACATGAGGTACATGTTGATATGCAGGTTCTTGAAGATACTACACTGAAACAAGAAGAAGGACAAGAACTTGTCCTTGTTCAAAGGGATTATGAGTTGCCTCATGGAGAGAGTTACAAAGCCTTGGAAGAGGTACATGATCTCACAATAGTTGGACCAACCAATTATGGAGAAGATGAATTAAATATTTCAATGGGTAAGAGTTGTAAAGAATTAAAGTTGGTTCATAATTCCTCACCCCACACTTCTTTTCCAACCACATCACTTTGGGATGAAAATTGGGTGAAAGGTTTTTTCCTAGTGGTGCCACATGAGGGGTATGAAACTCCTACCTCTCCTTTTGATGATGACATGAATGGAGAACCTCATTATTTAGAATTGCAGCAGAATATTGCTTTACCTTATGATGATACATATCCTCATGGATGTATGGATGAGACTTCTTTGAGTCCTTTGAATTCTCCTTGTTTTTCCTGCTCATTATTTGGTTCATATTTTAGTGGAGATTCTTCATTCACTTCTTGGATGAAAGAATGCATGGCGAAATATTTTGATGCATATCACATTCTCTTGGAGCAGCACTATTGGACATGGGATCCTCACCTATGTCATTGGAGCAGATTTGATGGGTCACTTGAAGATTGTATGCACTTGGAAAATGGTGGTCTACATGCTTGGAGAAAATGGGATCCAGGAATCCTCTTATCTGATGGTATGGGTTGGAGAGCACTTTTAATTGTTGGGGTGCAATACAAGCAATGGGACCCTGGAATAATTTTTATCTCAGTGGTTTCATATTTTTTGGGGAAGCAAGCAGTATGGGAGATGGATTCCCCACTTAATAAAGTGATTTTAATCAGAGTAGTGCAGCAGCAAGCATGGTGGTTCCTCTCTAAAATCTTCATGGAAACTCAAAGACTCAAGGTTGGGCAATTCAATGGCAACTTCAAAGAATTATACAGAAAGCAGGTTCTTCAACACCTACATTTAAAATTGCTTGAGGACAAGCAATATTGGGAAGGGAGGATTTGTCATGTCCCAAATTTGGTATTGGGTCACAATGGCCTAATCACATTGGCTTTATTCATTAGAGTTTGTCAAATTGATGCTAAAGGTCAAATAATTGCCAAGGAGGAAAATTACTAGTTTCCTAGGTTTGGGGTGGAAGCTTTGGGATTTGGAATAATGGGGATAATAAATGATGTTTGAACATTAGAATGGAATAAATATTTAATAAAGGATATAAATAAATATATACAAGTGAAAATCAAAGTGGCATTTCATGATGAAGACACATGGAGGAAGTGGGACCCACATATGGCTAGATTTCCCCACTACATTTGGCATCATTCTCTCACCAATTCGAATTCAAGGTGAATGGTAACATACTTGGGGGAGTCCAAAAGGTATTATTCATTGCATGACTCATCCAAGGTCGAAATATAGAGGAAGAGTAACTCCCATGGAAGAGGAAGAGGCAATTTGGAGCTAGTGAGACACTTGGGCTAGATTCCCTAGCTCTATGACAACAATGATGAAGATGCTATGACACCTATGACACAAATCAGACCTGAAGGCTGACATATGACATATATGACATGTCAGGGCTAAAAATAGACTCCAAGAGGGCGCTCAAGGGTGTTAGGGCAGCTAAGATGCTTCCACATGTGATTTGGTGGAAGTGGGAGACTAGGAATTGTTGTACAAGTGGCGTTCTTTGGAATCTCTTCCCAACTTGAGTTGGCATGAGTCTCTTGGAAGGAATTCGACCCATGGAGGACATTAGAAGTTTATAAATGTCAATAACAAAGAATGAAACCAGATTTTGATCATTTGTAGAATTTGTAATTGCATTTGTGAAGAGGGAGAGCTAGTGGATGACTAGTTTCTTGCCTTAGCCAATTTCGAGGGTGAAAGATTCCCATCCAAGTTGGTAATTGGAAAGGCCATTCAGACCTTTCATTTGGAGCTTTAATGGAGTCTTTATTTGCAGGTGTAAGCTACAGGGCAGCTCATGGTTTCTTCTATTGCAGCTCACTCCTTCAACCATTTCCGGTTTTGATGGCATATTCTTGATCCTTGAGGGAGGGCGTTTTTGGTGAGCTATTGTACTCTTTGGGGGAGCTTTTAATGCCCCATTTCTTTTGTAATATGAAGTAAATACTCTGTTCTTCATCTCCAAAAAGTTTCAGGTCGAAATTCCAAGTAGAAATGTATCAATCTCATTTTTAATGGAAGAACAATGCCATTTCCCCACTACCTTGTTGTGAGCCAATGTATTGATGATGATTTCGAATGGATGGATGATTCTCTGATATATTTGTGGTCAATATAATTCCATGGATGTCTTCTACAAGTTTCATGTACTGTACTTGAGCATTTGAAGTATTTTTACTTAGTTTAATTGCACTGGGAGAAGAAATAGTGCCATTTCCCCAAGGGTCGAATTGGTGATTTTTGCAGTTGAATGGGAGAGAGTTGGAACAGATATAATAATCAATTAATGGTGCACATGAGACCTTAATAACATCCTTAATACATTCCCTACCTCTGTTCAGAAATTTGAGTGGCTTTGGAGGCATTTGGGAAGCCATTTTCAATACTTACCCCAGGGGGATTTGAACCCCAAATTACTAGTAAAATTGCATACTTGGTCCAGAATCTTAAGAGAGTTTGCAGAGGTATTTTGGTGGCCATATATCATCCCTGAAAATCATATTCAAGTCTTAATATCATTCATACACCTTCCTTGAATATTTGAAGGCATTTGGAGTCAATTCGAGACATAGAGACCAATACTAGTCAAAGGCAAATTACTAGTAAAGTTCCCTACATTGGCCAGAATTGAAAGAGTATTTGCAGAAGTATTTTAAAGGTCCAAAGGCATCCTTAAAACACATATTTATGTTATAATCTCATTCATATACCTTCTCAGAAGATTTGAAATCATTTGGGGCAAATTTGGGACCTAGAGATCAAACTAGTCAAAGGTCGAACTAGGGAAAAAAAGTGGAAAATTGCCATTTTAATAAAATTCCTAACAAGGGACATTACACCTTGGGAATTCCATACAAGGCATAGGTACTTTCAATGCATTTGTCTCTGCAAGCAATGCATATAGAAATTCACAAGCACTCAAAGTAGTCATTGTAAGAAGACATGAAATAAATCACTCTCCTCTCAAACCAAACTCAAATTAATGAATTAAGGTTGGTAGGAATAGTGGGATAGTGAACAAAAAATCATTTTTATAACAAGCTATACAAATATGGTCGTGGCCCCTTTAATTTTTTCTAATACAAACCATAACAATTATTGTGAAAAGAATGTTGTTCATTCCTATTAAAGTACATAAATAACATAAATAAATGGCAATAGGTTTGGAAACCCACTCAAGCCTCGAGGGTTAGATCAAGTGGTTGTGAGCCAGACGTGATATTTATCTCCCTAAAGTTGGGGAGGTAACATGTTTGACTCTCTTGATCCTCTTTAGGTTTGGATCCATAATCAGGGCTACCGATTTACCCCATTTACCATCCATGAATCACGGGGAAGTACTCTGAGGGTTTTTCATGAGGTTGTTCGTTGGAAAAAAAACAAGTTTCAAAATCCACACAAAATGAAAGAGAAATTCAATTTTGATGGGGCATCCAAAGGAAACTTAAGGACACATTGGGTTGGTTAGGTCTTTAATAACTTGTAAGGGAAGTCGTTGTTATCTCTTACAAATTCCTAGGAAATAGATCAAAAAACTAAGTTGAGATCAGATCTCTGACAATTAGGATCATAGAAACTCTCAAGCAAGGTTTCAAAATATTCATCTTTGAAAGGGACTCCATGGTCATTATTTAAATGGTAAAAATCGACAATGGTCCTAGGTAATGACTAGCCAATTGTAGTGGATTCAACAAGTGATCAAATTTTGGTTATTGTAGAATCAAATAGGTGACAACGGGGACAAACCAAGAGGGAGACTGGCTCACCAACAGAGCAATCCCTTATCAAAGTAGTTATTTATGATGTTAACAAGCTCCACCTTGATGGAAGAGGAGAAGTGGAAGGAATATGTAACTTGCATGTTAATCCATGTGGGTTATTTCCCCTCTCATTTGGATTATTCCTCCACCACTTCAATTAAACTCTTAAATATTTCCCCTTCCCACCCCAATCATTAGTTCACATCCTTCTACAATATATGATTTCTCACACTAGTACCCACATATGCCTACCCACTTGTAGGTTGCATTGCATGGCGTATTATTGTGCCATGTTCCTATATGATCCACACAATGATGACGCAATACTTCTCTAGATGTCATTAAGTGACGTATCACATTCCGTGAGTTACTCTCACCTTTTCATAGATCTAGGACCTCTTAGGGATGTCTAGTGCTTTGGTAGGGTCCTTTATTTCCTTCCTTCAATTATCTTTGGCCCTTGGTCATTAGATTCGTTCACTTTGACCCTTGCGATACTCGTTTAGGGTATTTCCTAACTTTATGGTTGGGTCTATATTTACTTAATATGCTTCATTATGAGTCCACAACAACCCAACTCTATTTTGGGTTGGTATTTGTGGGGTAAAATGATTCAAACCGCTCTTATGCCTTCCTAATCTCATGGCAGAGTATGTAACATGGGTCGTCAAAGAGGGTACCACACCTATGTTCCGCGGCTTGCATAACAAAGTGGCACTTTGGGCCTAAATTACTATAGCATAGTCTTACAAAAACCACGATATGGAGTCAAACCACACAATACAACTTTGTCATACAACTCAGGCTCTCCAATGACGAATCTAAAGTACACCTACACCATTAGGTTGTTCCCTTGCCCATTTATTCTTTTCTATTCATGTTTGTAAATACCGTTTAATTTCTCTTGTCTCTGAAACCCTGTCTTACAAATATAGACTCAAATTTGTGGCACATCTTAATCTAACTCTCTTCCACCTCTCCCACACTTTTGGGTTGCTTGCACCTATCATATTCATTACCTTTACAGAGATGTCTTGTTATGTCATAATGTGTTTTCCCTTTGTAGGGATGTGTATTGATGCAACTCATGGGAGTTACCTTGCATGTCCAAATCCATTAGATGACCATCGATATGCTTTGAACTGCTCATCTAAAACGAACACCTATCAAATTTCTCATGCATTAATCTATCCCACAATAATATTTTATCCTTATAGTGCTAAATATTTTTCTAGTGTCTATTTTGATAGCTACAATGTCTATTGATGTCAATGTTAGCTCCCATTTTACAAATGGTCTTATGTTGATGACATTTCTAGAGGGGTCATATTTATTATACACCAAAGAATAGTATAACTTCATACACACCATTGTCTACTTGGGGATGGAGGGAGTCAAAATCATGTGTATGGGATTCATCCTTGGGATCATGCTCACTAGTAGATTAGTGTTCTTGTCGAATTTAATCATGGGGGTATGCCATTTTCAAGGATTTACTCTGAAGGAGTGGACTTCGATGAAGTTGTAGGGGTACATTCAAAGAAACCACGTGACATTATCTAGGAAAGAGGTCCAAATAGACATGTTGCCTCCTCATCCCTAATAGATCCATTGCAACAATGAAGGTAATTGTGAACGTTAGTATCTTATGTCATGGCTCTAATCTTTTTTTTCTTCATATATTCAATAATATTATAGAAGAAAGGTAAGTAGTTTGGTGAATGCATTATGCAATATCAACATGTATCATATTGTTACTACAGCTTGCTTCATCTATAATCAGTGTCAAACATAAGAATATTGAAACCAATCACCAAATTTATGTCTTAGAGTAGGATGGGAATTTAACGGGGATAGAACTTGTAGTAATAAGGGAGTTGAAGGAAGCAAGACAAAAAGGAATTTACAAGTGGGATGGTAGCATATTTCAGACTATATGGCATAATCTATCTTATGGTCCCATGGTACAATATGGAGAGGAGGAAGAGGATTTTTCCTACATTGAATGGAGATTTGTGTGTGAGTTGGTTTTGTCATCAAATCCTCATCTTCACCTTGATAATTTGTTTATTTTTATTTGTTGCATGTATGATGTTGATCCTATGATTATATCCCATATTTAAGATCATGCTTCCACCATGCATGGTAAAAGAGCAAGTGAGTCCCTATATCAAGCTCTATCTAGTTTAGGTAGCTAATGGAAGAACAAAAATTCATCTCTTAAGTGAAGAGTATTCAACTAGTGTGTTAACAATTTGTATTTTTGAGTTTACATATTGCTAAGGAGTGATATGCATTTGGGTTTGCAATGTCTCGTGAAGTCTTGAACACCAACCTGTGGACTCTCTAAATATCAAGCCCCTAATTTAGAGTCTATTGAATAATCAACTAATGCACCCTCTAAAAAATAAAATGTCTTCCCATGAGTCTATTGAAGAGTGGGCATGTGCCCTCTCTGTAAAAATTAATAATTACAAACATCATTTGCTTGTTTTCCATATATATCTCTCTTGTGGTATATTTAATGCCTGTATGTTATGAAAGTGTTGTGTTTCACATTTATTTTTGCATATTTGGTTTCCATGAAGTATTGGAAGTACTTTTATGTTTGGTAATAACAATGTCTCTCCTAAGAAATACCATCTTGTTGTACCTTTGAGCTAGAGATGTGGATACAAAGATGGAAAGTGTTGTGTTGTAGATTTGACAACCACATAGATGTCAGCAACCAACGACTCACCCCAAATGGCACAATTTTTAGGATTTTTACATGCAAGATGCACTTATAAAAAAAAAAAAAAATTAGTTCATCTCTACAAACAATGTTAGATGATAATTACGCACCAAGAAGTTGCTCCTTCTAAAATCTGAAATGACTCTCTTGTGAATTTTCATTTCATTGCTTGTACCTGAAGATCTGCTCATGGAAATTTATCCAATGTGCTTAAACATGAAATTGTGAATATATTTCATTTTTTTTTTTACAAATAGAATCATATGTGCCAGAATAGACGTTTAAATTCATACCTTATTGAATCAAAAGGTTACATGGAATTGAGTTTTCTCAAAACAAGTGTTTAACAAATTAAAAGTACTTATATATGCCAAAAATCCTACCATCTTGTAAAGGCTTTAAAAGCCACAATTTCATAGCATGTAAGAATTTGTGAAGCTTGGGATCCTTTTCTCCATTGTCAAGGAAAGCAGGGTTTCTTTTCATGGCCCAATGAAGGATGATGTCGTGCTTGAAGAAGTCCATCTACTTCAACCTTGGACTCGATCTATTGTTGTCTCGATATCAATTGAAGTTGATCACCATCGTTTTCTTGGCCTACTCGAGTTGCACACCCAAGAGTTGAGGATATGTATCCGAAATCCATTGTAAAGATCCACCCAACACAAACTATTAGGCTCCATGTCCCATAACTTCTTCACACATGAGAGGAAGGGCTTGCTCTTTGAAAGCTTGAAAATAATCACGTCATCATAGAAAAACAAACCTTTGATTTTGGGATCCCAAGGATAGGTGTCTAATACATTGATGAGGGAATATTTGCAGCATGACCTAATGTCTTCATGTAGTTTTTGGAACTCTGCCATCGAGTATCCTATGAACATAAATTCAATTTTCTTTAATCCATTAGCCAAAGCAAACTTGGAGTCGACAATGAATTTGGTCACAATAGTAAGTTAAGAATCAAACTAGTAGATCCAAGAGGATCAATATGGTGTCTACACATAATTCTCTCGTGCTACTTTCCTTTAAGTACTTTTGATGCTTCTCATCGAACTATGGTTCTTGACTGTTATGTGAGTAGGACTGTATAAAAGGACTTTTCAAGAGACTTTTTAAGACTTTTGGTTATTAGTTTCAAAAAACCCAGTGAAAACTTTTAAAATACATTTTTGTATAAAAAACTCAAAATGTATGTTGAGGTCTTAGGATTGTTTCGAGAAGGACATATACATGTCTATCTGTTGGACCTTGAACATGGGTCTTGTTTCGAATGCTTGTGGAATTTGATGCATGTAGTATTATTTTATATGAAAAAAAACTACAATTTTTTCATGGAAATTAAAAAAGAGAGTTAAGAGTCACAATCAAATTTATTTGTTTGGCAAGAGAGGTGTTGGAAGTACTAATAGCTCATAGGGTTGTTTTAATATTAATGGAGAGAGGTGTTGGAAGTACCAATAGCTTTGAGGGTTGTTGTAGGATTAGTGGAGAGAAGTGATGGAAGTACTAATTGCTCTTAAGGATTCTATAAGATTGTTGAAGGGAGGTGTTGAAAGTATTGATATCTCTTAAGGTTGTTATATGATTAGTGAAACCATCTAAAATCCCATGAAGTCGTTGAGATTGTTTCCGGGTATGGTGAATTGGACATAATTGTTGATTATGTGGACTACTCAATGCTACAATGGAAACCAAATCACATCTTTGAATTCTTTAACTATTACAAGATGTAGGATCTCATCTTTGAGATTAGCATCGTCATTCATCACATTGGTTACATCTTATTTAAATCGAGGCTCCAATGCCAATGTCACCTATATATATTTTGAACTTTAATACACCAATGCCCTTTATTAACTAAAGCACACAATGGGGAGGGACATAATCTCAAAACCTACATTTGACATGATTCTCAATAGGTTAAAAGATACCACGTATGCATTAATATTAGGTTGCTAGAACCTACGTTTGAAATGACTAACATTGCTTAAATACCTTCCAACCATCCCCATAAAATCACATTCCCAACAATTTGTTGTTCTCCCTTTTCACTATTGTTTGGACTAGTCCACCCATCTCGTTGTCAACAAGAAGAAGGACACCACATTGCAAGACAATAAGCATTTTCCCTTTTTGAATATTATGTATTGATGTGACTTGTAGAAGCCACTTTATTCATCAAGATCCATTGAATGACAATCAAGATGATTTGAACTATTCATTTGAAATGCATTGAGGTTGAATCATATATAGTTGTGCGACACAACTAACATGGTGGTGGAGGCAATCTATATGACATAAATGTTTGGGTTGTTTTAGCATGGTGAATGCCATATGAAGCCAAACATTGAATGTAAGGGTGAAGGATATCTTCCTCACTACATGCCTAGAGGGTTGTGCCTATCAATTTGTTTACATGGTTGTGGTTGTTCTCATTCAGACCATGGTCAACAATCATAACATGATGATTTGATATATGCACATTTAAATCTCACATCGTTTCATTGTAAATGCAACTTGTGAGTATACGAATAATATTTATGGCTTTACTCACATATGTTTTCGTTGTGAGTGCAAGTATGCTAAATGCAACTTAAATATCACATGGTTTCATTTTAATTGCAACTTGTGTGTGTAGGAGTAACATTTGTGGCTTTACTCACATATGTTTTCATTGCGAGTGCAAGTATGCTAAAAGTGGTTTGGGAGCCTAAAGAAATAAGTAATCATGCAATTAAAATCATAAATATGGAAAGGCATTCGATTGATTGGAAACTGTGATGACCTACCTTTTGAAGTTGTTAAATTGAGATAAATCAACAATTAAAAGTGAACCACAATTGGTTTTTTGAAAAATAAATTTAAAGACCAACATGTTATATTGATTAGGGGTTGTGCCCATACTATCAAAGGAAAGTTAGATTTGTGTTTTTAGTGGTGATATATGTAGTTTATGTTTTACACTATGTACTATTGATGTGAAAGGATTTGTGAGGCTATATGATAATGTCATTATGGGTGCCTCTTAACTGAGGTTTATTTTCTTGGTTTTTCTTTCACTGCTATGTTTTTTTGTATTGTTCTTTATCTCACATGGTTTTCTCCTTTATCTATTTCAAATTTAAACAAGATTGGACTTCTATTACTTTTAAAAATAAAGTTCATATCATAGTAATATATTCCTTCATTTCTCACTTGTTGTCATGTCCCAAATTTGGAATTGGGTCACAATGGCCTAATCACATTGGTCATATTCATTAGAGTTTGTAAAATTGATGTTAAGGGTCAAATAATTGCCAAGGAGGAAAATTAGTAGTTTCCTAAGTTTGGGGTGGAAGCTTTGGGATTTGGAATAAGAGGGATAATAAATGATGTTTGAACATTAGAATGGCATAAATATTTAATAAAGGAGCTAAGTAAATATATACAAATTAAAATCAAAGTGGCATTTGATCATGAAGACACATGGAGGAAGTGGGACCCACATATGGCTAGATTTCCCCACTACACTTGGCATCATTCTCTCACCAATTCGAATTCAAGGTGAACGGTAACATACTTGGGGGAGTCCAAAAGGTATTATTCATGGCATGACTCATCCAAGGTCGAAATATAGAGGTAGAGTAACTCCCATGGAAGAGGAAGGGGCAATTTGGAGCTAGTGAGACACTTTGGCTAGATTCCCTAGCTCTATGACAACAATGATGAAGATGCTATGACACCTATGACACAAATCAGACCTGAAGGCTGACATATGACATATATGACATGTCAGGGATAAAAATAGACTCCAAGAGGGGGCTCAAGGGTGTTAGGGCAGCTAAGATGCTTCCTCATGTGATTTGGTGGAAGTGGGAGACTAGGAATTGTTGTACAAGTGGCGTTCTTTGGAATCTCTTCCCAACTTGAGTTGGCATGAGTCTCTTGGAAGGAATTTGGCCCATGGAGGACATTAGAAATTTATAAATGTCAATAACAAAGAATGAAACCAGCTTTTGATAATTTGTAGAATTTGCAATTGCATTTGTGAAGAGGGAGAGCTAGTGGATGACTAGTTGCTTGCCTTAGCCAATTTCGAGGGTGAAAGATTCCCATCCAAGTTGGTAATTGGAAAGGCCATTCAGACCTTTCATTTGGAGATTTAATGGATTATTTATTTGCAGGTTTAAGCTACAGGGCAGCTCATGGTTTCTTCTATTGCAGCTCACTCCTTCAACCATTTCCAGTTTTGATGGCATATTCTTGATCCTTGAGGGAGGGCGTTTTTGGTGAGCTATTGTACTCTTTGGGGGAGCTTCTAATGCCCCATTTCTTTTTTAATATGAAGTAAATACTTTTTTCTTCATATCCATAAAGTTTCAGGTCGAAATTCCATTTAGAAATGTATAAATATCAATTTTAATGAAAGAAAGTGCCATTTCCCCACTACCTTGTTGTGAATCAATGTAATGTTGATGATTTTGAATGAATGGATGATTCTATGATGAATTTGTGATTAATGGACCGCCATGTATGTATTTTACAAGTTTCATGTACTGTACTTGAGCATTTTAAGTATTTTTACTCAGTTTAATTGCATTGGGAGAAGAAATAGTGTCATTTCCCCAAGGATCGAATTAGTGATTTTTGCAGCTGAATGGGAGAGGGTTGGAACAGATATAATAATCAATTAATGGTGCACATGAGACCTTAATAACATCATTAATACCTTCCCTACCTCTGTTCAGACATTTGAGTGGGTTTGGAGGCATTTGGGAAGCCATTTTCAGTACTTACCCCAGGGGGATTTGAACCCCAAATTACTAGTAAAATTGCATACTTGGTCCAGAATCTTAAGAGAGTTTGAAGATGTATTTTGGTGGACATATCTCATCCCTGAAAATCATATTCAAGTCCTAATAACATTCATACACCTTCCTTGAATATTTGAAGGCATTTGGAGTCAATTTGAGACCTAGAGACCAATACTAGTCAAAGGGAAATTACTAGTAAAGTTCCTTACATTGGCCATAATTAAAAGAGGATTTGCTGAAGTATTTTAAAGGTCCAAAAGCATATTTGAAACACATATTTTTGTTCTAACATCATCCATATACATTCTCAGAATATTTGGGAGCAATTGGAGCAATTTGGGGACCTAGAGCTCAAAACTAGTCAAAGGTCTAACTAGGGAAAAAAGTGAAAAATTGCCATTTTAATAAAATTCCTAACAAGGGTTATTACACTAGTCTCCCACAAACTTCCTAGGGGATGATGCAATGATGGTAATTGATGCTTGTAAGACTTTGGGCTACAATTTCAATCTACAACTATATTATCAACTTGGTTTTGGAAAAAAATTCAAGCTTATTGGTCCTTCTCTTTAGAAGGGGAAAACATTAATTGTATTATGTCCCTCTCTTGTGGAGTCGATAAATAAAGGAAATTTTCCAATGGCACAATGTATGTGTGATTTGGTAAGTGGGTATTGTCTCAAAGTCAAATATGATGGATGGATGGACCAAAAACCGTTATGTCATTGTTGTGAGCATTTTAGATGGAAAGAAAAGCAACAAAATTTATCTTATATCTTGTTGAATTGAATGAAAACAATGTCAATGGCATGCTGTTTTTTTGCTATGGTGGGTGGGATTGGCTCAAAGTTAGATCTATTGATGGATGAATGGAATAAAACCTCAAAACTTTCAAATGGTCACTACCTCTCTATTCATGTGCCTATGTTTTTTTTGTTATTTATGGTTAAATATTCAACAAATCATTGGATAATAACTTATATTGTCATTTTTATATGTTATACCAAACAATGTATAAGGCAAAATAATTCTAAATACAATGTATGTATATTAGCATCGTATAAGGTGGGTTGATCCTAGTACATGCTAAATATTTATGCTTATGTCACGTTTTGGACATTATGATTCCTATTGTATTTGTTTATGCTACCCAAGTTTCAATTTTACTTATTTTTAACATTTATTTTAGATGTAGTGTCGGGTGGGTGTTGGCTCAAACTCAAAGGTACATATGATGATGGATGGACAAACCAAATACCTTTCTCAGTCCTACCTTCTCTATCTTCTCCAATCATTATTTGTTTATAATTATTATTGTTACAATAAAAAATATAACAAATGAAATGGTGATAGATAGTAACTTCAAGGCAATTTGATGGTAGCTACAATTTATACTAGTGTTACTAGCATAAATGGAACATCTATGGATATTCTCATTGGTATTATGTTTTATGTTGTTGTCGTTGCTACCCAAGTTTCAATTTTACATATTCTAACATTTTTACCACATAAATTAAATGTTCAACTACCAAATCTACTTGGCACAATTTTATATCTACTTCATGCAAACAAATATGACTATGCCTCATGGATGTTGTCAAGCAAGCTTGGATAGAGAAAATACAATCTATTTACAAAGGATTTGAACATATTGCTTGCTTGCTCCACTTATTGGAGAAAATACACATTGTATTATATTTTATCTTTTCCATATCTTCTTTGTACCAATCAAGGTTGCTTGAGAGGGTTAACTTTCGAGTTGGTGATGTCGATATCCCATTCAATCCGGAGTCGTTATAGGATTATGGGAAATATGTTGGTATCATGCATGTGGTGGGAGAGGAGTTGCATGATCCCCACTCGACCGATGATCAGGAGCATCTCTCACTTTCTAGTAATGAGGCCTCCTCTCTTTCAAGTAAGTCTATTTCCGTTTCTTCTCTCAAGGGGACATCATTAGTGCATTCCTTAGACAACAAAGGAAATTCCTATCATGTACATGATAATAAGAAAGGTTTTAGTAGTAGGAATAGACCCATTGTTGTCTGTAAGTATAATAAATGAGGGGAATATAGAGGGGATCCTTTTGGTGTAGCCTCTTGTTGTCCAGTTTCAACTTAGGATGAGGAGTTGTTCTATATTGAAGGAAAAGCTAGGCCTTATCGCTTGTTAAGATGAGGGGATGGGGTCATTATATA
Organism: Larix kaempferi; assembly: GCA_027924585.1. NCBI lineage: Eukaryota > Viridiplantae > Streptophyta > Pinopsida > Pinales > Pinaceae > Larix > Larix kaempferi. The sequence goes on along the minus strand of BSBM01001114.1, from coordinate 4,057,137 downwards.
CTTTGATATAAAAAGGGGTATTTCATTTAGACCCTTTAGTCTCTAGGGATTCAGGACCTTAGTCAGCGGGGCAGAAGTCTGCATTAAAACATGCTTAGGGAAGAGCAATCAAATAAGTGAACCAAGGTAAATATAGATTGATTACATGGACCCTTGGAGTAGGAATAACCCCTAATAAAGTCACACTATGAATATCTCATCCCTAAATATTAGAGGGCTAGGTGGCCGAGCCAAAAAATTGGCCTTGAAACGGTTGGTGGAAATGGATCGTCTTGATATTGTTATGATATAAGAAATGATGGGGCATTGTGAAAATTTTATTTTAGAGTTGAAAAGGTCTTAGATTGGTGGGATTTCGTGATAATTGATTATGAATGATTATTGGGGGATTTTATTATAGTGTGGTCTAAAGCATTGACTCTACTAAACTCTTTTTCTGTACAAGTATTTGTATTGAAGTCTTTAATAAGAGCTCGAGGTTGGTTTTGACGATCTTCAATATATATAGGCCTTATGAGGGTAAGAAATCTTTTGGAACAAGTTATTCAATTCAGATTTCTTTAAGCATGGAAATATTATTGTGGGAGGGGACCTTAATTTTACAATGAGCAAAAGAGAGATCTGGGGGGTTAGTGCCAGATTGGACAAGCTACCTGATTATTTCCAAAATTCTCTTGAGTTGGTAGGTCTAGTGGACATTGAGCACCATTCAATTTAAACCTACCTGGTGTAACAATATAGGTGTGGTTCAGGGGGTTTCCATATGCTTGGATAGGTTCTTGATGCATATATTTTACTTCAAAAAGTGGAGAGGTATAGATATTGGGTTGGATTAATCAAGTACACTTACTATTTTCCAATTGTGTTGGAGTTGGATCACACAAATCCTAAACCTAGGGCTCCCTTCAAGCATAACCCAGCTTGGGTAGTTGAAGAAGACTTTCAATCTCTTGTGAAGGAAAATTGGAGGATTTTTTACCGAGGATTAGAGGAATTTGCTTGTGAACAGTTTTCCAGGGCTTTGAATGGGGTCAAGGATAGTATTTCAAAAATATTTTTACAGAACTTGCTCAAGCCAATATTCTAGAAATTCTTAAAGTGGTTTCAATCTCCCCCCACCTAGTCATTGACAAGGACAATGAGAAAATGTTTGAAGAGATTACTAAGGTGGGACTTTTAAATGTTGTGCATTATTTCAAGAAGGACAAAGTTCAGACCTTGATGGGTGGTTAACTAAGTTTAACATTAATTTTTTTGACATGTTGGGTGATGATTTATTTAGATTTGTTGAGGAAGTGTGGCTTTTTGGGAAAGTGCCTAGGTATTCCAATGCTACATTCATCGCTCTTATTCCTAAAGTGGACTATCGTGATACTTTTGATGGATTTTGACCAATATCTCTTTGTAACACTATATACAATATTATATCTAAGGTTTTTGTAGCAAGGTTGAAGGCATTATTGTCTACTTCCATTTCTCTTTAATAATTTGGGTTTATAGAAGGGTGCTCGATTCATGAGGTGATTGGTATGGTCCAGGGAGGCTTACTAAAAAAATCCCTCTCATCTCCTAGCTACATGCGTCAAGTTGGACCCCTCAAAATATTATGCTAGGGTCACTTGGTTGTATATTCATTTTTTGTTGATTCACATAGGGTTCTCCCTTTTGGTGTTCAAATGGATAATGGGCTATGTGACCTCCTCTTCTTTTGTTGTTCTAACAAATGGCTCAACTTCTATTTTTTTAAAGCATCCCAAGGGATTAGGAAAGGGTATGCCCTTTAGCCCTACCTTTTTCTCTTAGAGGCTGAAGTTCTTAGTTGGCTTATTTGTGAAGCAAAGAGGCAGGGGAAGATCCAAGTTATTAAATGGGAGGTAATGACTTTCTAGGACATATGTTCTTTGTTCATGATGTGTTGTTGTTTTATTATGGAGCCAATCGAGAGGGTTTGGATTACATGGGGATATTACAACTATACATGAAGGAGACATGTCTTGAGATCAATGGAAATACATATGCTGTGTATATTGTTGGACTCAATGAAAATTTGGTTAAAGGGATGGAGATGGTTTTCTCTTTTCAGTAATTGGACATTTATGAAGGAGTTAAGTATCCATTATTTATTCTTAAAACTAACAGTTATTTGAAGGTTGAATGGCTTTGGTTATTGGAAAAGATTGAGAAACATACAAGTCTCTAGTGCAACGAATGGTTGACTCAAGGATGCATAATTCTCTTTACCAAGGTTGTGTTGGAAGCCATTCTGGTCCATGGGCATGCTCTTGATTTCATTCCTAAAGGAAATTTAGAGAAAATATAAGTATTGTTTTAATTTCCTATGGATGGGGAGCTGTGATTACAAGGGATATCATCTTGTGAAATAAAAAATGATCATTGTCCCCAAGGATATGGGGAGTAGGGATTAAAGAACATTCACCTTTCTGGAAAATCTCTTGTGGCCAAATCTCTATAGAATGTAATCTGTCAAGTTGGTCTATGGAAAAGGATAATTGTTCAAAAATATATTGCCCCTAATTCCTTGTTGGATTGGATTAGAAGGGAAAGGAAAGGTATTCATAATGTGTTAAATTAGTGGAAGGCTATGACACTTGCATTTCCTATCATTGGGAAATTCTTAGCTTTGAAGGTGGGGAACGGGGTTCAGGTGACGATAGGGGTTGATGTTGTAATATCCCGATTTTGACCCCATTGCATTAAAAATGTAAATGATGTAATGTTGTTATAAAATCGTGGTGAGGAGCTCAAGGCCAAGGCCCTGCCATCGATTTAGTGTTAAAAATTGATGCATATGGTTTGCATGCTAGCCAGGCACAATGGAAATTGTAAATACCATGTAAGTATGCATTTTAATAAAACACCCACAACTAGCTATGCTATGCAATGCAATGTAACAAGAGGTGGGGGCATGATTTTTACAAGGACTTGGGAGGGAAATATTCAAACCCTTGGAGCCAATCAAGTCAAGCCAAGTGTCAATGAGAGAACCCATAAACCCTCAACTACCCATGTTGACTTTTGTACCCAATCATTGATTTCTTCCAAGAGTTGGTTGAGGTAGTTAAAGCATTGGGAATGGGGAGGTATGGCTGTCCAAATTCGAGTATGGGCAAGCCACCATTATGGAAAAACGTGTTTTTACTTCCTTGGAAAGAAAAGAGCCAGGAATTTGCTCCCCAAGCTATTATCCATCAACCAGTTTTCCTCTCTCACGTTTTTGGAGCAACTTGGGCATTTTCCCTCCACAATTTTATAGTTTTCCATTGTTTTCTAGTTGGGAGAAGGGAGTTTTTGTGTTGTATAAAAATGGGGAGGAAGGGAGATCGATTTGGGGGTCCATAGAAGCTGTTTATGGCCATCTGAAGGCTCACATACCCGTCGGAGAAATCGTTTTCTTCCCTGTGGACGAATTTCTTTCTCACAATTCGTTTTGGGTGTGCCACGAATTGGAAGAATCCGTGGGAACCCTTTTTTTGTATATCCCATAGTAAAATTGTTTATCCATGCCCAACCTTTGAGCTTGTTGTGTATGTATAGAGTATGTTGGGTTATGGGTAATCAATTTTTTGGCTTGAGCTTGAGTTCAAGCATCCAGAAATGAAGAGGGTTCAAATTTAGCCGATAAACCCAGCTATGGACTGGCTTGGCATAGATGCGATGGTCATATTGTTGTGCATCAAATGTAGGTTCCCATTCCTTGTAGAAATCATGCCCAGCTCGGGGGTGGCAACTATGCTGAGAGATTGATGAGCATAGTTGGCCTATGGCTGGGTGGAACGTTGCAGTTGCGTAGCTAGTTGCTTGGGGCAACTTCACAATAAAGATAAGTATTCTCTATGTGTTTTACTTCTGCACTGTTTTAATTATTTGATGACTGTTATGGATATACTGAATGCATGTGAAATGTGTGTGGATGGTTTAATTCCACTGTGCATGTTTATTTGGGTATGCATCTGCACACATGTTTTTGCTTATATGAATTGTCAATGATGAATGGGGCTGAGTATTTTGGTAAAAAGCCCAAGATAAGTTTTCATGTTCCCTTCCTTGCATTGGATCGATGGGAGGGGACGTGACAGATGTAGTGATGGGTTGCAGTAACAATATATTCCTTCATGTAGAGATCATACAACATTTACAATTCATTGGCAAGTGTACTCTCAATCTGATTAGCAGTCCTATGGAGTCTACATTTTGGAACAATGGGTGGCTACAAGTACATGAGATTGGATTGGCGAAGGATTTAATTTCTGCCTAAAATTTAAGCATCATTGATTTAAGAAAGGCCCATATTAGGTTAAATCATGATAACAACAATTTAATTTTGGCATAGAATGGTCAAGGAGGTAATTGTACTATTCGATTGGGATATCTTTATCTTCTTGGTCTAGTTATAGGTGAAGTAAATTGATGGTCATGGAAATTATGGACAATTAGAGATCCTGCAAAAAGTAAATTGTTTATGTGGTCTATTCTTAATTGTAAAGTTCTTACTTGGGAGGCAATTAAAAAAATGAACAAAGTAGGACCCGGGATCTGTCCATTGTGTATATGTAGTGAATAAAATACTATCCATCTATTTTTGTCTTTCTTGGTTTGACAACATATTTGGATCAAGGTCGGAGCCTTGTTGGGTAAAAAAAAACTTTGGTCAAAGGATACTATGGCAGATTGTCTTCTTGAATGGTTTACTAATGGAAGTTTGAAGGTTTTTAGGATTGTTCCTTTGGTTGTCCTACGAGGAATTTGGATTGCGAGGAATTTAGTTATGTTTAAAGAAAAAGTTCAATCCTCCCTTCCAAGTTGCAACTCAAGTAAATGCCATTCCCATGGACTTTAAAATAGTTCCCAAGGTAAAGGTTCCAAGAGTGTTTGGGGAGCTTCAAGTGGACACATCTTATGCACGGGGTTTGTTCGATGGTGCCGTTCAAGCTCTTGATTCAACATGTGGAGCAGTTTTCCTTCTTTTCTTTTATGACTCTCATTATCATCAAGGTAAATTTAATTTGTGGCGTGGAATTAAGAACTTGGTGGAGTTCAATGATTTATTCTTCCCGCTTAAATGTACTCTAGGTCAAGGAACTGTGCATCTTCAAGTAATGGTCAATTCATCTCTTGTCATTAATTGGATGAAGGGTACCTTGGAGGTTAATAATTCCTTCCTTCTTCCACTATTAGTACATCCAATGTCTATCTTTGCTTTGTTTCGAAGGATTTCATTCAAGCATGTTTATAGAGAGTTGAATTACAAAGATGATAAAATTTCCAAGGAGAGTTTGGCTCTGCCAACTAACTAAGGCATTTTGGGGGAATTTCAAGGGGATGATATGGTAGCCTTAAAAAATCTCATCATCTTGAACTTTTGACTTTGCATACAGTTCCTGCTTTTGTATTTACAGTTGTATGTCTAAACTAGACTTTGTTATGACCTTTTATGGGTTTTTTGGGTTTTGTTCATACGAGATATGTCTATAGTCATATCTTAGAATATTTAGAAGATCATTTTTGCACTGTGATTGAGAGCATATTTTTTATGCTCTTACTTATTTTTTATTGTGCCAAGTGTGCCCGATGAATGTATTTTTTGGTTCATCTCGAGTTAAAAATATGTTGGTGTTTTTTTGTGAAAAAAAAACATTGTACCAATTAATTGTTGTTTAACTAATTGCAACATGAATATAATTCTACTTGACTTGATGGGACATGGCAAGAAGAAAATATATGCATCTATCACACAAATGAAAAAATATAAGAATCCATTTAATAATTGACTTCTTTCCCACATTAGTGTTTTTAATGAAAGGAATCCGACATCTTAAATTTGCAAACAAGATATAGCTCAACTTGCCTATTTTTTTAGCCCATCTATGTTTTATTGCATTCTCTAATTTTTGTATATTATCTAGATATAATTTCATTAATAGCTATTCAGATTTTGTTTGTTTTCCCTTGTTAAAGTGTGAGTAATCATATACATCAATTTTGGCTTGAAAATTAGAGCAACATGCTTCTCATTGATTGATTTTTAATTAGAGTTGAAAGAAGCATATTCCTCATGAGGACTATGAAATCTTGAAATATATGAACCATCCATTTAAGGAGAAAGAGTTCCATGTGTGATCGAATTTCAAGTCTTGTTAAATAGCTACAATTACCAACATCAACAACAAATATAACAAATAAACTAACATGGAGAAGATTCCTAAAAATATTTGATAATATTGGAATTTATTTATCATTCCTTATAGTGAAGAATTAACATATTTTAAACATCATCATCAACATACTTTAGTTATGTTTTCTTTAGAATCCCATTTCATTGTATTTTAGTGAGGATATCATTACCTATAATAGAAGGAATACCCTGGAAGAGTATATAATTGAATGTGGTCACTTCCTAGGGTAATCTCAGGTAATGAAACTTGACCTAAATGTTACTTATGAACCACTTGAGAAGTACATGATCACACCTCTAATTAATGCCACAGAGAAGGAAAAGAGAATGAAAGATATTGTAAGACATATATTAAACACGCCTTATGATAGCAATTATTTGAAACTAAGACCTTTATTTAGGGAATTTGATATTTCTTGGGATGATACTACCATGAATGGTCTAGCATGGCTCGAGCACCTCTTTTACACATGTAGCTGTAAAACAAGGACACGATTATAAAAAAAAATCCAAGGAAAGCAACACATTATTTATTCGTATAGAGAATAAAAAACACTCTCTATAGGTGCTCATGATTGTCTCATTAGCTATCACTCCCTCATAATTGTAATAATACAAAAATAACTATGCAAAAAAGGATTTAAGTTCACATATCACATCTTCTCATAAAGTTTCTCATAAATTTTCTAATGACTATTCTATAATATATTATAGTAGCTCGGTGGTCTAGCTTAAGTGGTTGAGTGAAGTGAGCTTCAGGTAGGAGGTCACAAGGTCAAGTCCCAAGGCTGGCTATCTATGTGAATGTTGAGAGCCTCACTTGATGTCCATGTTGGGTTAGGTTGCCAAAACTACAATCAAACAATTTACCATAGGTACTATCCTCGAAATGAGGGGAAGTGCTTAGAGGGTTTCATGTGATGTGCATTTGATCTCTCTCTCTCTCTCTCTCTCTCTCTCTCACACACACACACACACACACACACACATTCGATCTCTCTCTCTCTCTCTCTCTCTCTCTCTCTCTCTCTTTGGGGAAGTTTGAGAAGTGTCGATCTCTCCCTCCTCTTCTTCCTAGATTTCATCCTCTGTCCCTGATTCTTGGGTTTCATGTAGTCCTCTTGGATCTTGTAGTGGGGAAAGTTCCTTGTCTTCCAGCTCTTTCCCATCCGAGTTAGTTTGCACCTCGAAGACTCCATCATTAGTATTTGTGTCAGTTTCCCGATTCCCAAGCACAAAGAAGCTATTTCTAGTTTCAATCTGGACTTTATGGGTCTCCTGGATGTTACTGGACTTGTTTGAGTTAGGATTTTGATTTTTGCATTCCTTTCTGGAGGGTGGTTTAGGGTTTGACTTCGTACATTTTGCTTGTTTCCACCCTTCGCCTTGTTCCTTCTCTCGTTGGATAGATAGATTTTTTGGGCAATGCTTTTGGAAATGCCCATATTCATGGCAGCTTCTGCACTTAAATGGTAGTTGTTCAAAATCCAACTTTTGAAAGTGCTTCTGGTCACCTACAATTAGCTTGATGGCTTCAAGAAGGCCTGCTTCCAAATGTACTTTCACGTAGATCCGGGTGCAGGAGTATTGGTCCTTTGGATCTGCCTTGTCGATGAATTGTCCCAACCCATTTCCAATGGTTTGCAGAGAGTTTGAGTTCCAGCAGTGGAATGGCAGATTGGGTAGGAGAACCTAGACCGGGACCGCTTTAGGGACATCTACTTCCGGATCGAAATCGGGCGTCCAACGATTTAGATACAAACCCTCTATTCCCATGAAGTAGGGCCCGCTCTTGAAAATTAGATCACGGTCTTCTTTGGAAATAAACTCGAACGGAAAGAACCCCATTACGACTGCATAACAGGTGATGTTGTTTGAGATAAAGGGTCTCCAATTTTTTTGTATCCAGTTATTAGTTGATCGCAGAGAGGGCCAAAGTCCTGTGAACTATCCAACTAAAGCCCGATCTGCTAAGGATACTGCAATGCGCATAGGTTGTTCTGGTAGTAGAGCGATCACCGGGACATAATATAGCTTCTTGAAAAACTTAGGGAGAGATCTAGTTAATGGTGTCTTCCCTTGCGCATTGATGAGTTTCCTAAAGGATTCAACATCGACAAAAGGCGGAGGGGGAGGCGACGAGTCTTCGCCTCCAGGAGAGCTCATGGAGGACATGATAGCAGGGACTTCTGATGAGATGCGAGCTTGAGGGTAGACAGCTCAGGTTCCTGTCTAGCAGGGCCCGAGTGCGTTGTCTTTCGAGAGCCGAGGGCGTTCAATCGTCTAGGGAGCCCGCAAATATTCGATCCATCCACCATATGATTACAACAAAGACATTATTACCTTCCAAGGAATATAATGTATTCCAACACTCCCCCTTAATAATGGCTGGGAGAAAATCCATCGCTAACACTAAGGAAGGAAGGAGTCATTACTACTCCCCCTTGATGTCAACTTCCCTCATCCCAAGCAAGGAATGAAGATGCACAGACTTCACTGTTGTTAAGGATTTGGTGAATATATCAACTGCCTACTGCTTGGTAGGACAATACTCAAGAGAAAGAATACCATCTGCGACCAGACCTCGAATGTAATGAGCATCAAGGTTGAGATGCTTTGTCTTGGAGTGATATAGCAGATTATAAGCAAGCTTAATTGCACCATGATTATCACATTTCAACATAGTGGATGATTTCGGAACTAGACCAAGTTCAGTGAGAACATGCCATAACTAAATTGCTTCTTTGGATGCTCTATACTCTGCTTCACACGAAGATAAAGAAAGAACTTTCACCTTCTTGTTGAACCAAGAAATCATACCTAAACCAAGTTGAAATATATAACCAATAGTTGACCTTCGATCAGAATTGTCACCTGCCTAGTCAAAATCTGTATATCCAGAAAGTGAAACTGTAGCACTGCTTGAATAAAAGACACCATAATACAATGTCCCTTGTAAATATCTCAGAATTCTCTTGACTGCCTGCCAACGATTTTCATGAGGTTACTGCATGAACCGAGAAACCATACTGATGGAAAAAGAGAGATCTGGTCTGCTGTGAGTTAAATATATCAAACTGCTTACGAGCTAACGATAAAGAGTAGCATCAACAAGAGGAGTAGTACACTCAACAGTTAACTTTACACCAGACTGAAATGGCGTAGGAGTAGGTTTACAATCACTCATATGGAAACGAGCCAATAAGTTTGTAGCATACTTCGATTGAAGGAGAAAAATACCATATGCCATATGCCAGATTTGAAGACCCAAGAAATAGTGCAATATACCGAGATCGATCATTTCAAACTTCTTTTGAAGATCACTTTTCATACTTTGAATTAAAACAAGTTGGCTTCCAGTGAAGATAAAATCATCCACATATAACACAATAATGAGGCTATGATCACCAAAGTTCTTAACATACAGATTTGGATAAGATATACAACACTTAAAACCATTATTCAAGAAATATGTATCAATTTGTTCATACCAAGCTGTAGGTGCTTGTTTGAGACCATATAATGACTTGTGTAATTTGCATACAAAACTTGATGATTTAGATGTCAACTGGTAGGAGGGAACAGTCCCTCCAATATCGACCCTTAACGATCTACGCATCCGTACGTGCATATCTTAAGATGGAGATAGTTTGGTACTACCTTGAATGCATTAGCACTCAGTGCTTGGAGCTTGGACGACCACGGTAGGCGTGAAGGGGCTCCGTCGCTGTGAATTAACATAACGGTAAACTCAATAATGTTTCCATGCTCGACAAATCTTCTTGCGGGGTAGGAGAGATCTAGTTTCAACTGTAGTTGACCTCACTCCCGTAACTTGAATGATACCTCCATCGAAAGTGAACGCCTAGATTCATGGCGTAGTTTGCGTATATCGAAGTTAAAATTGCCCAGCGATACACCTATGATTCTATTAGGAAATCTCGAAGAACCGGTTGGTAACCTACGATGACAGTTAGTAATGTCACTTAGCTGGCCGATAATCCACCTGCTCAATGAAGGAAACCTCGGTCTTATAACTTTGTATTGATAAGTAATAGCATGGTAGAAGGATTAATGTATTAGTGTGGGTCTTATCTTTGACGGTCTAGCTAAGTTGTTGCATTAATTTATTCAGACTAAGATGCCAGAATTTGCTAAAGTCTCGGGAGTCATACATTATTGCAGAGCCTTTACTCGGGAGCAATGGCTCGCCAAGAACCTTACAGACTTGGCGCAAGTTAAAATAACTACATGCAGATTGCGTTGTAGTTTAATTTAAATGAAACACCTTCTAGTTTTAACAAATACTATAGAAGAGTTATCGTTGGAAGAGTTACATATGGATTATATTGTAGTTTATATAAATGTGATACTTCTAGCATTATATTATGGTTTAGTTAATATAAGGAATTTACGTTTTTTTTTGGGAGTCGAATTCAGGTTGGTTGTTTATGAATCGATGCACCATAGATGGATATTAGATACACTATATTTACTCCCAATATATATTTCAATTTGTATGTGTAGTCCGATGTAATGCTATAAAATCATATTTGTATTGAATTACAAATTACTTAGCTAAAGCAATTGATTTACGTTCGTATGGGAGAAAATGAAATCTTTCGTGTGTGTATATATATAGTATACAAGTTGAGAGAAAAATATTTGGTGAAATGGTACTTTTATTAAAGACATGAATATGTAAATTGATTTACATAGTTAAATATTTACACATACTCATTTGATTGATGAAGTGCATAGAAAAGTTGTTATTTATTTGTTATATATTCAATGAAAAGTAGATTGAATTTATTCTTTATATATAAATATGGTCATTGATGCCATTATGTTGGGTGTTGGGGATTTTGTTTAATTAGGGGATATGAGCATGGTAAAGTTGCGCATTAACTAGTAATGAGAATGCTTAGGCCAATGATGGGCAAGTGCTTGGAAAAAGTGATAGTATTGTTGATTATCAAGGATGTTGAAGGTGATAGTATTATAGAAATGTTTGTTAAAATGGGGGGATCAAAATCCTTAAAATAAAGATTTTGGAAGTCTTTCTTACAAACTCGATTTTGGGTCAATCATAAAGGAAGAAAGTGACTAGGAAAGATTGATCCCTTAGCTAAAATGCAATCATGATTCTAACTAAGATCTACTAATGTTGGTTGGGTTACATGAAGGAAATATGGGTGATCTTGGCCATCGTTGTTGAATATCATATCCAACAAGAGAAATAGTAACAATCCTAAATTATGCCAACTAAGAAAGGAAATGGTCGATTAGAGATTGTATCGATAACTTGAGAAAGGAACGAAGACCGGAGATATTTAAAACTTTCCTACATAGCCGTGATGAGTAGACAAGTCGATGGATATATATGTGGTGAATTTACTATATGACGAAAAATCGATAAATTTTGACTAACAAGACACCAAGATACTCAGATTGACGATACTTTAAGAGATTGTCGAGGGAGCGAAACAAACTTAAAAATTTGAAAATGAGATATCAATGTGATCGGTATGATGAGCTGAACTCAACGCCAACTAGCCTTCGAGATCAAACTCGATGGGGTTAAGAAAACACACATTGTACGAATTGATGAAACTAACGAAGTGGTCTTACGACAACATGAATGATGAAATGAGGTAAGGGTGTGACAATCTCATTAACCTCGAGTGATGATACTGATGAAAGGACTAAGAGATAGATTTTAATATGTTAGACTAAACCGTTAAGTTTCGGCCCTAGGAATCCTATTGAATTGAGAACCAACATTTGGGGATTTGGAAGTGGTCTTATGGAATTTGGATTGGGACAATTTGAGGGTCTCTCCTGATATGTTAAAACCGTGATTATATCTTACCGAAAATTTTATGATGTTTACCTTCTTATCTTGGAGGGAGGATAACCAAGTAGATTTAAATCCTTGCTCGGATCTGTTATGCTTTGATAAACTATTGGGTGGCTATTGACGGAACGCAGCTTGTAGATAATTTGGACATTGTAAACCTTCGTAGATGACTAGAAGGTATATAAAACCTAATTTGGTACTGACAAGTTATGAAGGAATTATTGGATATGTATTACGCAAAGATACGATTAAGTCCTGAGGGTGTATTAGAACCATCCTAAATGATATAGAAACTAATGATTAGAACCACTTGTGCTTATGGCAATGACTGTTGGAGAAAAAATTAGAAGCGAATGATAAGAAGATGAAAATGGGAAACTAAAAGAAAGCGTAACATCGAGATTACAAGAACAAAATTTTTACTTCGGGACGAAGTTCTATATAAGAGGGGGTGTATGTAATGCCCTTAAAATGACTGTGGACCTTAAGGGCAACTGTCGAGTGACCCGACTGAACAACTCTGATAAAGTGGTCTCTTGAGCCTTGATATGTCTTAAATGATTGAGGAAAACCTGAAGATGTGAATGAAGACAATAATTGATAAATGAATTAATGAATTAAATGATATGTGTGGAGTGGGATAATTGATCGATTACATCTTTCTTAATGATTAGCCTTGATTGTGAAAAATGTGCTATGTGAATATGATGCTTAACAGATAGTTGTATGATGAATTATGATATGAGAACAAAAGAAACACATATTGATGAAATGCTTTACTACTTAATGGAACGTATGATGTTATGAGTAAATTGTAATTTTCGTAACGATTAGCGGGTTTATGGATTGAAATATGATGAATGAGAATAGGACTATTAATATATGTTTCTGAGATGTGCGTAGTGACAGGTGAAATGGTTCACCGACGGACACACAAAGGAATTGAAGGGTCGTAGAGTACGGATAAATAAAACACGCAAGAACGACGACGGTGTCAACTTCCTACTAAATCCCACGGCCGATTTCAAAATCCCTTATCCGCTTACTCGGGGTCGCGTGAAGTCGTGTGATGTGGACCACGACGGAATTGGTCACGTACGAGTTGGGGGGCGTGCAGTAAGAACAGACTTACTCCTCAACGCCATTAGTCCCCAATAGCGTGTAGATGGAGGATTGAAGTTAACGGATCCTAAATCCCTACATGAAGTTCCTGCAAGTCAAATGAAAAGATATCGACAGAAGGACCCGACGGTGTGGTACCTTACCGAGAAACGGAAAGGATGGACACAAGGACCTAATGATGTGGTACCTTGCCGAGAAATGGATATGACGGATAAATGGACCCGACGGAGTGGTACCATGTCGAAAGATGGGCATAAACGACAAATGGGCCCAACGATGTGGCTCCTAGGTCCTAGAAGGGATGAATTGGTAAACTTTATGCATAAAAACCATATAAAGTTGCATTTAGAACACTTGCTCATGAAAATGCATTTTAGTATTAAAAATAATAGAAATAATTATTTTTAGGCATTTGCACATGAAATAATTTTTAGTATTTAAAATATTAGAAATAATTATATTAGGAGCAAAATGGAATCCTGGGCTTGAGTTATTAGCTAACACCACATGCACCCACAAAATAGAATTTAGAGTGAGCATCTTAGAGACAAACTTGAGTAATTTTAGGAAGGTAGGTGCATTCTTCTAGAAAACTTGACACATGGATTTGTGAGATAAATTACTTTTTGAATATTAAGAAATTGAGTATTTTGCATGAAGCGACATGTGTCGCGGGGGAATTTCCTATATAAGGAAGGTTTTGGGGATGGGTAAAGGACCCAGTTTTTGGATGGTTATCGTAATCTTGAAATAGTGAGTGACTTGCTGCTATTGGGGTTTGGCTAGAAATTCTTGTAGGGGGGAAGCCATAGAGGAGTTTCTTGAATTGTGTGTGTGAGCTCTACGACCCAAAGCTCGGGGGTGGCCATGCAACTGAAAGCATGAGCCTATGGTTGGGTGGCGAAGCTAACGGTTGCTTCGCCAATGGTTAATCGAGCTTTGTTGGAGGGATCCTATAGAAGACGCGGACAACAATACACAAGCTGGATCGGGTTAACGAAAACTTCTCCTTCGTCAATGGTCATGACCTACGGTCGACAGGTTATGTTTTTGTCTATATTTGCTAAGTTGTTCAGTTAATTTATTTTATTTATCTAGTGATTATGGTATCTAATCTGTTTTGTATTAGTCTGTTAAGTTTTAGGTTAAATTCGTGAGGACCCTGCAGGAGGGGCCCTACACCTGTGGCCCTCTCCAAAATCCACCGAGTCTTGGGTTCAAAAAAATTGGAGACCTCTCATCTCCGAAGACGTCAACTCTTACCTTCTAGGAAAGGGATTCTTCGTCTTTGTCTTTGATAGCAAGCAAGATCAAGAGTTAATATTCAGGAATGGACCGTACTTCATGGGACCACAGGGACTATATCTGAATAAATGGAATCATGATTTCGATCCGACTCAATACGTCCCCTCCGCGGTCCCGGTTTGGGTGACACTCTCGTATCTCTCTCTCCACTACTGGAATACTGAATCACTTGAAGCCATCGAGAATGTCCTCAGAAAATACATTGACAAAGCAAACAAAAAGAATCAATATGCATGCGCAAGGATTTGTGTCAAAGTCGACCTCTAGCATGGCCTCCTCGAAGAAATAAATCTCACTGTGGTCGGATGGTCCCACATCCAGGAGCTAGATTACGAGAAAATACCTTTCAAATGTAGGTATTGCCATGAATATTCCCATTTCGCATGATACTGTAAAAAAAAACCCATAGATCTGGATTCTGAAAGGAAATCAAATCAATGGACAACCGTCCAAACAAACCCTAACCCAAGATCTAGACCAAACTACCCCTCTAAAGAAAACCACAGCCTGGGGAGGAATCCCCACCAACAAAAATACAAGACCACCAACAACGAGAATAGATTCAAAACCATTGAAACCCCCGAAAATCAAGAAACCTACGAAGCTCCCGAAGAAGGAGAAATTTACGAACACCAAGATCCTCAAGAGACCCCTCTGGATCATGAATCCCCAAGACAACCACTTCCCCAGAACACCGCAAGTCCCAAAAAAGCTACAGAAGCACCCTCTCCTTCCTATGCATAAATTACCTGATATAGAACTACAGCTTCCCCCACCTCCTCGGAAGACCTTGTTGATAAATCCTCTAGAAAACTCGGATGAAAATCGAGCAAAGACGTAGGAGAGGAAGAATATGAACGTGAAAAGACGCAAGGATCTCAAGCTACTCTTGACATGGCCTTCAGCAGAAATACTAGAGCTAGGATTGCAGGAAAGAAAGCGCAAGACACACTAGGAGGGGCGCCCTCCAGCTACAATAGTAAATAATGAAATTGGTTTCTTGGAACTACAGAGGTCTGGTCAGCCCCAATAAATTAGACGTTGTTAAAGACATTCAAAATATGGATATGCCATACATTCTCATGCTCCAAGAAACCAAACTCGATGAAAGCACCACCCTCACCATTGGAAAAGAAAAGTGGAAGAAGAATGATGGAATGGAAGTAAGCGCAAGAGGAGCCTCTGGTGGCTTAACAACTCTTTGGTCCTCCGACAAGTTTCAGCTTCGCAACTCCTTCGGTACTCAACATTGGATCTACACAGAGCTCACAGACACTCAAAGCAACCTTCAAATAACGCTCTTCAACATGTATGTTCCTAACCTCTATTTTGAAAAAAAAAGACTGCTGGAGCCTCTTGGAAGACTTCATTGAGGCATATGCTCCCCACAATCTCATTCTTGCAGGAGACATGAACATAATCCTCTTTGCACATGAAAATAAAGGAGGCAATCCTGTTAGGGACGCTTTCAAATCACAGGTTGAAGCCATCATCCACACTCACGATATTTTGGATATCAAACCCAAAAAATGAAGATACACCTGGTCCAACAAGCACGCTGGAATTGGAAACATTAGGGCGCTCCTGGATAGGTTCCTTATTCACAGTAGTCTCCTTGACAAAGGATACAATGTTACATCAAAAATATTGCCTAACCTTGCTTCAGATCACAAACCAATTCTGCTCCATTTCCAAGATGAAGAGAATCTCAGACCTATCCCTTTCAGGTTCAACCCTATCTGGTTAAACCACGATGGATTCTAGGATATCTTAGACAAGGAATGGAATAATCCCATCATTGGATCCCCCACCTTCATTTGGGAATAGAAACTCATCGCCACTAAGAAATCACTTAAGATTTGGGCTAAAGATAATTGTCCCCCACCCTCCAATCCAAGGAAAAACGTTGTCGATAAACTGGAGATCATCCAAACCTCAATGGATGACGGCCCAATTGATAGCACTCAGCTCCATGATGAGGTCAATCAATAGGTCAAAGTCCATCAAGATTTTAGAAATGAAGAAGACTATTGGAGGTTAAAATCACGCAGCATATGGATAAAGGATGGTGATAGAAACACTTCATTATTTCACAATCAAACAAAAATCAGACAATCAACCAATCACATCTTTGAAATCAGAAAGGAAAACGGGCACACAATCAAAGGGCATGAGAATATCCAAGAGGCAGCGTATGAACACTTCTCCAACTTGTTCACGGAGGCAGATAACGCAAGCGAAGAAGAGGAGCAGATCCTCCTCAATCACATTCCAAATAAAATCACACTGGACAATAACATTGACCTTCTCAAACCGTTCAGCGAAGATGAAGTCATTAATACAATTTGGTCCTTTGATCCTAACAAAGCTCCTGGACCGAACGGGTATTCTATTCACTTCTATCAAACCTCTCGGCAATACATCAAGCACGATTACATGAGAATGATCAGGAATTTTCATTCCAAGGAAAATATCGGAGGTTGCACCAACTCCACCTTTCTGGCACTCATACCTAAAGATTCAAATCCAAGCTCCTTTGGCTGCTTCAGACCAATATCATTAAGCAATGCTTCTTACAAAATCATCTAAAAAATGCTAGCGAATAGAATGAAACCCATCCTCGCCAACATCATCTCTGACAACCAAGGAGGCTTCTTAAAAGGGAGACACATACTTGAAAACTTAAACCTTGTTTAAGAGTCCATCCACTCCAGCAAGAAGCGCAAAGAAAAAGGTATGTTACTCAAAATTGACATGGCCAACGCCTTCGATCGTGTCAAACACTCCTTCCTTCTCAAAATCATGAACTACTTCGGGTTCAGTGAAACCTTCACAAACTGGATTTCTACTTGCATCAACAGACCTTGGATTGCCCCTTTGATAAATGGACACCCCACCTCTTTCTTCCAAGCTTTGCGTGGCATCTGACAAGGTTTCCCTATGTCCTCCTTTATTTACATCATCCTAGCTGACTCTCTCAGTCGAAAACTCAACTCCGATCTCCGCTATGGCTCTCTCCCCGGCCTCAATATTGCCCCCAACTCCATTCCCATGAACCATTCACTCTTTTCTTATGAATCCCTCTTCATGGGAGGTGGCTCCTCTTTCATAGCCCGAAAATTGAAATAGAACCTGAATTGGTATTGCAATGCGTCGGGAGGAAGTACTAACCAACGAAAAGTGATGTTTACACCTAGAACTTAAACAAGAATGCTGCCACCATCATCGGGCACATTCTCGAAATCAAAGTGCATGAGCAGTGGGAGAGCTTCAATTACCCGGGCCTCCCCATCACTCAAGGTCACACCAAGACTAAATTCTGGAATGAAACTATCTGCAAAATTAAAACCAAAATCAGGAATTGGGGAGGCTTCTAGCTCAACCAAGCTGGGAAATTAACATTGGTAAAATCAGTGCTCTCAACTCTCCCTGTTTATCAATCATCCATGCTTCTCTCACCCAAAGGAATCTCAAACCAAATGAGAAAACTCATAAAATACTTTCTTTGGAGCGGGGGCAAGCAAAACGAGAAAAAAAAATGGATTTGGTGAATTGGGACATTGTCAAACAACCTCTAGGCTCAGGCGGCCTTCAAATCCGTTATCCCCACCAAGCTAACTTAGCACTAGGTGGAAAAATACTATGGCATATAATATCCAATATAAAACACCATGTAGGTCAACTGCTCAGGAAAAACTATCTCAATGGTCCAATACTCAGATGTCTCGACAAGCAACCCAACGTCAACGGATCATTGATTTGGGCTCTTTGCATAGCATCCTGGAGCACATTCGCGTAGAATCTTTACTGGGTTCTAGGAAATGGAAGGAACCTCAATATCTTCTCTGAAAAAATCATGGGACATCCTCCTCTCCAAGAAAATATCGAGTTTCATGACATCGCCAACTGGCTCACCCACAACAACATCAACACTCTGAAAGAACTAAGCATATGGAGCTTCAATGGTGATTGGAAGGCTTGGAAAAATATCGACATTCCAAATAATCTCAAACTTTCCAACACTCTCCTCATGCGAAATTTGGTCATCTGTGCTCCTTCTCATCTCCACAAACAAGACACTCGTGGTTGGGGTCCAAATGGCAAGTATTCAACTGCCCTAGGCTTCAAGGCCTTCCAAAACCACGACAACTCCATGAAAAGATTTTGGAGCATGGTATGGAACCCCTTTGGACTACCCAAAGTCAACATTTTCACTTGGACCCTCGTTCATAGGAAATTACTAACTAGGGACAACCTCATCAAAAGAGGCATCATTGGGCCTCACAGGTGCATCTTATGTCGAAGAAACATCGAAAAAATTGATCACTTATTTGTAGACTGCCACTTTGCTAAAACTGTCTGGAGCCACATGCTCCATAGCCTTAATGTGACCATGTTGTCTTTCAACTCATCAATTGCTTATTCAAAAATTGGAACTCCATATATCCCTTCCCTATGACAAAAAGAAAACATTGTTCCCGTATTTGGCTTACGATCCCCAAATTTGTATGCTGGAAAGTTTGGCTGGCTAGGAACAAAGCCTTATTCCAAGACTCCCACACCTCGCCCCTGCAGGTTTCTTTACAAGCTAAAGGTGTCCTCATCGAATGTGTACAATCCTCCCCTCCCATTATGAGTCCAAATATCATTCCAATCGAAATCCATTGGCTCGGTCTCCTTCCTCCCAACCCCTCTAAGTTTGTAAGACATCAACCTCAGATTCTGCCACCTTAGCAACTCAGATTCACCAACTTAGAATTCCAAGATTGGAGGACCAGACAAAACTTTGACAGTCTATTTTTCGATGGAGCTTCCAAGAATAACCCCGGATCTGCCGGAGCTGGAGGAGTCCTTTTCTCAGCAGATGGAACAATGGAAATCAATTACAGGTGGGGGTTGGGAACTTGCTCCAACAACTTAGTAGAAGTCCTGGCACTCTTGAAAGGTTGTCAAATAGCCAAAGATCACAAAATTGACAAAATTCATATCTTTGGAGATTCCAACATAATCATCCAAGCTCTCAACATGCAAGCTGATCCCAATGATTTGGAATTAACTCGAATACTCCACCGCATACAGCACGTTCTTACCTCCTTCACCCATTTCAAAGTGTTCCACATTCTGAGAGATTTAAACAACGAAGCCGACAAAGAAGCCAAAGCTGGAACAAGGCTTGATTATGGAAATCTTGAACTCTCTTCTGGGGAGACAGTCCACCAAAGCATCCCTTAATCGCTGCAGGCGCTAGCTTTAGAGAAATTTAGAAGCTCGTTCTATCCTACTCACATTCCACCATCGGTTTGAAGCACTCTGGAAGCCGATTCAGTCACAATCCTATCTTTATCTCGAATTCGATGCTACTCAGGTCTTATACGAGGCTAGACCTGAGACTGACCCCTCATGTCATCGTATTTGTTCTCTACCACTTTCAAGAACATAGCTGAAGTGGATTGGAACCCACACACACAGGAACAATGGTAAATCATAAATCACATTGAACTCGAATCTCCAATTTCATGAGAAGCGTTTGATCTCTTCCCTCCTTATATATAGATATGTCATTATACACAACATCAATCATTTCAATAGCAGCAAGCCTACAACATCAAGATCAAGACCGCTTTACAAACTTTTTCAAATCTCTAATTGAGCATTTAAACACTATCTTTCTAAACAAGTGGATGAATGGTTGTTCGACAACATCATGCTAATATCCACAGTAGAAGGTTTATTAAAAAAATTGTTGAGACCATTGAAATTGAAGGATCAACAACTTGGGACAATAGTACATTCGCCAACTTTTGCAAAAAGCTTTGGCTACTCTGCAAAATTCTGGAAAACATCAAAAGAGCATTTTTTATTTTGATTATGTTCACTTCTCACCTTCATCACTTGATTGAACTCTGATCATTGTAACAAAATGATTGGCTTCTGCCATAGCTCAAGATTCTTTACATTTTTATCAATAAATATTACCTGTTTCAGTTAAAAAAAACAACCATTCTACATAAAACTAATTAAATTGACCAATGGTATGAGATTATTATATTATATTGTTATTTTATAGTTATAATAAAAACAATGCTATGTTAATACATGCAAATGATACAATTGGAAATGTTTCGTAATTCATTAGAGACATTGAAGTTCCACATTATTTTAATTCTTCTTGAACATGATGGTTGTAAAAGGTAGTTAACATTTCATATCCATCATAAAATGAATAAAAAACTTAACTAGCTGGAAGTAAGAAGGGTTTATTCTGAGATGTCATTGAAGGGGATCTGCGGCTTGCGAACCCTAGCAATGGAGAACTCTTTGGTACTATTTCTCATCGGGATTGAGGTGTCTTCTAGGGCTTCACGTTGTAAGAATGATTCAGGTGAGAGAAAACTGAAGGCTTATCGTCCAGATACATCCACAAGGAATACATTCTTCATATTTTTTCCACCTCAACAACATTTGAGAGTCACTACTGTCCAGGATAATGCAGAATGTGGGTTTTGTATGGATATTATGTTGAAGATACATATGGAAGACACTCTTTTTTCCCATGGGCTACAGGACCTTGCAAAATTAAGGGATGTGATTATGCCCCTTAGGGACAAATTGAAGGGGTTTCTTTCAAATGAATGTGTGTTGACTATTTCCAATGATCCGAGTCTTTCTAAGGGTATTTACTTCCCAGATATGGAAACTGTAGAACATGGTTTGGCATTTGGGTGGGTGTTGAGGTATAATTGCTCTCTTACAGGTCCTCCTTAGGTAGCGATTTCATCCATATTCTCAAACGATTTTGCAACCATCAAAGAAATGGGGGCCCTTAAGGGAAATCTTTCAGTGAAGGATAGCCGGGATTTCCAAGTTTTTATAAAAAATACTAAAGGGAAATCCATGGTCTTCATGGTTAATGCTTTGGATCAAGTAATTTCACTCAAGAAGAAGATATAGTAAAACCAAGGGTTGTTAGAAGTTGTTAGAGGATCATTTATGAAGGAAAGCAACTTGTGGAGCAAAAATACCTCTGTGAATATCTCCAAAGACTACATCATAATTTTGATATTGTGGCTTTGTGGGGTTTGGTTCAAAACTATCTACAAAACCCTTCTCTTATAAAGATGTAGCAACAGAACCAAGATTTTCTAAGGAGACAACAAGTACAAATATTCCACCTTCAACAACTCAAATGTCGAGTCCTTATATCATCGAAAAGGTTGATGAAGCTCATAAGTTGGTGATTAAAAATGAAGAGATAAATAGACTCCTATCTATTTGCAAATATGAAGCAGTAATCTATAGGTTTAATGGATTCTATCCTTGAATAGAGGAGTTGGACCAGTGGATACACACAAAATGGACTACAAACTGTAGTTATTATTTGTGTTCAAAAGGTTTCTTTATTGTTCAATTATTCTCTCAGACAGACTAAAAGTAAGTTTTCGAATAAGGGTCATGGTATTGGGGAAGGGAGGGAATTTTTATTATCCCATGGTTCCCGGACTTTGATCCAGCTACCATGATTGTATAAAAAATGCCAGTGTGGGTCCAGATACCGAATCTCCCGCTTCCTTTTTAGCATCACACAATTTTAGAAGACATTGGAAACACCTTGGGTAGTTCATCAAATAGGATAATGCTCATACACAACAAATCCTTTTCACTTTTGTATGGATCTATGTGGAAGTGGATCTCAACAAAAGGTTTCCAAACAAAATTATGTTACAACTTGAGAACTTCCATCACTCCCAAAATTTGGATTATGAAAACACCGCCTTTAGATGTCATGTTTGTTTTCAAACAGGTCATCTTCGGGATGCTTTCCCACAAGCAAGAAAGCAACCAAAAAAGTAAAAAGGGAAGCCTCCTAAATGTAAATCTTGGGAACCTTTTGATCATGTCTCATCTGTAAATGTGGGCATGGAAGAAAAAGAAGAAGGCAAAGAACCAGTAGAATCAAAATTATCAAAAGAAGGAAATTAGTCTTTGGAGATGATTCAAGATGTGGCCACCCCACAATCTAGAATTTTGGTACCAATGGATATATAAACTAGTGGATTAAAGAGAACTCAGGAAACTGATAGTTCTAACTCAGATAAGGAGCATCCACAAAGAGATGAAGAATCTCAGTTAGTTTTGGTTGATCCAAATCATAATGGGTGGATCAAGGTTAGGAAGATTGATGATTACCTCAACCCCTAACTATTGATTCAGTCTCTTATATTTCCGCGGGCTTCAGTTCTGTTACTATTTTATGAATATATGCATCATGCATATATCTGCACAATCTAATTTTATACTCATTTATGAGAAATAAAATTAGGATTTTTTTCCGAGGAAAAAATGAATAAAAAACAAAATTCATCAAATATAGATACCCATAATAAAATGCCAAATCCATCACATAAATGTCCAAATAAAACATGTACATATCGATATTCGTTTCCATCACCCTGATTATCTTCCTCGATGCTTGGCATGATAAGATTGTTGTTCTAAAAAAGATGTTTTGATCTCAGGTCGTGTCTTAGTGTGGACCACCAATCCCTATCCAACACATATGATTAAAAGAACACTTGGTTGCAGTGCTTTGTGTAAACATAAGGATCCTTATTTTCATCCCACATATTTTTTTAGTTGATACATATCAACCCACTATCACAATATTCCTTTACATTATTCTGGTCAAAAGTATCCCACCACTTGCACCTAAAAATAACACATTAGAAAGATTAGAAGTCCACTTGCATGATCTCTTGTATCTTTCTGATGTAACTTAGCTTTCCCTCCATTATGTTCTGATCATGATGGCTAGCATGACTAGATTGGTCGAAATGGACCTCCACTCTATAGTAATATGTGACACGTCCATCATTAATATCCTTAGTGCAAAAATTATGTTTGTATTCCCACATAGATGGGAGCAAATGCACATAAAAATATGCGAAGAATGGATGTTGTCATATGTTTAGTAAGCCAAGCATTAGTAAAAACTTAATACATGTGATAATTCAAATGTGCACTGTAAAATTAACAATATACATGGAGAGATTATTACCAATTTGTTGCACCCAATCCTTATGTTTAGTCAATCCTCTTCACCACGTGGGTAACAACTAGACTTCCCATACTTCTCTCTAATCTAGTCAACCACCCAACTATTGGGATAGATCATTGGCATATTTTCTTTTAAATGATTAGTATAAGGCATGCTTCTACCATTGAACCATTTGAATTATTTCCTATCACTATCCCATTTCCTTCTCTTCTCTTTTTTTCGTACAATGTGACCCATGGTTGAGTTGCCTCTGCATTATAAATAATTTTTTTACTGATGGAATCAATTTCTACATTTTTTGATGTAATAATGAAACAAAAATTATTAGTATGAGATAACATATATATTATCAAGTTCAATGTAACAATTACTTTCTATAAAATGGACAAAATATAAGTGGATTACTCTTTATCATGCACCTTTTTCTATTCGTTTGGAGTAGCTCCTTTTCCCTTTTGTCCTCATCATGTTGGTCATCCCAAACCACTTTACCTAGTGTGTCATTGATTTTCTTGATGTATTCACTAGTGTAATAGAACAACTCATACTATGTATCCCTCCACTATAGACCCCTCGGTTTTTTCCCTTTGTCAAACAAACCCCTTCAATTTTTTCATGTACCTCTCCAAGAAGAACATCCAATGACATGATACCACCCCATCGAATTCAACCTTGCCAACTAGGTGAATTAGAAAATGGACCTGTAAATCCATGAAACTTGTGGGAAGTTCCTTCTCAAACATACAAACAATCTCAACGATATCTCGATGCTACCGTGGAATGTTATCCATGTGAATCTCCATTGATTTAATCCAATGTACAAATGCTGATAATTTAGATATGGCTCGTCGTAGGTCTTGGGGAAAGTCATGGTTCACACAACCAAACATGAGCAAAGGATAATGACACTATAAAAAAAAAAACAAAAAAAAAACATATGAAATTAATTGGCATAAAACTATGAATGCATAGCATATTATAACCTACACTTCAAAAAAAAGAAGCATGTAATTGACATACATACCCTTAGAAGGTTCATATAGTCATGTGATTTCAACCCTGACTATTTTTATTCCACTGTGTAGCGTCATAGCATCAATTTGTATAATGAAGATGCCTGCACACTCAATATAACATCATTTTCCAAAGAAAGATAATTTTTCTTCAAAATCCATGGGACATCACCTTCTTTAGAATATCAAGAGGTTCTGACCTCTCCTCTACTTTCCTTTCTTGGCCACTGTTTCCTTTTGGTATTTGAAGAAATAAGATCTCTCCTAACAGTCAATGTGTTAGTGTTTTTTGATGATATGTGCTTCTGTAAATAAGATGAAACATTTTTTAATACATGCAATGGATCTAGTAAGTGGGAAATCTTAAGATGCTCACAATATGGATGCTCATAAAAAATAGATTTCATTTTCATCCCAATGGGAATTTTCTCAACATATGTGTCGAAAAAATTAGGATCATGGAACCTAGGTTCCCCATTTGAATCAAACAATTCTGCGATTTCCTTCTCTTTCCCTATGTCATATGCCCTAACCCAATGTGTTGGTGTCATTATTTCAAATCGCCGGGTTCTCTCTGGTTTACCATTGAAAGAAGATGATGCTCTTATATAAGGGTGGTCTTTTAGGAGGAACACCCTCGAGCAATCGTACACCGTCTTTCGTAGGTGGTCAGACCACCTAACCTTTATTGAATATCCACAACATTTACATCCATGATACCCTTTTGTTGCAAGACCTACAATGTTATTGTATATGGAACACATTAGTGCCAAATAAGGTGGTTGCACCAAATTAAGTTTTCTCAAATAACATTACGGATTTAAGCACATCAATCAACATGATTACTAGAGAAAAATCCTAGTCCTGGATAATCATGCATGGTGTATGCATATATGTCATATAATATAAAAGACTTATCCATTAACATGGTTCTTGATACATCGTATACCTGTATCCCTTCCCATAATTGCTTGAATTTGTTGATTAATGGTTGGAGGTAGACATACATATTCTTCACTTGTCTTCTACAAGGGACTATAAGAGACAACATAATATGTTCATTCTTCATGGACAACCAGAAAGGGATATTGTTATTGATCACTATCATTGGCCAAATAGAATAATTAGTGTTTTAAAGGGAATACAGGTTAACTCCATCCATGGTTGGCTATGCTCAATCAAAGGCTTCATATTTCATCCTTGAATTTATCAATATATGTATCTTCTCTATGCTCCGTGGCTATTGAATCTACAGGAATTTGCACAAATCTTGGCTCACTTTTGTGCGAGGCATGCCACCCTTGTAACATGTCTAATTATTTGCAATGAAAAAGCATTTGAATCCTTGGGATTATAGGCATGTGCCTCAATATATTATGAGGAGGTCCATGTGCCTTAACATTTTTTTTTATATATGGTACATGTCTTGCCCACATTTAGGACATATCTCTTTGTACTTGTATTCACCTCTATGTAAAATAAAATCATTCAGACAAGTGTGATATGATATGTACTCAACACCCAAATTTTTTAGCAATTGCTTTGCCTCCATTATTTTTACTAGGGTGCAATGGTAGATGGTAGATGGGTTGATCGTCATTGGAATCCTAGTTGCAAAAATATTGAACATTAAATCTATGACATTAGTAAAAATAATGGAATTAGTGTGTTGAAACATTATACCAAACATTTATTAGAAGCATAGAATCTTTTTTTAAAAAGTATATGCAATCAACCACTTTATAAAACATATGTGGAATTAAGCAACACAATAACATTAATTCCATTGAAAATACAAAAGTAAAATTACTCGATGATGTTCTTCTTACGCCCCAAGAGGAGGTCTAAAGGTAGCCCCAATGCAAGCCATTGTTTACGAGCATTTGGTGGTCTACGAAAGTTGTAGTTTATTAACAACTTGTCACCAGGAGACAAACTACATATTGCATGCACAATAACAAATATGGATGCATTTTTTTCATAGCAAAATATTTGGCATTGGAGTGTTCCTCAAATGAATAATTTGCATTGAAAAATGAGAATCTGCAGCTATTTATGAACCCTGCAATGTTCCCATGAGTGTGTGGACAAACAAAGTTCTTATTGTTAAAGTTTCTTGAAGCACAACCATTCATGCACATACTATATATGGAAAAACTATGTTTGTATTTGACAATATTCAAGGAATCAGATCGACTATAAAGAGGAACACAAAATGGCATAAGTGCTATTGACTATTTGGGAGGAACAAACACATGTGAAAGGATACACAACCCAAGATTTGCAGCATCTGTTTTAGAATTTGCGATCATGTAACTATTACAAAAATAGGAGATTTGGTCCCAACATTGGGCATAGACAAGGAAGATGGCCAACCACCATACACAGCGTGAATGTAACTGGTTTTATATTTACTTTGCAGATGGATGGGAAGAGAGATATCATATCTTCCCTCCAACAATTGAACCGAACTTTGTCTATATTGGACAATTTTTCTCTTAGCTCATACAACTTTTTGGATCTCCTTGTAGATTTTTTGGGTAGTATTAATATCATAAATTGGCTCACTAGAACTCTTGGTTGATTGGACAAAAGGATACGGGTTGGTCAATTTAGGCCGAAACATGGTTGATTTGGATTCAACTTTTCAAAGAATGAGCATATGGAAGTGTTCCTACTTGTCTTTTCTATTTCACCTGTTGGATCATTGACTGCAATGGGGAGTATTAGACCATCAAATCTGGGTAGTCGGTCATTAATATAATGGCATAGTGTGACATGCCTATGGTTCACCTTCAACCCTTTACATTTTGAACAACCACATACTATTGGGGTGCCATAAAAGAGATCCAATTGACATTGAAGTACCATTGATCCAATATGGTTTCTCTATGATGGCATGTTACAGTTGGAGGGGTAAAGTGGCCTTCCATTTTCATCTATCATCTACCTGCAATAGGTTGCTCCTAATAAAACCTTGTGGATTTTTGGGAGTGGTGGAAAAACATGTGCATCTGAACTTGATTCGGAATCAGGATCCTACAAAATTCAATGCGCAATTATTCAAATGCACATGCAAAGAAAGCATAAATTCAATTAGATAATAAAAAATAAATAAATATGGACTTATTGGTGACAACAAGGGAGAACTTGGACTTCGAACGATATGGAATGAACTAGAATTTAAAGAATCAACCATTTGATTTATCACTCATTTTCCCCTACATTTGAGTAAAAAATACAATGAATACATGTCTTTATTCTTAAAATAAAAATTGGAAAACAAAAAACATCTAACTTTTTATTTTTAAGTAATCCATGCACTAGATTATGCAAAGATGCATTGATGAGCCTAAAGACAATAAGCGCACCAATGTGCGCATACAATATGTGCACAGATGGAAACCTCGACAATCACTTTATAAAAGGACAAACCTTCGTTAAATATTAATTGCAAAATATTTCATTTCTATTTGTGTCTACATATGTTACTAGTGCTCTCATATCAATATATGGCACCAGTGCGCTATTACCTATCTAGCGCACTGTTATCCCAACCAAAAATAAATATATATTATCTCATTGTTTCTGGTGCCCTAGTTTCGGTCGTGCACACCAAAAATCGTGATTAAAAAATGTGTGCGTTTATCATCAATGGGCCGAAATACCCCCAAAAAAAGAGGGAATTTAATTTTAATACAATGAGCTTATAAATGAAAGAGAATCATTATCCCTAAAAATATTTGGCCAAAAGTTTGAGGAGAGACTTTATGCAACAAATATTTACCACATAATAGTTTGGAGAGGCAGATTACTTTGAAGGAAATTTTGCAAGGAATCGCCATAAACACGAACAACTTTGTAGAGAAGACATTTTAGGTATTTTTTCTCTCATTAGATTTAGAAAATAGCATAAATTTTATAGATTTTTTACAGAAAACAGATAAGATAAGAGTTACCTTCAATGTTGTAAACCTGCCTTGTGTTCTTCTTCCTTTAGAGATATATTCATTATTGCAAACCCTAGGTTTCTATTTGCTTTCCTTTTGTTTTTTATTTCCTTTTATTTTTCACAATAAAATTCCATTGTTCTATATATAAACTTATTGGGTATTTATATTAGTATATGGGGCTTTGGATTGATCTTGGTCCAAGATCATGATACAATTCGAAGCCAAACTGTCTGGATTGTCACTGTCAGATTTTTTTTCAAAAACGTTTTCGTGTTCCACAATGCACACTATACAAATTATACACACTGGTGTGTTTATTCTTATCAAGCCCACCATTGTTGTAGGTTTAATTTTTTTTGCAAATTAATCGGTGCTCATATTACAGGATAAAACATTGATGTGTTAGTATATGAAAGGCCCACCAGTGCTAATATTCTAGACAATGCACATTGATTTACCTAAATACTTTTCTAACTAAAATTCTTCACTTAGTGTGTAAAACATTATCTCACAATTTATATGTTTCATTATGCAGGGCTTTAATTGATAAAAGATGGCTAATAAAAGAGCATGGAATAAAAATTACTACGAAGGAAGTGAGGGAAACACATCTGAGACTAAGAACATGGAAAGTTCTATATAAATTTCATATAAATGTAATATATTTCAATTATATGTATGTATAAATTATGTGTATTGGTTTATATGTGTCATGCAGAGCAAAAACTTAAGGAAACTCTATAAGATTGTTCATAATCTGAGTGAAGAAGAGCAAAAAAGCTTTAATAAATGATTGGAAACAAAGGAATTGTGTGGATCAAAAGGTGATAAACATAAGGTTTATGTTTGACTTCTTACTAACAATGCTTCTCAACTATAATTTCTAACATGTTTCAAACTTTAGATTTCAAATTTGTTGATTATTGTGCAAGGATAGACAACGAGGAAATAGGACGTCCTAAGAAGATGCAAATTAAGAAGAATATAAATGATGATGAATTGGCATTAATTCAACTGAAGTGGTCTTGGAAGTTAATGAAAGGGGAAAACAATATTATAAAACTTTGAGGGATATTGTAGAAAGAATGTATAGACGTACTTTTCATTTACAATACAAAAATCAATCCAATGATTCTAAGAATCAAGTTATAAGAAAACTACAGGAAGCATTTATGGATCAGTGGGCACTAAGGCCAATAAAACATGTAATAAAAAAAAGATACAATAACAAAAAGGAATTGTTTAAAAAGTATTATTGCCAAAAAAAAATTCCATACTAGTCCAAGAATTTACTTAATAGTTTTGCTATCTTATTTTCATATTAATAGTAATCAATTTTTTCATTATACTTTTCATTTCTCAGAAATATTGCTAAAATTATAGAGTAATAACGATGTGGTATCTGAAATATGACGGTAGGGATGTAAAAAATGGTGTGCCAAGAGATGGTCAAAGAAATGAACATAACCACACCGCAGAAGGAGTCATCCCAATGACAATGTGCATCAAACTTATCACTACAAAAAAATAGCCTTTTAGGGGCATTTTTGGCTTGCAGGGTCTTGCTAAAACGCCCCTTAAAAAGTTTTTTAGGTCTTTGGAGGCGGTCTGTTAAAACCGCCCCCAAAGGTCATGAGAATTATGCTTTTGGGGGTGGTTTTTTAAAAACCGCCCCCAAAAGTCATGAGATTGGACTTTTGAGTGCGGTTTTAGAAACCCCCCCCTAAAAAAAAAAGTCTAATTCTCATGAATTTTGGGGGAGGTTATGAAAAAAACGCCCCGAAATCTATTTTTAGGGGCGGGTTTTTAAAAACCCCCCTGAAAAGTCATGATATTTGAACTTATGGGGGCGGTTGTTTGAAACTCCCCTTAAAAGTCATGATAATTGAAATTTTGGAGGCGGTTTGTTGAAACCCCCCCTAAAAGTCACGCAAATTGAAATTTTGGAGGCAGTTTTAAAGAAAACCCCCTAAAAGTCATGGTAATTGAACTTTTGGAGGTGATTTTTTTAAACCCCCCTTAAAAGTCATGATAATTGAACCTTTGGAAGCAGTTTGTTGAAACCCCCCTAAAAGTTATGTGAATTGAAATTTTGGAACCCCCCCTAAAGGTAGGCGGCACTACTGGACTGCTTGGATGCACACAATACTCCTCTAATGCCTAAAGCCTAGGTTTCCAACCTCCACCATGTTAAGGACCCCCCAAGCCATACCTTGTGCTTGAAAATTGTAACGGTGCACATAACCCCACTTAGACACCAAACATCCCCTTAGGACGTGTTGTGTTTTGGTTTGATGTGTTGGTCATAGAATTTTATTTATATAATCTTGATTTATATCCTAAGAACTAGATTTCATCCCAGACCATGTCTAGGACCCCGAGACCCATCACTAGTTCTCCAAATTTCCTAAAATATTCAATATGATCTCCACTCAGATGGAAAGAAAAAACTTCAGAGGTCATATGTGGTGGATTAATCTGTCATTCTTTACCATAGATTTTAAAAATATTCCTTTATGGCATAAGGCTTAGGTTTCCTCCTTCAACCATGTCTAGGGGCCAGAGAAAAATTTCTTTCCAAATAAGGTTCACAGGTAGTTTCCAACATTTCGGTTGTATCACCAGCCTAGATCCAAATCCTAGGCTCTATCAAGCGCCGAGAGGGATCAGATCTCTCGAGGTGCAAAACTCTCCTCGAAAAGCTCCTTGAGTGCAATACCTGAGAAGAGGTTTGCACCTCGGGAGATTTGATCCCTCTCGGCGCTTGATAGAGCCTAGGATTTGGATCTAGGCTGGTTTCAGTCGTGGGCGGTGACACAAAACTGTAAGGAACAGGTTAAGTTGAAAACACAGATACATTTACGAGGATTGTCATAATGTAAGTAATAAGTATTAAGGATTGAGTAAATTGTTAAACTGGAAAATAGAGACAATTCACCTAATTTTTTTTTTCTATTCTCTTTTTGTTGATCTGCGTTTTGTTTTGTTTGTTCTTCTCCTTGTTCTGCCATCATTTTGTCATTTCGTACATTTTGATTTATTTGTTGTTCTGCAAATTGATTTTTTTGTTCTTCCAATTGATTCAACTTTCTCTCTCGATACGTGCTTTGTCGATCAATGTTTTGTTTTCTTTGTTCTTCTCGTTCTTCTGCTATCAATTCGCCTAACTTTTTTTTTTCGATTTTCTTTTTGTTGATCTGCATTTTGTTTTGTTCGTTCTTCTCCTTCTTCTGCCGACATTTCGCCATTTCGTACATTTTGATTTATTTGTTGTTCTGCAACTTGATTTCTTTGTTCTTCCAACTGCTTCAACTTCTCTCTCGATACACTCTTTGTCGATCAACGTTTCGTTTTCTTTGTTCCTCTCATTGTTCTGCTGTCAATTCGTCTAACTTTCTTTTTCGATATTCTTTTTGTCGATCTGTGTTTCATTTTCTTCATTCTTCTAGTTCTTGTACTATCATTTCCTCCAACTTCCTTTTTCGAAATTCTTTTTGTTCTTCTGCTTTTCGTTTCAAGTCTTTTTTCTCGTTCTTTTGTTGTCACTGAAATCAATGCGTCCATACACTGAAATCAATCTGTCCATACACTGAAATCTATGTGTCCATACATTGAAATCAATGCGTCCACAGAATAACATCTACACTGCAAAATATGCAATAAAAAACCCCATACACTGAAATCTATGTGTCCATTCACTGAAATCAATGCGTCCATACACTGAAATCTATGCATCCATTCACTTAAATCAATGTGTCCATTCACTAAAATCAATGTGTCCATACACTGAAATCTATGCGTCCATTCACTTAAATCAATGCGTCCATACACTGAAATCTATGCATCCATACACTGAAATCAATGCGTCCACAGAATAACATCTACACTGAAAAATATGCAATAAAAAACTTCCAACATTGTAAGGAACAGGTTAAGTTGAAAACACAGAAATAATTATGAGGATTATAATAATGTAAGTAATAAGTATGAGTAAATTGTTATCACATTCCATGTATCCAAGTATGTCATATTCATTGGTAGTTATATTGATTCCTATATAACCCTGAAATTATCTCTCATTCGTGCTTTTGAGAATCCCTTTGCACAAATAACACTTCTTCATGATCTCTTTAGTTCACGGTCGTGTTTTCTTTGTTCTTCTGTATGTTTTGATGCTTCTTTTTTTGTTATGGATTTGAAACATTGACTAAAGAACATGGATACTATGGATTCTCCAAAACCTCCTGAAATCAACCACATAAATCTTGCTACAAAGATTATTTTTATCTTGCTATTCTATACATTTGTCGTACTTTTCTTCTTTGATAATCAATATCTTCATTATTTGCAATATTATCATGAGGATCCACGATATACCCTGAAATAGAGAACACCAAAATCTAATTTGTTGAAATCATTGCAGAGTAGTTTTTCTATTAAATTGATAAATTCAATGTATAGATGTAAATAACAAAAAACAATGCATTGCTGAAATTAATGAAAGATTTTTTTACTTATTAAATTGATAAATTCAATGCATACACGTAAAAAAAAAATGCATTGCTGAAATCAATGCAACGAATGAAATAAATATGCAGCTTTTGTTATTTAACAACATTTTTGTGTGGTCTATTGGTCGGAATTAAGGTGATTGGGCTTGTGTTAACCTAGAGACCAAGGTTCAAAACCCTTTTTGCTTGGAGTTATAGTTAGTTATCAAATCTAACTATTATTATGGCATTTTTTTTAAACACCATTTTTGTGTGATCTATTGGTAAGTAGTGAGGTGATTGGGCTTGTCTTAACCTAGAGACCAAGATTCAAATCTCTTTTTGCTTGGAGTTATATTTAGTTATCAAATCTAATTATTAGTTAGCAAATCTAACTATTATTATGGCTGCTTTTCTTTTCTATTCTTATGTCGGCTATAATATTCTTTTTACTTCTTTGGTTTCTACTTCTTATGTCCACTATAATATTTTTTTTTTACTTTTTTATTTCTTTACTTTTTATGTTTTTAGTTTTTAGGTTAGCTATAATATTTTTTTTTACTTCTTATGTTTCTAGTTTTAATGTCGGCTATAATATATTTGTTTACATTTTTGTTTACTTCTTTATTTTATGTTGGGTATAATATTATGTTTCTACTTTTCATATCCACTATAATATTTTTTAACTTCTTTATTTTATGTCGGCTATAATATTTTTTTAACTTCTTTTTTGTTTACGCCCGACATAATATTTATTACTTTTTAGTTTGTATTATTCATTTTTGTTTATGGCCGGCAATAATATCACAAACGTTACATGTAATGTTAAAAGTTCTCACTCATATTATAATTTTTTACTTTATATTAAATTTTATTAACGACTGACAAAGGTTACAAACTTACATCTGTTACACGATCTCCCTCATACTATTAATTTTTACATTTTATTTTTTCGAAAACATTATTTTATCATTTTTTTATGTTGTTTTTTGTTTATTTATATAGGCATTGATGTCAACCGTGTTTTTCAATCGAAAATACACGTCCCTTTTAATGGCTGACTAAATATTAATTAGTTTTTACATTTTATTAGATCTCCCTAATATTATAACTTTTTACGTTTGATTAGATGTAACGCTACATTTTAAAGATTTATTAGATGTAACCATACATTCACGTTAGAAGATCTCCCTAATACTGGGCTGTAGAGCGCCTCTCGGCGCAAAAATATTGCAAGTAAGGATTTTTGTAAAGTGAAAATACTCTTACAATACATGAGACTGAAAATGGTTCTATATCATTTTATATTTATTGATTCAAGTTATCTATTCTTAGAAGGATGTCATTATATTACTGTCGTATAACTAGAGTGAAACGGTCATAACAATTGGCTAGTATACTTCCTTTATAATCCAAAAATCCTAAAAAAATGCTTAAAAACAAGGATATTGGACCACCTCCAACAAGAAAACAACAAAATAACAACATATGGTCCACCCTATGCATCGAGTAACCTCCAAAGAATCCCCTCAAGGAGGGTACCCTATTTAGGTTAGTAAATTTCCTCCAGTGAGCAAGTTTGGTGATGTCATGCATGGCCTCCAAAGGCCCTCCAAGTTGGGGTTTTTTGCTCCATAAGTCTCCAAACCACTCTCCAAGTGAGCTCGACTGACCTCATTCCATCATGTGCCAAAAATATCCTTCCCTCATTTTCCCAAATCATCACACCAATGCATGGGGTAATGTCACCATAACTCACCATAAGTCACATAACCCTAATTCCTAAAGAAGATTGTTGGGTTAAATGCTTCACCCACACACCATGAAATACTACAAAAAACATCAATATACATTCAAATTTCCTGATATTTTGGAAGGTCACTGCCACAATATATCCAAGGAAACCATAACTGCAGGAAACTATTTTTGGTTTGATAAAAGGCCATGTAGTGATCCTTAAACCTTAATGTCAAAGGATTTGAATTGAGAAACTAATGTCCTATTACGGAGCTTAAAGTTTGAATATTCCTTGGTTAAGAACCTAAGGTCAAAGTTCACCATGGTAGTGTTTTAGGTGTGTCGGTGCATGAGTCAAAGGGTAGTGGGTTAGGGTTAGAGGGATAATGGATTAATAGGGTAATGTGTACAATTTAGTAATGAATTATGCGTTGAGGGGTTTGTGGGTTAAATTTAAGGTACTAGTGGGGTATTCAGTTAGTGGTTAAATGGTTTAGGTTTTAGGGGTACTAGTGGGTAAGTAGTTTATGAGTTAACATGTTAGTTTGTCATGGGTTAGGCATTAGGGTTAGGGTACGGGGTTAGAGGTTGAAGCTTCCAAGGTGCATTAATTTGTTATATGGGTTGGGTGTGCTAGGTACATGATTCATTTGCATGGGTTGGTTGTGTTAGGAGTGTTTAGCCGTTGGTGGTAGTAAGTAAGTAATTGATGATTGAATAAATTGTTATCCATGGACAAAAACCATAAACTTAACACCAAACTAATGATATTAAGGCATATGCTAAAAATCTACCTCCTCCTCAACCATGGTTGCTTGTTTGATATTCATTGTAAGGATTATCACTGAAGACAATATTTCCATTACAATGTAAATACAAAGACAATTACACGTATGAAACATGTTCAGTAAGCATAAATTTTGAAAAGATGACCCATATGACATGGAATCAAAAAAATTGACAATGTTAGCAAGGAAGTGAGGGAGGATGATATCATCAACTCGAGGACTTGCAACCCAAATCCAATATCATCAACTCGAGGTTGAATTCACCCCAAGTGGCATTTAAGACCCAATAATTTGCTTTAGGCCTTGTGGCCTTTTACTATAGTGCAATATCAAGCATCCTATCACTATGGCTTTATTGTGAAGTTATAGGATTGTATGCAAAATAACTTGTTCACATAGGATTCATAACAACATTTTGTGTTAAAAAAGAGCCTCTCCAACAATCCAAAGATTCATTTGGAAGACACAGTATGCCACTGATCCTACACTGGTATCTAAAGTGCTCATGACTAGGCATATTGTGATTTGAATTTAGTGCATGTAAGGGGGGACACCTATTTTGATCCTTCAGAACCTCCTTTAATATGTTAATAATTTAGCATGGTATCAAGTATACATTTTGTATTTATTACCTTGGTTGGATAATTATTGGATTTTCTAAGGGCAATCATTGTAAATACCCAAATCCTAGTTGTTTAAATTTTCATTATTGTTGTTGAAATTTTTTTCTTGAAATACATATCCTGTAGAAAGCCATTAGACACTTCCCCTAAATCTGAGGACGGTACTCAGGGTAAACCAAATTTCAAAGAAGCTTCAGGCTTTACAAAAAACACTCATTTAAGATATCAACATGTCACTTGTGGGGATTCAACCTAGTTGGGGAACTTCCCATATATATATATATATATAAAGGTTCTAATTGGTAGGAAGTTTCCATATATAGAAAAAATTCATATTTTTCAACATTGACATTTCCCCAAGCAGAATCTATCTTGTGTTGTGCTAGCAAGAGACCCACTCAACAACCTTGGTTCCTTCCAAACACATGATAAAACGATGTAAGGTTATTTAAACTTACAAACATTCTCAACCTCAAAAGATAGAATGAGGCAATCCAAATCAATTTTTCTTTTATGATCATGTGAAATTTATGTCAAATATGACCAGGACCCATCTCAAAAATACCTTTATTCGAAGAAAACCTATAACCTATGACTTGTATATCATTATGTACAACTAAACAAGAAATCCTCAACCATACATCATTAGCCATTATTTCAAAAAAAATCATAGACATCTTAACAGTGGAAACCCAAAGACGATGTCAAGCCAGCTAGAGATATAGGCTAGGATCACAAACTTGAGAAGATGAAAGGCACCAAAATGAGCATGGGCTATATCATTTCAAAATTAGGTATGGGTCTCTAGGCCTCAACATTGTTAAGAGAAGAAATTGAAGCCCTAACGCGTAAATAAATCTTCTAAGAATCTAGGGCTAAACCTGATACATCAAATCACCACACATGACCTCCTGAGGTTATCCTTTGGCTACAAGTGGGGGTATCAATGTCATAATGAGGTTTTAGCACCAGGTATGGGTCGTAGGGCTGTAGACATGATTGGTGGAGGAAACTCATACCTTAGGTGCTAAGTGAAGATTAATCTAGGCACATAAGGCCATGATCAGCACTTGGAAGCATCACACATGACCTCTTGATGATATATCTACCTTGCACTGATGATATGTGTTCCATTTTGGGTTTTTGAGCATTAGGTATGGCTCTTAGGGCCCTAAATATGGTTGGGGGAGAAAATTTGGGCTGTAAGCTATAAAGGAATATTTTAGGCATATAAGCCCATAAACAATTCATCAAAGCATCACACCTAACCTCTCAACAATATATATGATCCTCAAGTCAGGATGTTGACGCCATTAATAGGTTGTAGGAACTAGGTAGGGTCTCGGGGCTATGTACAAGGTCGAGGGAGGAATCCATGTTTAAGAATGTCAAAGGGTCATAACATAAGGAAAATCCATAAACACCAAGGAATCATTAATTGCAATGTCGTTGTTGTGCCTAACGACGGTTGAGCCACCCTCCATTCATCTATTATGAGGAAGATGAGGGGATCTCGGTTCCCATCATGCAGTTACCAATAATGTCATTACTCTTTCCCTTACCATCTCTAACACTCAATAACCACATCTACGCAAACTCACTCCATACCCTCATTAATCCCCATTAACAACCTCAAAATATCTTATGAATAATACCAATCAATAATCGACTAAGGAAGAGAAAACATTTCGCAAATGAGATTTTAACCTAGGTGGAGAGGATCTGGAAAAACTGACATCTAGATCCATATTAGATTAACATCCATATAGAAGGGTATATATTATTCCTCCACAATATGGCCATAGATGTGACATCGATTGCATCTAAACGAGATTTTATCATAATATAAACACTGTAAATGAACTGAATAACCCCTTCCAAGCTCCAATTTTTCTTCCAAAACCTCTTTAAAATCCACTAGAATAAGGATACAATATATCACCATCAAGCCTGTTGCCAAAAAAAACATATCTACTTCAAGAAAAATGCATTGGATATTTCCAATGGCCTTAAAAACATCACTTGAACAATACTCCAATGGAAAACCTGACATCTAGATCCATATTGGATTAGCAACCATTCTTTCCTTACAAGCATCTAAAAGAAGACTCCAGGGTTTAAGCATCGAAGATGAGTTATTCCAATACCACGTCATAGCCAAAACTTTCCTCGCATCCTTGGAACTGTGAAAGGATAATGCCAGCCATCCTCAAGACATAATGTAGGATTTTGGGGGTATACCTTATCATTTCACTCCAAGCACTTTCTATCCAATCCTTTAAATATTTATCCCCAAAATGACAACTTCTTACTCTACCAACAAGTGTGTTGCCATACCCATCTCCTTGTTCAAACAAATTTCCTATCCTAGCATCATATTGGTTGGTGCCTCCTTTACCTTCACACACATCTGCCTGTGTTTTTTATTACCTCCCATCTCCAAAACCCAATCCCCACCTACATCTTTGCTAATTAATATTTTTATTGCATTGGAAGGTTGTCCCTAGGTTAGGGTTTTGTGTGTGTTAGACACACTTATCTCAACTTCACCCAAGAATTGATTAATGAACCCTTGGTTCTCTTCACCCATGCCACTATTCCTACGAATATCCTCTTTTCTATAACAGATATGCGCTTCCACAATGATCAAAATCCGATTTTCCTTTAATAGTTCCAAGCCTTTGTAACCCCCACTCTCATAGCTAGGTTTCGCTAGACACCTCACCTCTTAGAAATCTACCAAACTAGTTGTTTTGTATCTATACCTTACGTATGATGTAGAATATGCTCACCTTTTGCCTTTCCTTACCCCAAAACATTATTTTGCAACCGATGTATAAAAAATTATGGAGTTTTT
Organism: Larix kaempferi; assembly: GCA_027924585.1. Classification (NCBI taxonomy): domain Eukaryota; kingdom Viridiplantae; phylum Streptophyta; class Pinopsida; order Pinales; family Pinaceae; genus Larix; species Larix kaempferi. The sequence continues at coordinate 4,018,141 of BSBM01001114.1, read as the reverse complement.
GCTAAGTTTGAGCTGAGGGGTGGCTTTACATCCAATGTGCAATCTACATTAACGTCCTTCTACCAACCCACCTGAATACACATCCTTCCACCCCTTGTGTCACCTTGAAAAACCCATATCCTCTTACTTCCAATGTGTAAGTATACATCCTTTCCTTCTGCCACAAACACCATGATATGAGAACCCATTGTAGCCTTGATATCCAAAGTTTTATGACCATGTAAGTTGTTCCCCATAGAGGAAAAAAAATATTTCCTAGACACTTTTCTTCCTTCCCCTCACAAACTTTTGGGGTTGACTAGATCGACACCCCTTCTAAAGGATCTTGTGTATAATCAACTTGATTAGGAATTGCATGATTTGGAATCTTTCAATTAATCAACCCAATTAGGAATCCCGTGATTTGGAATCTTTCAATTAGGAATCCCATGATTTGGAATAATTTTACCTGCCGCTGGATTTTGTGAGATGTTTTTAACAAATTGGTTCATTCCTGCGCGATTTGGACAGACTGGTTTTATGTGAACTTGGTATCCTTCATCGCACCCTCTGTATGTTGTGTTTTTGGTTCAATATCCTTCATCGCACTTTGGTATGCTGCAATTTCGGTTCAATATACTTCATCGCACTTTGGTATGATGCGTTTTCGGTTCAAGCTTAGCTCTTTCTAGCAGGGTGATAAGATCACAAAGTTCCTATTTATCCTTGTTTCCCTAGCGCCCTACCAACCAGAGTAAGTATATTGTTACCAGATTCAGGTGAAGCTCCAAAGTGTCTTTTATTTTAACCTGAATTATATGATCTCATATGCTCTGCCTCATCAACTAGAAAATTGTCATGAAAATGCTGATTGGACTCCTGGAAATCTGGTTTCAACTTCTTAAGTGCCCAATCTCTTCTTCTGGACACCTGGAACTAATTTGTAGCTTTTCCATTTTCATATATACGTAGTCTTTGATCTTTTCAATTAAAGGAAGCTAACTACCATTGTTGCATAGTCATTTTTGAACTTCACCATCATCAGATACCCTGACTTGCATGCATCCCATACGGGACCAACATGCACATTACCTTGGAAACCAAACAATGTTTTTCCATCTCGAAAACTAACTTTCTCTCTAGAAAACTACCCCTATTGTTCCGCTAGCACTGCCTGCTCACCAAAGGGAAATAAAAGCATGATCCATTCCCCATAGACAACTACAATCCCCTACCTACTCATGATGCAGAATCTAAGCATAGTCGCTGTTGAATCACCTTTTATCTCAGGTTCAAAAAACTTGATTCCTTGATTATATTTTTCCCTATCAGGTGTGTCACCTTCTTTTGGTCCAACAATAACAAACACTGCATTGATGACCTTTTTAACACCTTGGAGGTACTCAGGAATAAGACTATCATGTTGGGTGATATATCCAATAACCAAATCAACATCAGAACCAAGTAGAGATCTTGCCTTGTCTGCATTCCTTACCAGAATACAGACAGGAATGCCCTTCTTGCGTAGAACATCGAAAACACCTTTACCAACACCACTAGTTGCCCCAACCGCCAGTACAGTATCCATATTTTCTTTTTCACTTGGTGACTGTCTAGAGGCAGAACCTAATAATTGTCCTATTAAATATTGAAACAACTTTACTGGTGATGAAGGCCCATTGAAGAAGTATAATGTTTTAAACAAAAGGATATCCCATCACAGCTTCTATGTGTACACCTCCTTCCATATTTCATCATTCCTTGACATATCAAAAGTTTGGGATCTGTATGCATGTTTTCTGATGAAGACCCAACCTGGTCAACTGTAGGAACATTGACTGGAGTATGAAAACCTAAATTCTCTCAGAAAAATACTTTCTTTTATCCTTTGGTCGACTCCACCCTGCTAAGAGAAATATTCCAACTAGAGAACTCCCAATGATAGAGAGACAAAGGCCTTCATTGGAATATTTCTACTGAGAGTTGTGGGAATGAATTATTCAATCTTAGCATACACTAATAAATTTCCAGCACAACATTCTTCCACTACAAAACTAGTGAGGTAGGGACTAGCTGCCTTGCAGCTTATCCTTGTTTGTTATAAAATTTCACATGATTCTTATAAAATTTGAATTGAAATTTGATATTTCATGTGGTTTAGTAATGATACAAGTTTTTTTTATTATATATATCGGTTGTGTACAAGTGCATACACGGAGGTAAGTGATTGTATGTGCTTGAACTATATCATTCTTTTCATGACATTTCCATGCTCATAACATATTATCTTGTACTTTAATAAGACTTTAATAGGCTACAACCAAGTAATACTCTAATCCATTTGATAAAACACAGGGAAAACAAATTATGACACAAAATCAAAGAAATATGTTTATGGAATATTCAAAAAGAACCTTTAAGAAGGATAAAGTGGGGAATACAGGATATTTTTGATAGCAGTGGAGAAATCAGACCTGCTTTTTTATAGGTTGTAATCAGTCATATACATTAGAGTAGGGATTTGAACATATTATTTGCCAATATTATTGGGATAAAATCATTTTTTTGATTTAATTGAATTATATTTTCCAGATCCAGAAAAAAAAACTATATATTCTGGAGATTTCTTATTGTAAAGGGTTCGACCTGATAGGTTTTAGAAGACTTGTAAATTTTGATATCAAAGGAATGGCAGTTTTGTCCTTTTGATACTTTGAATGAATGAAATCATATATTTATTCCATCCATCTTCTTTCTATGTATGTTAATGTGGACAGGTAGTTGATCTACTTATTCGTGTTCCATTTAATGATTGAATGAAGTATTCATCCTTTGCATTGTTATTTTTTCACAATTTAATTCAATATGATCTAGGATCTTATCTGAGAGAACAACATGCACAACAAATCAAACACAAGAGACAAGAGACACAAAGCATTTCACCGGGGAAACCAGAAAGGAGAAAACCCTGCAACTTCCTCAGAGATAGAATGGGTAATAAAACAAAACCCCAAAACAAAGAGATGATCTCGGCCAACAGCTTCCTCCTCCTCCACTTGTGCGTAATTCTCTCTCTCTCACTTGTGTGAATGAGTGAGTGATTGAATCATGAAATAGAGAGGATCACCCTCTCTATTTATACTTTACCTTTCACTTAGCCTTAACCCCAAATAGGTCGGCCCCTAAGTGTAACTGACTGGGTCGACTTCTCTAGGAGAGTCTAATAACCCATGAAAGACTCAACTCTGGGGTCAATGCCCCGTCATACAATTGAGGGTTAATCTCATTGAATTTACATGACCCAAATACAATAATGACTTCTTTGACCGGAGGAATAAACATCGCCGTCGGAGGTACAATAATAAAATACAAATACAATATAAAATATACAAGTGAATATCTTCCAAAGTTACAAATACATTAACATGCATTAATTGTTTAAGCCTTATTGATATACATTCAGTTTGTTGTGATTATGATTGTTATAGAATACCTGTTTGTATTCATAACTGAGACAAATTATAGTATTATCTTTCCATGATCATTTATTTTATGTTAACTATCTAATTAGTTCATTACAAATCCAATTTCACTAGACTATCCTGTGATGCTATAGAGATACAATGTTTTGGCAACCTTATGGTTTGTTCCACCCCTTTTGAGAACCTTTTAAAATAAAAACAAAGATTGAATTGTGTTACCAAGTTCACCTGACCTTATAGCCTAAGGTGAATTCTTGGAGAGATAATAGTCGGCTTATGAAAGGACAGAAGGGCCTTTTGATGAGCTAGCAATCCCCAATCCATCTAGTCCCTGGTCTCAAAATCCGAAATATCCCACCAAAAGAATATTCCTTTCTTGCTCAACCTGCGTGCCTAAAATATGGGATACTCAAAAATACATTGACCTTGATGCACCAACTCCAAATAGGGTGCCAAGCCACATCTCATCCTGCACAACTCCCATAGAAGTTCCACCTGACCAAAGGAGAAACAAATTTCCAAGCCTTCCACATGCTCTGACAAATGACTAACATGAACACCTTACAGAGGTGTGGCAAAAACATGATATCACGTAACTCGAATGAGACATGGACCAACAATAAATGTTGGACAAACTAGAATTAACGCAAAAGGATGGAGCAGAACCTTCAAGGCATCTAACTATCAATCAAATCAAATTGAAAACACAATCCTTGAGTTTGCAATAAGGCACGAGCGCACCAAACACCTCCAGCATAGCTACAACTGCTATCAGTCTCATTCTCTCAAACCATCTAAAGCACTATCCTGTATAAAATGAATATATAATATTATTATTGATTCTCTTCAACCGTTGTCGTACTGTCCTTTAAAAAAATATAATGCAATACATTGTGGAGATTGCTTTAATAGCGTATGTTAATGCAATTATGTCGCTCTTTACATATATTTCTATACAAAGTCAATTTTGTATACATCCTTTATATGCATCAAAGCCTTGTTTATGCAGAGCATTATATATTATAGATGTATCATCATATTATTAAATATAAAATTAGATGTAGTGTTTAGTTAAACAAAATCAGTTTAAATTAAAAAATGTTGTTGTTCATTTCGATCCACTTTCTGTTGTTTATTTCATGGTATATGTATATCTTCAAGCTTTAGGGCATGATGCCTACATTGCAATGGGGCAACAAGAATCAACCTTAATCAACATGTGGGAGGTGTTCCTCGTGATCCAAATCCTAGAACATAAGCTCATGAGGAAGTGCCCAACGTTGGAAGCCCTAATTTGGCCTCCTAAGGCTAAGAGGATCCTAGGCCTCAGTTAGAACATAAAGCACATTCCTAACTAAATGTAATAATTTTTACAACATCCATTATTATTCTTTTGTGTCTTTATTTGTTCCAAAACCTGGGAACGCCTTTGTTATTTCTCACTGTCTTCCCTTACATTTTACTTGTGATACAAAGGACCTACTTATTCCAAGAAGGTTGTGTTCTTGCACCTATAGAAAATCAAGATAATATTCAACGACACTTGGAAGTTTCCAGTTTCCAAGGGGTTTTCCAGTAGTTGCATTAATATTGTTGTTTTAAACCCTAAATCTTATAATTTAGTTGTTTTTTATTTAGTAATCTGCATACTTTCATACCTATGGTTTCATTGAAATTTTAGAGAAAATTGAAATTTTAGGCTGGATAGAGGTTTACCCCTAATTTGTTTCTTAAACCCAGGTTTGTATGGTAGTAAGTGGGAGGTTCCTGATTCAATAAGCAGGATATGAATCCATAATAAGACAAGGTATAAGGGAAAGATAGTAAGGTGTGCTGGATGATACCTTCAATGGTTTCTTGGAAAATATCATATAGTAGAATTTTTAGGAGCATACAACTCCCAACTCACATAATCATTCAAAAACTATAGCTTCTTTGGTAGACACTATAGAAAAGTATTCAATCAAGGAGAACCCTTTGTCCTTAGAAGTAGTCATTCTTCCTAAGTGGTATTTGTAGCGTCCTAACAACCTTGATAAAAGGGTAAATGGAAGAAAGACCAGTGGATAGAGATGGAAGGAAATGGGGGCGATTTCAAAATGCAGTAGTAACAAACCAGTACCGCAAGGGTTCCTAGCCGCCTTCATTATGTTTCATTTACCTAAATAAAAGTAGGGTCGAAAACGTCAATATGGTCAACTGTATTTCACTACTCTACTCATCTTTGTGCTAGGCGGATTGAAAAAATGTGTGATTTTTGTTTACACAGGTTGCGCGGCTGAAGATTAGATTCCACCACACGGAGAATCGATTTCACCATTGAATTCGTGGATCCTGGCCACCTCTGTCTGAAACTATTTGAACATCAGATCCGTGGTTCTTGGCCAGAATTTGGAGAATCGATTTGACCATTGAATTCGTGGATCCTGGCCTCTGTCTGAAATGATTTGAACATTTGATCCGTGGTTTTTGGCCAGAATCTGGAGATCGGATTGATAGTTGTTTTCCTACAAATAGCTTGGATGGTGGATGATAGTATATGGTTTCATATTTTAACTGGATATGTTTTGTTGGTCAGGTTTTAACTCGGGACGCTCCTCAGCTTTACTGGTAAGTTCTGCTACATGCAACCTCCTCCTTCCTCTAGTTGTGTACCTTTGGCCTTGAGCAACATGCCTCCTTTTCTTGAGTTATGTGTCCTTCTCCTTGGGAAGCACTCCTTTCTATATCAATTCCTCCTCAGTTAGGTTGCAAGTGTCCCCACCTATATTCTCTTCAAGTCGATAAATTGATCTCATCTTGAATTTAGCTGTAATGGTGTGCTTGGGAATGCTTTGTTGGTTCTATGTATTCTTCCAAAGCATGTAGTGTAAGGACTCAATAGTCGGGGAAAAACTGTGTGGTGCTTGTATTACTGGTTGGAGCATTGCAGCATGGAAGAGAGAGGAAAAAACTAGAGGCTCAAACTCTGATCTAAAATGCGGATCCCAAATGTCTAGCATTGTAAAGGAGGTATTATGATTTTTATGGGGCTGAAGAACTTGTTGTTTCTGAGGTGGTGCATACAACAATTGTGGGACATGGTTGTGCTGCCTTCCTAGAGTTTCCCTGAATCAATGACCCACTACCATTCTGAAAACAAAATTTAAAAGAGAACAACGAGAATAATTCCCAATTTATATTTGTATATTTGGATGAGAGTTGCATATGATGGTGTGTTGAGGCCTTTGGGTCCTTTGGTCCCATCAGAGGAATGTCTAGCAGATCAAAGTGTAGAATGAATGTCGTGAGTGTCTAGCTAGCTACATTTCAACGACAATGTGTCCCATGAACTAGAAAATTGTGTGTAATCTCCATAGTAATTTGTTGTGATATAGATGGGAGTTGATGTAGATAACCATAAGGTGGATTCATATGTTTCCAACAAATGATCATGTTATCCTATGGATCAGTGATCCATTACTTGGGTCTGGTGCAATGGTCAAGTATGTTGTAGTTTTCTATCAGGAATTTGTAAAGGGTTTCCATACTATCTACAAAGTTGCAGATGTAGTGTAGTATTAGTTTCATTTTGTGTACTACTAAGAGACAAATTCAATCATGGGACGGAATATGAATCCACACTTATGGAGGAGGTGAAAGATGAATGGGATCATCAGCTGGAGACAAATTAAGTTGAACCCTATTGGAAAAACTACTGAAGGAAAATCCTATACCATGTGTATAGTGGTAACCCATGAGCAGAGGTGTTGTCTATGGGCTTGTAAACAACAACCTTTCGATAAGGGCATAGTGATTGGGGTGTAGGTTGTGATGTCCTCTAGGTGGATTGTGTGCCATTTTGTATAAAAGAGTAGACTGATTCATTATGTTTCTCCATATTTTTCCACCATACCTGTTAATTGAAATGCAATGGATAACAGACAATATGAACCTTCACAACAACAAACCGCTTTCTAGGATACAAGTTACAACATAACTTTGTAAAATGAAAATGATATATGGACGGCTTAAGGTAGCACATAAATGCTACCCAAATACCTAGGGAATCAATGAAGGTCTAAAATGGCAACAACAAGGCCCTCATCGAACTCTGCAAGGTCAATCCACATTCTAGGTTGTTCAAAATGAGCTTAGATGCTCAAGGGACAATTTCGAAGAATTGGTATGACCATATGAGAAACCTCTTATGGATTATAAATTTATAAGACAAAAGAGTTGTATAAAAAACCAACCAAATTTTCCAAATACAGCTTGAATTAGCAAATAATGGGTTATTCAAGATCATGAGAATAGTTGGATTAGAATTAGAAAGTGTCAAGATTTCTGGAAGTCTCACTCATCTTTTAAGCTTGGATGGTTAGTGCTTAACTTGATTCTAGAGGTTAAATATTGACTTCATCACTTAGGTCTAACAGATGGACAGTATGTGTTTTTTCATAAAACACAGATAGTCAAGCATGTGTTTTGGGATTGCAGAATTGCTGGAGCATTTTGGGAATGGTTTATGGTTGAATATGACACTTTTTGTCAGCCCTTTACGGTGGGAAGGGGCCATTTTTTGTAATGTATGGATGGCCTAATAGCATGGTAGAGGAACATGGAACATAATAACTCACAGGTAATACTTTTCTATAGAAAAGGAAATGTCATGCAACATTTAAAGAAAATGCTTCCTCTTGTCATTTAGGGGAGCAGAGTTGGCAACTCAAATCTCAGCCAAAAATAGCATTTTTAGTCAATATGTAGGCACTGGATTGTAGTCGACTGTATTCTCAATAGAAGCAACACCCTCAACAAATCCAGATAATTTTATTTTCCCTAAAAGTTCATCAAATGGGAAAAATTACTCACCAAGGTAACTTCCAGTCAGAGTTTGTTAGGGTTCTATGCTCGTTTTTATGTTTGGTTGCACGCTTGTGTATTTTGTGTCTTTAATTTGTCTTGCAATTAGTTTGGTGGTTACATTTGAATTTTTCTTCCTTGTCTTTGCCATTGAAATGCTCATTACTTTTCCTTTTGGATGTTGCAGATGTTTTTATAATTTCAAGAAAATTTCATTTGTAGGCAGTGCTTGATGTAATTAGAGATCATTCAATCATATGATATCATTATTTTCCGATTATTATTTCTTTAATGTTATCTGGACAAGCATATCAAAACAAAAGAGTTGCTTATTGGATTACTGTTCCATAATAAATACAATATGCTGACTTTTTTCTACTGTGTTAATTATCTGAAGCCTTCCTTAATTTTATACCTTGCAATTTGCAATAACTATAAGTGGCTAATCTATAATAGGTTTGTTGTTTTTCTATCTTGATTGTTTGAAGAGTAACTACAACAAAAGTTTTAAATAGTTGATATGTTTCCTAGCTATCTGTGTCTTTCAACATCTCTAGTGAAGTATTGGAGAATTTGATGTAACAAAGAAACCAAGTTTATTTCAATTTCTTCTATTTTAAGAGGACCTTATGTAGACAATATCTATGTTTGCTTCCATCTGCAGTGTGTGACATTGTTTTGAATATTTTATGTTTTCATTGTGTCCATTAGAGGTGTCAACTTTTCAGACAGTTTATTTGTTGTTCCTCATTTGGACTTTGAAATCAAAATGAAAAAATGCAAAGAGATTATTTGAAGGATGTCAAGTTGAGAAAGGAAATAAAGAAAGATATTAGGGTGATTTTCATGCCCTCTAAGATGATTAAGAGTCTCCCAAAGTCTCTTAAGGATCCTACTGGCCCATGTATGCAAGAAGGCATCCACTTGGTCTGTGGGAAATGGTATATTGGTGAACTAGGGAGGTCTATTGAAGTCATGGTGAAGGAGCATAGTGCTATTTTTTTGGTTTTGTTTTTCTTTATATTTTATTCTTGTTTTCAATCTTTTTTTGTGGAAGAGATACTTATTATATGTACAAGATCATATTTACAATCATGTCCAAGGAGGGATTTGAACCTGGGTCTCTACGTTAACACAAGCCTGATAACCTCACTGCTTGCTGATAGACCACACTCGAATTGACAGTTGTTTTCAATTTATTGCCTTCGATTTTTATTTTATTTTCAGCTCTTTCTTGAGTTTTTTTAAATTTTCTTTCCGTTTTAGTTTGATTTTTGGTTGTTTCCTTTGTTGGCTCATTTAAGTTAGGCGACCTCTTGCATGTGTTTTTTGAATTTTTGATCTCGAATTGTATTTATTTACCTTTATCAGCTTGACTTGATTCTACCAATCTCTTTACATCTTTGGATTTTGAGTTGCGAGTCTCGATGATGGACAATGAATCAACTGTCTGAAACATTGACCTCTCCAATGAACATGTAGTGGATAAGAAAAATCCTTTAAAATAAAAATAAAAAATAAAAAACATTGGAAATGTAAACCTTTAAGTTCATCTGGTTTTACTTGACTAGTATATTTTGCTAATTTTGGAAGTACTTTTATAAAACTGATACAATAATATAGCCTAAAAACAAGTAATTATGGTTGGATTACAAGTAAAATACGCTTTTTGTAGAAATTTCTGAAATTGGTCAATTAATTCAAATTCATAAATTTCACCTCACAAGGAGGTTTCTTGGTTCTAGATCCTGTGGATTTTAGTGTTAAGGCTGATCTGAAATATTAATTTACAACAGAAAAAATTGGACAATATTGCACTTCTTCTTCTCAACCTAATACAAACTGGACAAACATTTTCATAAAGTTCAAAATTTTTGAGCACCTACTTGATGATAAGGATGAATAACCATCAAATATTTTTAGGTCACTGAGAGGCAAAATCTTGAGGATCTAGTTGCAGAAATTGGGTTGATTTTATTTTCAAATGGAAAAGAAACGGCATTGGACAGATCTGAAGATCGGGTATATTTTCTACATTTGATTCTTCGATATGATATGATATAGAATATGTCTTTGTTGCAACTTGTAGTGATTTATGTTTTTGTGATGTGCAACTTGGTTGTATGTAGAATGTCAAAGGAATATCAAGATGGGGTTGAAGAATTCATAGAGTTTTCTATGAGGCATTCAGAGGATAAGAAGACCATGAGATGCCCTTGTAAAAAGTGTTGCAATGTTGCAGTACTAACATTGGAGGAAGTACAATACCACTCGATGATTCATGGTATAATGAGTTCATATAAAATTTGGTTTTTCCATGGAGAGAGGGCTCCTAATCAGGTATGATCATAGGATTTTGTTGAATAAAAATATAATTTTCATGTAAATAATATTAATTAGTACTTCAGTTTACATAGAACTGCTATATAGATAAAACTTGACTTATATTTTATTATCTATTGTATGCATCTATATCTAACAAGGGAAAGAAATGATATGCAAACCAGATGCATGATTTACCTTGAGAAATTTCGCATTCAATGGTACGCAAAATGTAATGCAAGTGCTAACAATATTATGTATGCAATTTTGCTTGAGGGTCAATTATATAAAGAATACATTTTTGCCAAAGAAATTCCTATATGAACAATATTGATGTTTCTAATGTTTTTTTTTTCTTTATGTTGTATTTTGTGATATCCAAATGACAGGGTGATGAGCACATAGTCTAACATCAATATGTTCATCATGTCGATGAGACTACAACATTGCCTACAAATGATATTGATGTTTCTGAGAATGACAATGATGATGATGAAACCATGGTTGATGATCAATGGTTCAAATGGTGAATGATGTTTATCAATGTTTTAATGAAAATTTGGACGTGAATTCTAAAAATAACCAAGCAACATCAATGGAAGAAATTAATGATATCAATCAATATAGAAGTTAATTGATGATGCCAAGACACCATTGTACCCAGGATGCACTAGTTTCACTAAACTATCGACCACTGTGCAATTGTAAAAGTGTAAAATGGATGGTGTGACACAAGTTTTACCCAAATGTTGAAGTTGAAGAGAGAAATGATTTCTAAAGAAAATACACTTCCAAATTCTTCATATGCTGCAAAAAGGTTGATTAAATCATTGGGTTTGGACTGTGAAATGATACATGCATGCCAAAATGATTGCATTTTACATCGGGGAAAATATGAAAGTACATATAAATGCCCAACATGTGGTAAATCTAGATGGAAGGTTGATGCTCATTCTGAAAAGGTGCGTAAAGGTGTCCCGAGCAAAGTGCTAAGGTATTTCCCCATAGTACCAAGGTTGAAGAGAATGTATAGGTATGATTTTGAGCTCTTTTATTTGTAATCTAGCATGCACCTTCATGTACTACCGACCTACTCACAAATTATATTCTTTATTCTTTTTAAGTATTGTAATGTATGTATTATAATTCTTTTTTGTTATATCTCTAGACACATCTCGCAGAAAATGAGGTGGCATCATGAGAATGCAAATGATGATGGAATAATGTACCACCCAGTTGACAACCGAGCATGGAAAACTATAGAATCTAAATGGCCTAATTTTTCCAACGATCCTCGCAATGCGCGACTTGCGATGGCAGTGGATGGATTTAATCCTTTTGGAGACTTGAGCAGTTCATACAGTGTTTGGCCAGTAGTACTAGTCACATATAACCTTCCGCCATGGTTATGCACGAAAAGGAACTTTTGTATGTTGTCATTGTTAATATTTGGTCCCAAGCAACTAGGAAACGACATAGATGTTTATTTGGAACGTTTGGTACATGAAGTAAAGGTAACATGGGATGAAGGGGTAAGAACATACGATGCTCAATCAAGGTCATTCTTTAATATGAAGGCTATATTGATGTGGGTAATCCATGACTTTCCTACTTATGGAAATATGGTTGGTTGCACGACTAAAGGGTTTTATGCATGTCCCATATGTGGAAGGAACACAGATTCAGAGTATCTCAAATGTAGTAGGAAGTGTGTGTACATGGGACATGGAAAATATCTTCCAGTAAATCATAAGTATCATTCTCAAAAAGGACCATTTAATGGGAATCCTAAGCATCGCAGTGCACCTCGAATTATACAAGTGAAAGATATTTTTGCAGAAACAGAAGGAAAGGAAGAGAACTGGGGGAAGAGTGAAAGTAAAAAAAGAAGGAGAAATATTAAAAAAGGTGAAAAATCGATCCCTGTTGTGTGGAAGAAAAGGTCAATTCTATTCAATTTTCCATAGTGGGAGGTATGTACACACATTAACTCTAGGTAATTATTAAATGTATAATGCTTTAAGGCTTTCACTAATTTATGTCTTGATTGAATCCATTGTTTGAATTTTCTGCCATATTATCATGCATTCATTCTGATATGGTTGGATGCAGAAACTCTTAGTACGTCACATCTTAGATGTAATGCACGTAGAAAAAAATGTATGTGAAAGTATTTTTGGCACCCTTCTGGATATAAAAGGAAAATCAAAGGATGGAAAAAATTCTTGTGATGACTTACAATAGTTGGGTATAAGGAAGTCACTATGGCCACAAGAGTAGGGAAAAAAAATATTTATTCCACCTGCACCACACACTCTTTCAAAAAAAGAGAAAGAGACATTTTGTGTTGTTTTGTTCACATTAAAAGTGCCTGATGGTTATAGTTCAAATCCTAGAAATCATATATCTATGGAATAACTTAAGTTTCATAGTATGAAAGCACATGATTTCCATGTTCTCATGCAACAACTCCTTCCAGTAGCATTGTTCCATGTACTACCAAAAGCAGTGCGAAACACCATTTGTATGCTTTGCTTCATTTATAAGCTAATCTGTACAAAAACGATGGATCCAACAGATCTTGAAAAATTAGAAGATGGTGTTGTGGAGACACTGTGCTTACTCGAAAAATATCCCCCCCCCCTCATTATTTGATATCATGATACACTTGACAGTACATTTGGTACGAGAGCTACATTTTTTGTGGCCCAATCGCATACAGATGGATGTACCCTTTTGAAAGGTAAGTGAAATTTTACTGTGTGTACAACTCCACATCATATTCCAACATATTATGTTCATTTAGTACATCACTAACAAATCTTTATTCATACTTTAGATTTGACTGCAACTTTTGTGTTCTTTTTTTCTAGGAACATGAAAGTTTTCAAAAGTTATGTGAAGAACAGGAATAGGCCGGAGGGTGCGTAGCTGAAAACTACACTGTAGAGGAATCCATCAAATTTTGTGTTGGATATGTGGAACGTATGGAATATATTGGAAGCATGCGTAGTAGAAATCATGCTTGGGATGATGAAGAAGGAGAGGTTGGTGACTACGGAAAGGCCTTATCTAGTGTAACTTCTATTGAATTAGATGATACTAGTTTGTTACAAACCCACAGATGGGTCTTGCAGAACATGGATGAAGTTCAACCTTGGATAGAGTAAGTAATAAGAAAGACCTTATAAACTCATTTTTTATTAGAATATATAAAAAATCCTTGTTACAAAATATCCACAACCAACAATTTAGTGATTGGTTAAGAAGGAAGGTAATGATATGTTCTTTATATTATAATTATTTAAAATTCATTGAACGATACTATTATGATGTATGAAACTAAGATTATTTTTATGTAGTTTGGAATTGCATGATTTTCTAACGACATTTAATAATTTATAGGTGGAAGGAAAATAAAATATTTCTCACAACCTTAAATTGTTGGCACGTGGCCCAAGGAAATATGAAACAAAGTATGAGGACTATTTAATCAATGGGTGTAGATTTCATATTAAAAGCATAGAGAATGTTAGGGCCACCCAAAATAGTGGTGTGTGCATAGATGCACAAACATTAATGAGATCAAGTGCAAAAGAAAAAAATCCTATATGTCAAACAACAACATATTTTGGAGTGATCCAAGAAATAATCATATTGGACTACTATTGTGTGCAGTATCCCTTGTTCAAATGTGATTGGGTAGATGTACACAAGAAGACTGGATTGAAAGTTGATGAAATTGGTTTTATATTGGTGAATCTAAAGAGATGATTAAGTAAGGACAGAGTGCAAGATGATCCATTTATTCTGGCATCACAAGCGAAAAACATATTCTATGTACAAGATCCAGTAGATAATGATTGGTATGTAGTTCTGACATGCCCTCCAAAGGGATTGAGAAATAGTAACACATATGAATTGGAGTATGTAGATTTATCAAGCATTGCAGAATTTGAAGTGACAAAATGCAAAGATGATGAAGTTGTAAGTGATGGTGACATGGATTATGTTCAAAAAGATTGTGAAGGCACATGGTTGGAAGTTGATAAATAAATACTATTCATGATTTTTTTATTTGTTCTCATTTAATTTATATCTATGAATATACATTTTCATACTCTTCATTCTTTTGAATGTACCTGTATCAATTAATTGACTATATTGTTTACTTGAATGCCATTATTAACTATCATGAAAATGTGTATATTGATTTTTTTACATAAATTTTGTATATTGTCAAAGTCCACCCCATGTCCTTCAAATTTTAATGTATATGAAGACAAGCATCGTTGAAGTTGCTTAAAGGAAGTCATGTCGTGGTTTTGTTTATGTTCTCATTATGGTAAAATGGATTATTATATGCTATTATTTTATATTTGTTATATAGCTCCTTCAGCTTTAAATTGTTTATTAAAATCATAGTATAAGTGGCTATTTTAAACTATTCTGATTTTTACCCTTTTGTGGTAGATAATGGTAGTTTTATATAGATCAGAAATGAATTTTTATGTGTTGATAGCTAGTTGTTCTTAAGGGATGGTAAATAACCAACCTAGTAGGTGTATTTAAGAGCATTTGTAATATGCCCCTATATATGCCTTTAATTGTGGTTATTAGCCTCTAAAAGTTTCTATAAGGGAAGTTTAAAACTACCCCCATGGGTTTCTATAACGACATTTCAAACTAGGCCCATAATTTTATATAACAAAGGTTTGAAATCGCCTCCAGAAGTGTTAAGGGTGGTTTTTGAACTTCCTTGTATACTGTTATATTTTGGTGCCACACCTCCTCTATAAGTTTCTATGACGGGGGTTCTAAAGTTCCCCTGTATGTTTCTACGAGGGGGGTTTTAAATTGATCCTTTACGTAGCTACAGTGGTGGTTCTAAACTGATCTTGTAGGTGGCTATGAGGGGGTTCTAAATTTACCTTGTAGATAACTATGAGGGGGGTTTTAAGATGCCCCCATACCTTGATATGAGGGGGGTTTTAAGATGCCCCCATACCTTGATACGAGGGGGTTTCTTAACTGCCACTATAGGTGTCTATGAGGGGGGTTCTAAATTGACCCTGTAGGTGGTTATGAGGGGGGTTCCCAACCACCCCTATAGGAATCTACGAGGGGGGTTCCCAACCGCCCCTATAGGCATCTACGAGGGGGATTCCAAACCGCCCCTATAGGCATCTACGAGGGGGGTTCCAAACTAGGGGGGTTACAAACCGCCCCTATAGGCATATACGATGGGGGTTCCAAACTGCCCCTATAGGACTCTAAGAGGGGGGTTCCAAACCGCCCCTATAGGACTCTACGAGGAGGGTTCCAAACTGCCCTCGTAGGTCTGTATGAGGGGGTCTATGAGGGGGGTTCACAAACACCCTCTTAGGTATCTATGAAGGGGGTTCAAAACTTCCCCTGTATGGCTCTATGAAGGGATCTACGAGGGGGATTCAAAAACACCTCTGTAGACCTCTACGAGGGGGGTCACAAACCACCGCCAAAAGTCACTTTTGGGGGCGGTTCCAATCTCGTCAGAAACCACCCTTAAAGGGAAATTTTTTTAACATCGGTGCCTTTAGGGGTGGTTTTGCCAAAACTGCCCCCAATGCCAACCACCCCCCCGTAGGTCACTTTTCAGAGTGTAAGACAACCCCCCCTCCTAAAGGCTAAAAATGTAGTAGTGTATGTAATCATTGCTTTGTTTTTAATGCGCATAAAGTTTATTTAACGGGTGAAATACTAATTTTCAATTGTTTTGTTGTTGCAGAAAAATAAATTAAAATGACACCCTTTCAAGGCATAAGACAGGATAACAAGGCAAAAAAGGGTCGATTGCAAAGTTTGTGAGTACTTATGGTTTGCTTCCGATTCCATATTTGGTGTGATGTTTATATTTTAGTTTATTTACAATAGTACATGGATGTTTTCTAACAGGTGCTAACATACGGAGAAGAGCCATCTGATCATTTATTTGAAATTGGATTAAATATGGGTTGTGAGTATATGTTGGGGCATCAAGGGTTAATTAAACACTTTGTAAGTATTTATGTTGTTTTACATCCCTTATTCTATAATTAATGGAAGAACAAAAAAACTTTAATTAAATCTAAGCTTTGTCACGGTGTATGAAACTCACAGGATACCAAGTATGGAGTGGAGCCAACAAAGGATTTATTGACACTCGACATAATGAATGGGTTCGAAAATATGCGTGAAGTTTTTTATTCACTCGTTGCACTAGTAAATCACTTTTTCATTTATGTAATTATATATATTAGAATATCTATAAATGTAGATATACTCATTATATTTTTTTATGCTTGTAGATGGAACATGAAAATGTGGAATGAAAAGGAGTCAATCAACAAAACATTTCAAATAGCTCAAAAAACGATATCCCATGAAGGTGATGAAGAAATGACGCATGGAAGTAGATCGAGTGACTACAACAGTTCAATCGATGAATGATGATGAATACATTTGAATGTTGTTACTACAAGTTGTATTTTTGGGAATTTTTATCTATGAAAAAAAAACATTATGTTCAATGTTGACATATCATCCCAATTAGATGAGGATGAGTTTCAATAATTGTAACGACGTCAAATGACATTTTGATTATGAAGGGCCTTTATGTTGTCCCATATTTCATATGCTTATCCATATATAATAAAATGGGTTTCTCCTTCTACGACATTCTCTAATGTTGCAAAATGTTGTATTGATTAAATATTTGAACGATTTACATTTTCACAATGAACAAAAGTGTAATCAACACACTTGTCGAAACACCATGATTAAAATATAAAAAATAATGTTATTAAAAAAATTGTTTTTTCTGATAATTAATTCAAATGCTAAATATATGAATGATTTACATGGTTACAATGAATAAATAAATAAAAATATTATTATAAAAACTATTTGATTCTTGAATGATTAATTGAAAATTTGTAAAAAAAAAGAAAAAATAAATTATATTTGCAAATATCTAGCATGGAAAAAGTCACCACTGAACAATACCTAATTTTACCCATCGATGCTCTTTTGCATAACATAACGCCCTGTACTTTTTACTTCATTGACTCACCAGTTCTCTTTACCAATGATATGCGCCGGTGCTTTTTACAAATAATTAGCACCGATGTTTTTAAATAAACTATACACACCAGTGCGTACAAAATGTCTATTACACATTGTTTCCTTTTGGGGATGATATGCGCACTAGTTATATGAACACAGTAATATATATTACAGCATGAGAACCGATACAATTATATATTGACAAGCACTGGTGCTTTTATATAATTCATGGGGTCCCATCGATGCTGATATAAAGTTTTTGCACACCGATCCTCGTATAAGAAAATTCATTTTATATGCACAGGTGTGTATTAGAGTGTTATACACACCGATGTGTATAAAATGCAATGCACCGGTGCTATTATAGTATAGTATAAGCAACGGTAAGTCTACTTTGAAACATACACACCAGTGCATTTGAAATGCATATATGCATCGGCGTGTATTATTTATATAATATGCACTGGTGCGCATTATAATTTTTTGTGCATTGAAGAAAAAACCTCGATTTTAACCTCTAGTCACCCAAATTTTTCTAGTTATAGTGAATATCCACTATACCCTCCACCACCAAAAACAGATGTTGTAGTAGATGTTTTTTTGACTATTTTTGCCAATCTTGTAACATAAAAACCTCTACTATAACCTCCACTAAAGGGTGTTTTCCTTGTAGTGCATAATAGTTACCAAAAGTATTGAAGAGGACAATTGCAAAAAGGTTGAAGAATCCCTATATACAAAAGAGGAAAAATCAGAAATGGAATATAGAATTGAAGAAGGACGTAAGAATTGGATGGATGGAATCACGTTGCAGCTTGAAAAGGAGAAGGAAGACAAGATTGAGGAAGGCCATCAGTAAATAATTGAAGAAGTACATGTCAAATATGAAAGTATTATCTCAAAGGCTATAGTAATCAAACACCAACTATAGAGAATAGAGGATTCCATTGTCTGTAAAAACAAGATTGATGATGTGGTTGTGCAAAATGAAGGGAAACCATCAAAGATGAAACCATATTGATTCCCTCATCACCAAGAAAGGCAAGAAGGCCCACATCAACACTATTAATGAAGAAGACATAATAATAAACAATATTCATGGAATAAGGCATCACACAACCATTATTTGATAAGATATTTTTAGAGGTCGAAAATTATAACAAATTGGAGAATCCACAACAACAACACATGGAATCAAAAGGAAGGAAATTAAATGACAATCAAATATAAAGGATTAAGATTGGAAAATATTGAACTTGGATGGATAAATTATCATCAATTGCAAAAAAGAAAGTACAAATATAAGGAAATCATATTACTTGGTTTTAAGACATGTAAATCCCTTAACTACCTTAACTACAAAGATTTGAGTACAAAGTTGTTTGAAAGAGGGTATTATGTTATGACCCAAGGGGAGGCATATATGGAGTTAAATATATATGATATGCCCCCAAAGGAGGCATAAATGGGGTTAAATGTATATGATATGATCCCAAAGGGGGCATCTATGGGTTAAATGTATAAGTAAATGTGGTTGGCCTAGTGAAGGGCACACATGTGGAATCAGTGAAGAGTTTTATATAGAGTTCATGGAGTCATTATTGAAGTGAAGATATGACTTGAATATATGAATGCCTTGGGGCATTTGGAGGAGTTCCTCTCATTATTTAAGGAGTTTTTATATAAACCATCTCCCTTATCTATTTTGGAGTTGTGATACACACTCACATCTTACATAATCTAGTTTATTACTCTCTTTTATTTATTTGTTACATAATAGTGTTACACCTCATAAATACTTGAGGAGTACATCTAGCTTCATGGGAGATATACCCAACATAATGGCTTGTTTTCTAAACTCAGTGGTGTACTCTTGCACACTTGACCCTCACTTATGATGGGAGTAATGCCAATATATCCACTAGTCCTCTTCATACCCATGAGGGATTTAAACACCTCCCACTTGTTGGGGGATCACTCTCTAGACTAAGTGTCTCTGTGTGACTTTCCCACCAAGTTTGGGCATGGCCCTCTAACTTCAATTGGGAAAATAAAATATTTTTCTCTTCTCATATGTTATGAACACTGAGATACACTTCTCATTATTGCAACCATGGATTTAATTCAACAACATCAATATCACGTTGGTAGGGTTTGATGTCTACTTTTGCTTTCACATTAAACAAAGATTGGGAAGAAGTGACAACACTAGAACTTGGTCTCCTTCTTTGGCTCTTTCTTCAAGTCTTTTTTTGGTCTTCAATTTTCTCCAGTTTTTTCATCCAAGCCAACTTTTGAGTCGAAGCTACCAAACTCTAGAAGAGGACCAAAAATTTACCCTAAGGATTCCATGTTGCGAGAGATGTTAGTGACTTGTAGTCTTGTCTTTTAAAATGTCTCCTCCAACTCATCCCATATATTATTACTAAAATCATCCACAATGGCTATGTTTTTAAGACTTATTTCTTATGCAAATTCCCAATTCCCACAACTTACCACAAAACCCCAAAAAAGAACATTGCTCTAATTCCAATACGATCTATAAACTACCATGTATATTCCACTGGAATAGTTCGTCACAACATATCTTACAATATTTTCCAACCTGTAATTATGTAGTGTTTTACTTTGGACTTCATATTTAATATTACTAGATTAGTGCACAAAATACTAAAATAAATTGAAACTGATAAATATAAGCTCAATAAATAACACAACATCCACACAATGAACAAAATATGTACCCTAAGAAAACTCAACATCGGAAAAAACCACCTAGAAGGTGAGGTCTATGACTTGCTCTTTTCTTCTTAGTCATGAAATGAAAATACAAATAAAGTGCACTCACTATGGAGTTGCCATTGACACTATGTGTAACATCCCAAAAATTTGTAAAATTTAAAATTTTTGATAATACCAATAATTATGATATTAATTATGTGGAAGTAATTATCTGTTTGGTTTATTTAGCTTTACTAAAACATCTTACTGTTGTTTAACGATAGTTTGTTAAGATTCTTATTTTACAATTGACTATTTCAATTGTATTTAACTAATCATGTCTTCTTCTGATGATGAAGGGGTCTTTTGACACCCGGGCTTTACTTAGCTGCAATGCTAAAGTCATTTATCTTGACACAGGTTCACAGGTAAGAGTAAATTCTAGTCATTGAAGTTATTTTGTGATCTACCAGCATTTAAAATAACAGCTGTATTTTTAATTGAAGATTATATCAGGTGAGATCTCTATTTTTAATGTTTCTTCTGTAGGAAGGTAAAATAACCTATTCCCAAATCTATCATGAGTTACTATATGTGTCGGAACTGTAAAAAGAATAGCAGCAAAATGAACATACCGTATCATAAGTTTGAATGTTACCATTTACACAAGAGTTAGTATAAAACTCTACATTCAAGTATGTCCTGGAATATTTTTAGCCATGAGTTGTTTTTTTTTCCTTGGAAAAAGTCCGTAATTTTATTTCAAAAAGATGATTAAAATTACATATTGCACATGTAATAGAATCAACAAGGATCCCTACATTTTCACATATTTATGTCCCATATAAGCATAAACAACAGCTTATAAAGAGCTTATAAAGAGCTGAACTTATCCATGAGTTGTTACAACTATAATGACAATAATTTTATACAATCCAATTGTCGTTTATGAGTCAAAAGGACAAAATATGACGATACAATTCTAATGTCATATGAACATTGTCGTTTTATAAGCACATAGTGATACACCTAAACTATGCAGTCAACCTAAGTTAGATCATCCTATAAATTAGCTAATAATACTCATATTGCAATTGTATCCAATGGATATAGATATTATAGTGATGTATAGTGTATAATTTAAGTATCTAAATGTTTAGAATATCAACAATATAATCAACTAGATGCATGGCATTCTAAACTCTATTCTATGAATCCAAAAAGAATTAATATTAGTATTGGTCTAGAGTTTGGTCATGAACCAAAACATACCTATTACAAATAGATATAATGTAATGACCTTAGAATTATTATATATTAGAAATATAAATACAATCAATATATGAAACCATAGCCTATAATATAATTCTTAGCCATAATGTATTGGACTATTATTGTGATAAATTGAAGTGTTAACAAAATCGATGCGATGATATAGTATTTCAATCATAAGTATGGATATTGTTTTTGTAGTCATTAACGTGTTAAATCCAATGTTAACTATGATACGATGCAATTGATGATAGATCGAAGGCAATATGCTCATAGTGTAATAAGTAAGGAATTCCACGCCGTTTTAGTGTGTAGGTTGGCCAGCACCAAGCATTAAATGGATTTAACTCAATGTCCTTTGGATTTCCACGGTGGCTTCATACCTGGCTTGTATCACATGGCTTCGCCTTGGTTTCTGTGATCTCGCACAAGCGTTGGTTTAAACCATTATGTCTAAACCCTAATTCATTGTTGCGGTTGAACTTTGGTGTGAGGCCGACCGGCTGCGAAGTCTAAGGGTTAGAGGAGTGTGTTTAGGGTTTGGAACCCACAACCTCTGTGCTATTTTAAAGGTTTTTGAAGAACCTGTACAAGAGTAGCTTGAAGTAAGTGCAGGGTTTCCAAGTGATTTGTTTGGAGATTCGAAACTGTAACCCTTTCAATGTTTTGTAAAGGGGATTTCGAATGCTATAAGTGGTAACTTTGGTAGTGCAACCTTTGAGTTACTTCTATGGTGATACCTGGTTCTAACTGGCAGGAGTTTTTCGATGTGTTGTTCAAGGTTTTGACCACGATCTTAATGTAATGGATTAGGTTTTTTTGTTGTGCCCTCTGGATTAGGAATGTTGTCTCAGAGTTGTTGAAGCTGTGACTTCCAAAAATTGTTTTGTAAAAGTTTGAACCTAGCCCGTAAAGTGTTGGAGTGAATGATCAGAATTTGTGACATTTTCTCATTTTTTAAGATGCTCGCTCAGGATCAAAACTACGACCTCTGTGCTATCAAGGGTTGTTTAACCGGTCTCGTTTCAAGGTAAAAGAAATGTCTGTGTTTTCTGCAATACTCAGTTTAATTTCTTCTTTCGATTTCTTTGAATTCTAACAGTTGATATTGAAAACAATGCATGGTTTACGATGGAGTAACAACCTTGCTCATTGTGGAAGATGGAAGCCGAGGACTCCTTTGTCTTGGTAAGTCTCGGGTTCATCCATAACCCTGGACTCGTCGGAAGTTGACATGTTCTGGTTTGTAACTTAGGGTTAGGTTAATACATCGGTAGTGATGTTTTGGTTTTTGGTAATGCCGAGGCTTCAATGCCTGCGTTGTAACCGTATAAATTATGTGATAGCACTACGCTATACTACAACTTGCAAATTCATTATGTTGGACCGAAAGTCATAAGTCTTGGTAATAAAACATGGTTTTGGTTGATCTAAACACTGTGCTATTTTATTAGGATTTTGGTACTATTATTTGCTAAAAATACAGTGGTTTTGTTTTTGCAATGGGTAAAAGAAACATTCGTAACTATGTTAGGAATGTTGGGTGAGTGCGACTTGAACCTGCAACTGTAGAGTGATGTTTTGCTTTTTGTAATGTTTCGTTTATGTTGAAAATTTGTATCTTTGGTAGGGTTGCTAGAACCCTAGCCACGCCATCATTCTGAGTTTGAAGCTCGAAAAACAAAAGACTGGGTGACTTCTAACAATAAGGTTTAATACAGTTGTACTAAAAAGGTCGAGAGTCAATCTTAGGGTTTTGAAATGAACTTGGAAACGAATACTGGAAACCTTAGATTTTATGAAATAAAAAGTGAATACTAAAGTTTGTATAATACTGTTCTGCAATGTTCTTGCATGTAAATACTGTGACTTAGCTTCTATTGCTAGAATGCTTGTAATGATTTTCTGAAATGAATATGTTTATTTTTACAGCTGTTAAAAGAAAATCCAGAGAGAAAGAAAATACGATGTTTAAATACAGAGTTAGGGTTTGTAATGTATTGGTTTCTGAGGCTATTACAATAAACAATTGATATATGAATTCAAATAGGAAACTCATGCAGAATTTAAGTATGTATGATTATCATAAAACTATAAGTTGATTAGTTCTTGTAACTGTGAAACGAACCCTGGAAAATACTATTACTTGGGAAACATGATATGTATGATTTTAATTGCATTCATTTTCTATCTTGTTTGAATAGAAATAGGAGGAAATACATGATTGTGCAGAAATTAAACTATATTTATATTTTATGAAATGACAAAAGAATCCTATAACAATGTCTATGTTTATACAGTAAATTCTTACTCTGTTTAGATATAGGTCAGAATGGAAAACAAATCACTTACTATAATTATTTATCCAATCAAATGGCAATCTGCCTATCTCTCATCTATTATTTAATTTGCTTCTCTATACTAGAGTACGATGCAAATAACAGCATGTGGAAAAATATAGAGATGGTTTCGAATCAATAATTCACAGAATTCATCATGCAGTTATGGAACATAAATCAGAAATAAAATAAATTCTTTTATAAAACAGAGTTTGATAAATCCTACTAGACAGAATATTGAACTATAAACAAAATAGGAAATAGCAAAACCTGGTAAATCTGTAGGGAAACAAACAGCCCAAGGAGCCTGTTCCACCCAACTAATTCCTGAAGATAGCCAAGTTACTTTCCTTAGGACCCTCGAGCCTGTTCACTGAACCACCAGGAGGAAAAAACTTAGAAGCTTAGGACCTCAACTTGCTGTAGTAATAGTTATCCAGTCTTAAAGACTTAGCAGTCAAAGGGACCTGCACCAGCACGTCTGGTTCTCATTCTCAGAATAATTTGCAAACTTACAATGCACTCACATAGCCTCCCTATTCGAATCTCTCAGTCATCACCTGATGTACATGAGGAATATTTCTGCAAAAAATATTGTGTAAGAGTTGCCTGCTCAATTTGAATTTGCCTTATGTAGGCTTCCTAGGCCTTTCACTTGTTAACTGGTCATTAAATGAGCTGCCTGCTCACTCCCTCCACCTGGGGGATAATGCCATATTTGTAGGGGTAGTTGTCCCATAACCAACAGCTAGTGGTGAAGTACAATTGTTTCCATCTGTCCCATGCCTTCTAATAGCTTCCATTCCTCCTAGTGGGTCAGTGAACACTCATTTAACAGTTCCCTTGGGTGTTTGTCTCCTACTTTAATTTATTAAATAATAATAATTTAGTAATTACATTCATCCTTGACCAAACTTGGTCATAATTACAAAACTTTATAATTAAAATTTAACATAAAGTAATTTTCCAATAAAATAATAATTTCAGAAATTGGGTAGGTGACATACACCCCCCCTTAAGTCTCAACACCGTCCTCGATGTTGGTCAATCACTCTCTGAGTGTTCCTGAAATAGAGGTTGGTATGCTGCCTGCATACTACTCTCCAACTCCCAGGTTGCCTCTTCTGGGCTAAGGTGCTTCCATTGCACCTTCACTTTCCCAATGGTGCGATTCTGGAGCAGAGTTTCCCTCCTTTCGAGGATACAGTCCGGTTCCACCTGAAAATCTCCGTCTTGTCCCACCTATACATTATTCTAGTTTACAACATGAGTAGCATCGTGTACATACTTCTTTAAAAATTATATATGAAAAACATTATGTATTTTTAAATTTGGTGGCAAGGCCAGTTGGTATGCCACTGGTCCAACCTTGGACAATATTTTGAAAGGACCACAATACCTGGGTGCCAACTTGGCACAGCTTCCCAATTTCAATGAACTATTTTTCGGTCTTACCTTGAGGAATACATGTTCACCAATCTAGAACTCTTTATGATTCCTTTTTAAATCTGCTTGACTCTTTTTCCTATCTTGGGCAACTTTTAAATTTCATTGTACCTGTTTCACAATTAGTTCTAACTCCTGCAACAATTCAGGTCCTAAAACAATTCTATTTACTGGGTCATTCCAAGAAAAAGGTGTATCACATTTCCTACCATAAAGAATTTCAGATGGGCTAAGTCTGGATGATGCATGATAATGGTTATTATATGCAAATTCTGCTAAGTGTAAGTAGTCTTCCCACTTACCAGGCTGATCCTTAACATACATTCTCAGTAAGTCTTCTAAAACTTGATTCACCCTTTCTGTCTGTCCATCCGTTTGTGGATGAAATGCTATGCTGAAATTTAAGGTTGTATTCAATCCTTTAAACAGAGATCTCCAAAAGTTTCCAGTAAATTTAGGGTCACAATATGAAATTATAACTTTCGGTATACCATGTAGTCGAAAAATCTATTTCATGAAGATTTCTGCAATGTCGGGAGCCTTATGTGTAGTCTTCACAGGTATAAAGTGTGCTGCTTTGGGTAGTCCAGTAATAAAGTCTGTGCTTATCACTTCCCATTTCCAACTCGGTATAGGTAATGGATGTAACAATCCGGCAGGATGTTGGTGTTCAACTTTCACTTTTTGACAATCCAAACATTTAGCTATGTACTCTGCTACTTCATCGTTCATTTTGGGCTAATAGTATTCTTTCCTGAGCATAGTAATGGTCTTCTGATAACTTGGATGGCCAGAGTAATGGATTTTGTGCATCTCATTTAAAATCAGAATTTTTATTTCTGGTATGTTAGGTACATACAATCTGTTTTTGTATAGCAATAGTCCATTTTCCTTCATTCTGTAATTTGCCATAGAATTTTCAGAACTGTTGTTTGCTGTCTTTTCCTTTCATTTTTTGTATTCTTCATCCGTTTCACTCCTTTCAAGGATCTGATTTTCTAAATATGTTGAGTAAGTACTGATGGCTGAAATAAAATTCAGTTTTGCTTTATGACTCAATGCATCTGCAACCTTCTTCTCTTTCCCTTTAATATGTTGAATTTCAAAGTCATACTCACTTAAGAAAGTTAACCATCTAGCTTGTCTAGCGTTCAGATTTGTCTAATCTAATAAATATTTCAAACCCATGTTGTCTGTCAATAAGGTAAATTTTCTGCCAATAAGGTGGTGACGCCACATTTTTAAAGCATGAATTACTGCTAATAACTCTAAATCATAAGTGGAGTAATTCTTCTCATGTATTTTCAGCTTTCTTGATTCATATTCAATAGCATGCCCTTCTTGCGTTAGGACTCCACCGAGTCCGTCATTACAAGCATCTGTGCAAACTATGAAATCTTTATTAGGATCTGCTATCCTCAAGATAGGTGCTGTAGTCAATAATTCCTTTAACTTCTTAAAACTGTCAGAACATTTTTGATCCCACACAAATTTCTTCCCTTTCTTCTGCAAGGAAGTTATGGGGTTGGAAATCCTTGAAAAACCCTCTATAAATTTTTTGTAATATCCAGTAATGCCCATAAATGATCTTACATCCGACACATCCTTTGGAACCAGCCAGTCATTAATGGCCTTTATCTTGTCGGGGTCAACTGAAATTCCTTCTTTAGAAATTATGTGTCCTAAATACTGAATTTTGTCCTTGTGGAAGTCGCAATTACTAAACTTAGCGTATAGTTGATGATCTCTCAGAACTTGTAAGATAATCCGTAGATGTTCATCATGCTCTTCTTTGCTTTTAGAATACACTAAAATGTCATCTATAAACACAACTACAAATTTATCTAAGTATTTGTGCAGAATATTGTTCATCAAACACATAAATACAGTTGGGGCATTAGTCAAACCAAATGGCATGACTACGAACTCGTAATGTCCATATCGAGTTCTGAAAACTGTCTTGAAAATATCTTCATCCTTAACCTGCACTTGATGATATCCTGACCTTAGATCAATCTTTGAAAATATCGTAGCCCCTCGCAGCTGATCAAATAGATCGTCTATGCGGGGCAACGAATACTGATTCTTGATTGTCATCTGATTAAGCTGACGATAATCTATGCGCAGTCTTAGGGTTCCATATTTCTTCTTAACAAATATAACAATTGCTCCCCAAGGAGACACGCTAGGTCTTATATAATTCTTATCAATCAGTTCCTTCAACTGTGATTTCAATTCATTCAATTCCAGTATATTCATTCTGTATGGAGCTTTAGAATTTGGTATTGCTCCTGGTATTAACTTGATGGTAAAATCTAAATCTCTTTTAGGAGGTAATCCTAGAATCTCCTCAGGAAATATATCCTTGAAATCCTTTAGGACGGGTATGTATTCTAATTCCAGTTTGTCCTCTTGACAAATAAAATCATGATTCACTACATTTACTGCAAACAATTGACATCCTTTTCTAACTGTCCTCTTAACTTGCATGGTTGAAATCTGTCTAAGGGTTACCTTTCTTGGGATACCTTTTACTTCTACAGTTTTTCCTTCTTCATTTAAACATGTAAAACTTTTTTAGTAACAGTTCAGAATGACATGATGGGCTTCTAACCAGTCCATTCTGATTATAATATCATAGGATCCTAAAGGTAAAATATTCAACTTGATTTGTGTCTGTAATTGATTCATGGATAAAGCACAACTTTCTATAAAATCTGATACTTTCCTCTTTGTTCCAGTTGCTAGTCTAACTAACCAAGATTTACTGAACTTTTTTGTTTTCAATTTAAGACTTTCCACAATATCTGGTGATATATAACTTAAGCTAGCACCTGGGTCAATTAAAATAGTAACAGGATGATTTTGTAACATACCTTCAATTTCTACAATAGAGATTTGATGATATGCTTTCCTGTTGTCGAGTGTTGCATTGATTTTGGGCATCTTCCTCGCTACGTCTCCAACAGTAGGTTCAATCTGAATAGAGTGAATGTTGTTAGCTATCCGCTTCCTCCTGGGACATTCTGATGCATGGTGAGAACCTTGACATTCGAAACATTTGATAGGTGCCTTTTGTTCACTGGTCCTGGTATTATTGGGAGCATTTATGGGTGCTGTAAAATTCTGCTGCTGACTGTTTCTAGAATGATTTCCTTGAAAATTCCGATTCTGGGAATTTTTCTTTTGGAAACCGGAATTTCCACTGAATCGGAAATTTTTCTTTTTCAGTTCAAAATTGTTGGGTTTATGACTTTTCCAGTTTGTCATTCCTTCTCTTTTCCGATTAGTGTCATAATAGAAAACCGCCTTTCTCATAGCCTCTTCCAAGGTCTTTGGACTATCATACTCGATTCTGTCCTTAATATTGAAAGGTAGGCAACTCAAGTATCTTTGAATTTTCAGTTTTTCTTCTATGAGGTATGGCACATATCTCAGTAAGTTCATAAATTTACTCTTCATTTCCTTCATGTTCACACCTCCCAGCTTCAAATCGTAGAACTCTTTGGATTTTTCTTCATAGTACTGTTCAGATAAAAACTTCTTCTTAAAGCATCGTTTAAAAGTACTCCAGTTTACATCTTTATCCTTGATGCCCTTTACTCTTTTGATGTCCTGCCACCAAATATCCTCTTTTCTGGTCAAGTTATATATAGCCATTTTTGCTTTCAAGGATTCTGAATAGTTATAAATCTGAAAATATTTCTTCATACCGGACAACCATGCTTCAGCTGTCTCGCCCTTCTCAGTTTCTCCATTAAACGTTGGAGGTTTAATCTTTTTGAACTCCTCGGAAATCTGCTCATACTCCTTATGACTTTTCTTTCTAGGTTTGCAATCTCCTTTACTACTATCGCTTGAATAGTTACGCCTCTTTTTACGTGCTTCAATATCATCTCATGATGATGTTGAACT
The DNA here is from genome assembly GCA_027924585.1 of Larix kaempferi. Classification (NCBI taxonomy): domain Eukaryota; kingdom Viridiplantae; phylum Streptophyta; class Pinopsida; order Pinales; family Pinaceae; genus Larix; species Larix kaempferi. The sequence continues at coordinate 3,988,737 of BSBM01001114.1, read as the reverse complement.
ACTGTTCATATCATCGATTTTCATTTTCTTACTTTTGTTAGCATGAGGCAGATCCTCAGCCTTGGAGATATCTTCATTATCTCTCTCTTGCTCATCAATTGGGCACTATTCAAACAGCACTTGGTTTAACTCTTCTTGTGCCTTCAGAATTCTTTCATTGTCTTGTTTCACAGATCTAATTTCTACCTTTAATTCCTGAAATGCACGTAACAATTGTGACGAATTGTTATTTAATTCCCCGTGGCCTTCTTGTGCATAGTGCTGTCCCGAGCTATGGCTGTTTGGTTGAAATCTGTCTTCTACATGTTCAGCTGAGTTCCCCATACCTGTAACTTAAAGTAACTTCTGTATAACACCATAGTTAAAATTTTAATTAATAAGATTTTCTGCTGTAATAAAATTTCTATTGCATGTTCTTGGACCTTTTTCAGGCCTAGAGTTCGAACATAAGCTCTGATACCACATGTAACATCCCAAAAATTTGTAAAATTTAAAATTTTTGATAATACCAATAATTATGATATTAATTATGCGGAAGTAATTATCTGTTTGGTTTATTTAGCTTTACTAAAACATCTTACTGTTGTTTAGCGATAGTTTGTTAAGATTCTTATTTTACAATTGATTATTTCAATTGTATTTAACTAATCATGTCTTCTTCTGATGATGAAGGGGTCTTTTGACACCCGGGGCTTACTTAGCTGCAATGCTAAAGTTATTTATATTGACGCAGGTTCACAGGTAAGAGTAAATTCCAGTCATTGAAGTTATTTTGTGATCTACCAGCATTTAAAATAATAGCTGTATTTTTAATTGAAGATTATTCAGGTGAGATCTTTATTTTGAATGTTTCTTCTGTAGGAAGGTAAAATGACCTATTCCCAAATCTATCCTGAGTTACCATATGTGTCGGAACTGTAAAAAGAATAGCAGCAAAATGAACATACAGTATCATAAGCTTGAATGTTACCATTTACACAAGAGTTAGTATAAAACTCTACATTCAAGTATGTCCTGAAATATTTTTATCCATGAGTTGTTACAACTATAATGACAATAATTTTATACAATCCAATTGTCATTTATGAGTCAAAAGGACAAAATATGACAATACAATTCTAATGTCATATGAACATTGTCGTTTTATAAGCACATAGTGATACACCTAAACTATGCAGTCAACCTAAGTTAGATCATCCTATAAATTAGCCAATAATACTAATATTGCAATTGTATCCAATGGATATAGATATTATAGTGATGCATAGTGTATAATTTAAGTATCTAAATGTTTAGAATATCAACAATATAATCAACTATATGCATGGCATTCTAAACTCTATTTTATGAATCCAAAAAGAATTAATATTAGTATTGGTCTAGAGTTTGGTCATGAACCAAAACATACCTATTACAAATAGATATAATGTAACGACCTTAGACTTATTATATATTAGAAATATAAATACAATCAATAAATGAAACCATAGCCTATAATATAATTCTTAGCCATAATGTATTGGACTCTTATTGTGATAAATTGAAGTGTTAACAAAATCGATGTGATGATATAGTATTTCAATCATAAGTATGGATATAGTTTTTGTAGTCATTAACGTGTTAAATCCAATGTTAACTATGATACGATGCAATTGATGATAGATCGAAGGAAATATGCTCATAGTGTAATAAGTAAGGAATTCCATGTCGTTTTAGTGTGTAGGTCGGCCAGCACCAAGCATTAAATGGCTTTAACTCAATGTCCTTTGGATTTCCACGGTGGCTTCATACCTGGCTTGTATCACATGGCTTCGCCTTGGTTTCTACGATCTCGCACAAGTGTTGGTTTAAACCATTATGTCTAAACCCTAATTCATTGTTGCGGTTGAACTTTGGTGTGAGGCCGACCGACTGCGAAGTCTAAGGGTTTGAGGAGTGTGTTCAGGGTTTGGAACCCACGACCTTTGTGTTATTTTAAAGGTTTTTGAAGAACCTGTACAAGAGTAGCTTGAAGTAAGTGCAGGGTTTCCAAGTGATTTGTTTGGAGATTCGAAACTGTAACCCTTTCAATGTTTTGTAAAGGGGATTTTGAATGCTATAAGTGGTAACTTTGGTAGTGCAACTTTCGAGTTACTTCTATGGTGATACCTGGTTCTAAATGGCAGGAGTTTTTCGATGTGTTGTTCAAGGTTTTGACCACGATCTTAATGTAATGGATCAGGGTTTTTTGTTGTGCCCTCTGGATTAGGAATGTTGTCTCAGAGTTGTTGAAGCCGTGACTTCCAAAAATTGTTTTGTAAAAGTCTGAACCTAGCACGTAGAGTGTTGGAGTGAATGCTAAGAATTTGTGACGTTTTCTCAGTTTTTAAGATGCTCGCTCAGGATCAAAACTATGACCTCTGTGCTATCAAGGGTTGTTTGACCAGTCTCATTTCAAGGTAAAAGAAATGTCTGTGTTTTCTGCAATACTCAGTTTAATTTCTTCTTTCAATTTCTTCGAATTCTAACCGTTTCTATTGAAAACAATGCAAGGTTTACGATGGAGTAACAACCTTGCTCGTTGTGGAAGATGGAAGCCGAGGACTCCTTTGTCCTAGTAAGTCTCGGGTTCATCCATAACCCTGGACTCGTCGGAAGGTTACATGTTCTGCTTAGTAACTTAGGGTTAGGTTAATACGTCGGTAGTGATGTTTTGTTTTTTGGTAATGCCAAGGCTTCAATGCCTGCGTTGTAACCGTATAAATTATGTGATAGCACTACGTTATACTACAACTTGCAAATTCATTATGTTGGACCAAAAGTCATAAGTCTTGGTAATAAAACATGGTTTTGGTTGATCTAAATGCTGTGCTATTTTATTAGGATTTCGGTACTGTTATTTACTAAAAATACAGTGGTTTGGTTTTTGCAATGGGTAAAAGAAACATTCGTAACTATATTAGGAATGTTGGGCGAGTGTGACTAGAACCTGCAACTGTAGAGTGATGTTTTGCTTTTTGTAATGTTTCATTTATGTTGAAAATTTGTATATTTGGCAAGGTTGCTAGAACCCTAGCCACGCCATCATTTTGAGTTTGAAGATCGAAAAACAAAAGATTGTGTGACTTCTAACAATAAGGTTTAATACAATTGTACTAAAAAGGTCGAGAATCAATCTTAGGGTTTTGAAATGAACTTGGAAACGAATACTGGAAACCTTAGATTTTATGAAATAAAAAGTGAATACTAAAGTTTGTATAATACTGTTCTACAATGTTCTTGCATGGAAATACTGTGACTCAGCTTCTATTGCTAGAATGCTTGTAACGATTTTATTAAATGAATGTGTTTTTTTTTACACCTGTTAAAAGAAAATCCAGAGAGAAAGAAAATACGATGTTTAAATACAGAGTTAGGGTTTGTAATGTATTGGTTTATGAGGCTATTACAATAAACAATTGATATATGAATTCAAACAAGAAACTCATGCAGAATTTAAGTATGTATGATGATCAGAAAACTATAAGTTGATTAGTTCTTGTAACTGTGAAATGAACCCTGGAAATTACTATTACTTGGGAAACATGATATGTATGATTTTAATTGCATTTGTTTGCTATCTTGTTTGAATAGAAATAGGAGGAAATACATGACTGTGAAGAAATTAAACTATATTTATATTTTATGAAATGACAAAAGAATCCTATAACACTGTCTATGTTTATACAGTAAATTCTTACTCTGTTTAGATATAGGTCAGAATGGCAAACAAATCACTTACTATAATTATTTATCCAATCAAAAGTCAATCTGTCTATCTCTCATCTATTATTTAATTTGCTTCTTTATACTAGAGTACGATGCAAATAACAACATGTGGAAAAATATAGAGATGGTTTCGAATCAATAATTCACAGACTTCATCATGTAGTTATGGAACATAAATCAGAAATAAAATAAATTCTTTTATAAAACAGAGTTTGATAAATCCTACTAGACAGAATATTGAACTGTAAACAAAATAGGAAACAACAAAACTTGGTAAATCTGTAGGGAAAAAAACAGCCCAAGGAGCCTGTTCCACCCAACCAATTCCTGAAGACAGCCAAGTTACTTTCCTTAGGACCCCCGAGCCTGTTCACTGAACCACTAGGAGGAAAAAACTTAGAAGCTTAGGACCTCATCTTGCAGTAGTAATAGTTATCCAGTAATGGCAATGTCCCATTGTAGCTCCAAGATCCCCCCCCCAAAAAAAAATCCAATATCATTTAACTACTAAAAAGGATAAAGCAACTCCAAAGAAAATAGACATAGAGTGACACTAGCAAAAACAAGCCAATAGAAAAAAGAGACACATGTGAGAAAGAGTTGGAAAGCATCGAGAGAGAACTATTAAGCCAATAAACACAATAATACAATCCCTAAGATGATCCTAGGAACCAAAAGGAAATGCCTAGAAAAGCTGGGGAAAGTTACCTACATTTGTCCAAGTTACAGATGTAGATAACTCGCTAGATATCTCTCTATTTGCCAATGTCTAAGATCCCAACACACACAATGCTTCCCATTCAATGTGTCCTTAAGATGCTCCCACATTGTCAATATGGGAAGTAGTAATTATTACGACATGTGGAGTAACTATATATCTCATTGAGAATTTATTACAAGATATTTGTTTTCCATTGAAAACATCATTCATGAATACCTTTGTGACTAAGGTAGATGAATAATATATGGGTTATCCCCATCTATCTTCAAGTCCCCTTCATTCGCATATGAGCCAATGTTGGCTTGTAATCGATTTCAACATTCAACTTTCTTAAAACTTGATAATAAGAAATAGAGGCAAAATGTTGCAACATACCAATTATCATGTGGGTGAGACATTGAAAACAAATTTTTTAGAGGATATTAACAGACCAAAGGCTAGATAATAATGGGGGAATCTCCAACAATTGTTACCTATGTTTGTTAGAAAAATAGGATCGCAGAGCAATAACAATAACAATAAACAAGATGCAAATATAAATCACATAAACACAATGCAAGAGAGACACCAATATAACGTGGTTCACCCAAGGTGGGCTACGTCCACACAGAAATTGCCAGTCCTTATTATTATATCATCGAACAAATGAAGGGATAAAACCTGCATCACATCCACTGCAACTTCCTCTTCACTCTCTCATAGAGTCTCTCACACAATCATAGAGATATTTACAATGCTACAATACACAGTCATATTACAATGCCTTCCTTTTTAAAGAGTGATTTCCATGGTAAAATACTATGGAACACCCAATACTATGGGCCCATAAATCATCCATTATTGACCAAGTCATGACTATGAAATTACAACATTTACAAGGCATTTCTTCTGAAATTTTCGCTACGAGGGGGATCCTAAAATGTAGACATCACCCCACCCTGGACCCCCCCATGGCGACTATTTTGGGGGGGGAATCCCCCCCAAACCCCCCTATCATGGGATGGGATCCAGACACGGCTAAAACACGACCTTTGAATAAGGAACATCAGGATCCACAACCAACAATGTTGCACCTTGATTATTTAATATAATAAATCCTAATAAATCACTAAGGCATATGCCTCGTTATTATAAGCTCTCCCCATACCCCAAGAAAATTATGTTTCTTTTTGTCTATTGTGGTGCAAATAGATAATCCCCTCCATGTTCTAGCATTAATTGACATTTCATTTACCCTAATGGCACCCTAATGACCCTAATGGAATTTGGGGTGACACTAATGGCATCAGAGCATCCTTAATGAGGCATCCAATTGTTATCAATATCCAAATCCCCCTAATTTCATCTGAAGAGACCCTAATAGCTACTATAGGCCCTAAACTCAAAAGAACCCTATTTCTGAGATTTCATCATCCCTTGATCAGTGAGTTCCATTTTCATTATTGGATTCCATATTGTGCTCAAGAATGAGTTTGAAGGCTTGAGAATATCAAGGCATTAGTGGCTCAAGATTAAAGGGACCCATAAAAAGGTTCCTAAAGGTGTCAATAATAAGATCAAGTGACTTTGTACTTGTTGTTATTGTATTCATCAATATAGATCTCTCAGTTTCACCCCACACCTCCCTCCCCTCCAATCCAGTGTTCAATACTTGTTTATTGTTGATGCTTATTGGTATAAAGGACTTAGTCTTCCTGATAATCTAACTAGGATTGATTGGTGTTAAATTTGATTTATGATTTGATTCATGCTAATATGTTGCCATAAGATTTGAGGAGGCTTTTGTCTTTCTTGTGGGCAAGTTCCAATATTCAATAAATGGATTGATTTGGAGTTCGTGCATGGGGGGAAGCTATAGGATAACCTACATAATACATATGCCTCATCCTCCCTCTTTCTTGATTGATTTGTGCCTTCTTCTTCTTTATTTTTTAGTTGATTGATATAAATCAATAATCCTACGAAATTTGAGTAGTTGTCTCTCCATTTTCTCTATGATAGTCATCCCTAACTATTCGGTGGGTTTTAACCTCAACAGAGCTAGAAAATCCATTTGGGAAGAATTATCTGAATTACTCTCTTTAGGGCCTCCTTAGAACTATTGTTATGGATTTGCTTGAGCATTTTGAAACCTATTTATCTATAAAACAATCCCTTTCCTTGATTTAGACTAAAATATTGCAAGTTTTTTTTTATTTTTTAAGCACCTAGAGGAAATGCATGCTCATTCTAGAAGGTACAAGAGAATGCACATGTTATTAACCTTCTTAACAAGTGCAATATGTGCGCACAACTTTGCTTTGAAATAATTACATTGGCTTGGGAAATAGGTATTTTTCCCTATTTTACAATTTTTGTCTTGGTTACTGCTTCATTTTGTCTTGTAGGTCACTCAAAAGGTTGCAGGCTAGTGTTTAGGGGTATTTTTTCCTATTTAGAGTGCTTCAATAAGTACTTGATTGGTTTCATTAGATGAAAGGAAGAAAAACATTGCTTGTTTCGTACTCTTTTTGCCAATTTTCTTACATTTTTCTTATAGTTTGTAGTTTGCATTCTCCTTTTTAGTGAGTGATTTAGTGAATGGTCATTGGTTTTTGAAAGTGAAAGTAAAGAAGTCATTTGATTTCATTTTGAAAGTGAAATTAAAGAAGAATGAAAGCGATGAATGCTAATTGAATGTTCTTGGTGTCCTAATAATTTTTCATCTTGTGAACATCCTCTATTCACATATAATTTCTTGATCAGTAGATAAAATCATTAAGAGCAATCTAAGTAAAAGGAACTCGACCCATTTTCATTCGTAGCACCCAATAGTAGTCTAGGTATAGGGCCTTGGTAGTAGTCTTGGAGAGTCAATTCTCCAAGGCCACTAAAACAAAAATAGGACCTCACTAGTTGAGAGAAAATCCATTAGTAGTAGGAGATATCTATTGGAAAACCATGCCTCACATGCACATCAAGCATGAGGTCAAGTTGAGTAGGCAATTGAGATTATCCCCTCATTGCTTTCTTGGTGGGCTATGTGAGTTAGGGAGATTTAGGTGAAGTAGCAAGTCATTTGGGTGACACCACTTTTCTCTAAGGTTTTGGGTGTAGGGCTTGTTCCTACATTCCATTTCCATTCGCACACACTTAACCCATGATTGTTCCACCCAAATATCAATTACGAAGTGGTGGTCATAGTTTCTTGTTCTAGGTTCTTCCTGGGTGACTGCAAGTGGGAATTGCTTGTGGTACCCAAGACAAATGCCTAACATCCACCCTAGATCCCATGGAAGGTGCCCATCTTTGTGAGGGTAGTTTCACCTTGGGTGATTGTTTCATGAGGGTTACCATAACTATCTCTTGCAACTTTGTTGGTAGGAATTGGGACCTAATCATCCCAGGATGACCTCCGAAAGGCTTGCTTCATCTCTTCATTGATCTTGTTCCATGTCCTAACTACCCTAGACATGTCTTTGGAAGAATAGTATTACTTGATTGTACCTTCAAGGAATTTTTCTAGTTAAGTGTGGTTGTGTTAAACATTACATTGTAAGTTTCCTTTTCCTTGATTTTGTCTAAGTCAAAGTGGTTGACCAACCTCCCCGTAGGTCCATAAGGACTATAAGTCTCTTAGTAGAGAGCACAGAGTTTCCTTCAAGGAGGCACATGATTGTTAACCTTGACATTCTCGCTTGAGGGTTTGATGAAGAATATCAAGTATCAAGCTTCTAGTATGTTCCCCTCTATTTCCATGGTATCTACGGGAGTACTTATCCCATCAATGATAAATCCTGATGGTGGAATGGTAGCTACAACATCCATTCCTCAGGATAGAAACCATTTTTATTTCAATATGTCATTGACTGAGATGCCATACATGACTGCTAGAAATCCTTTTACATTATCAAATTTTAACATGTTGGTAAGAAGCTTGTAAATCCCATTTGGAGGTGGACACATTCATTTATCTATGCCTCTGGTAGGAACTGCAACTCTCTCAAGCTCCAGTATGCCTCAAAGAAGCATGTCTTTTCCCAAAATGGGAGGCATGGTTAGTGAATCCCTATCTCCTTATGTGCAAGTTCCACTGGGATATACATACAACCATGGTATTCAAATCATTTCACCTTTCGCACCTAGTAGTGCTTATACATTACATAATACTTTCAGTAACGCAAACCAATTATCAGTAAATGCTCTTGGGAGTTGGAAATCATTTTCTTAGGCAAAGTTGTCATTCCTTGTGAAATTAAATCTCCTGGATTTGAAAATTTTCAGAAATGATCCAGTTATGCACAATCGTAATTGGTCTCCACTTCTAATGAAGTTACATTTGGGTGGACCAAAGTTTGAAGGGAAGTCTATGGAATACCCCACCATGCATGTGATGAGGTTTCATCTATTGTTTTCATTGAACTCACTAATGAATGATAGCATTAGGTTAATTCCTTTTTAGAGAAATTTAGCAGGGGTTGCGGTGAAGTGGTATATTGAGCTCCTAAGATATTCTTTTCAGAATTTTGATGCTTTGGCGATGAATTTATTGAACCACTTTCAATTTCCTGTCAATTGTGAGACAGAGAATCAACTTTTAACATCATTCTTGGTAGTATAGGTCCACTTATATCTTTGATCACATTCAAAAGTGGTTCAGATGCTAATTGATTAAAGCTTGGATACTTGATGAATGCTTGGTAGATTGGTTTATAAATTATTTTCTACCCTATATTGCGAAAGATGCCACACTTTGAGGAGTCACGACTGAGGAACAGGACATCACCAGGGTCTAGTAGTTGGACCTAGTGTACTTCCAGTCCAAGATGTTGTATGAGATTTTTCCTACAGCTCCATGAGTAGATATAAATCTAAACCAACCAAAAATTGGGACACATGTCGATAGCTTGATTGGAATAGTAAAAAATGTCATAACTAGTTAGGTTACAACCCAAATGGGACAAATGTCTTTGAATGCAAATAATGCACCTATAGTTGTCAAAACTATCATAAACATCCCCACTCCTACTCAATCCTCTGATGCTATGTTAGCATATACATCTAATACTAAAGAGAACCAAAATCCTAGAGGAAAGAATAAAGGAAAAAACAAGAGAATGGGAATGGGGGGAATAATTCCAATAATAACATTGTTAGTGGGGGTAAGAGATAGAAAAGAAGGTCAAGTTCCCATGTGATCTTTTCTCGGAAAACCAATTAACTCATCAGTGCCCCGAGTTCAAGGTTGCTCGATGACTATTTGCGAACAATATTCTCATAAAAAACATATGGATCTTATGAATCCATTTCCTCCACAAAAGCAACAAATGGTTGTTGGAGTCTCACATAACTCTGCAGAACTAGGGATCCTCCTTGCAGGGGGCAATCCATTGAATGTCAATGTGTATATGTGTCAATGAGAAGTCCCTATCTAAACAAGAGCTCGTAATTATGATGCAACTAAGTCTAGTTCCAAGGGAAATGAAGTTTTCACTTTTGAAATGTTGAACCCTCTACATATATAGAAGCCGAGAAATGATACAATGTCATGCATCCCAAAATATGTGTTGAAGTAGTTGACATATAATTTGAATGCTCAAGTTTCCCAAAACTATAGTATTGTTAAATATATGGCCCAGGCGCCATACATAATGTCTACTTTTGAATTTCTCCAGAGCTACCCCATGTAGTGGAAGACATTGTTATCAACTATTGGATCTCTAGGACCCTTGAATGCTTAGCTTATAACATTTGACTTGGAAAATTGGAAGCCTTGTCTTTCCCATTCTATTGCATTTCAGATTCATCTTCCTACTTGTGTGATGTCTTTGTCATGTTGGCAAGATAATGTTTCGCTAAAGATTATACCATCACCTACAATGTTGAAGTCCTTTTACGGGCATATTTTAAGGCCTCATGTAATTATCCATGTGCTCCTTGTAGAGATAGGGGAAAATACTGTATCCATAGAGGTTGAGGTTGTCAATGATCCTATAGGTTATAACATCCTCTTAGGACATAGTTGGAAATACATTATGATGGCAGTGGTGTCATCATTCTTTCAAGTTATATGTTCCCCTAATTATGATGCACATAAGTCTTGTTACAAGAGAAAGGAAGTTTTCACTTCTAAAATTTCAAACCCTCTGCATTTATAGGAGCTAATGAATGATACAATGCCATGCATCCCAAAAGGTGTGTTGAAGTATTTAACATATAATCCTAATTCTCAAGCTGTCCAAAATTATAGTATTGTTGAAGATTTGGCCCAAGCACCATGCATAATGTCTACTTTGGAAGTTCTCTAGAGCTTCCCCGCACAACAGAAGACATTGCTATTGACTATTGGAGCTCTAGACCCCTTGAATGCTTAGCTTATAACATTTGACTTGAAAAATTGGAAGCCTCTTCTTCCCCATTATGTCGCATTTCATATTCAAGTTCCTACTTGTGTATTTTCTTTGTCATTTGGTGAGATAATGGCTCGCTTGAGACAATACCATCACCTACAATACTCAAATCCTTTTATGGGTGTCTTTTTAGGTCTCTTGGAATTATCCATGTGCTCCTTGTAGAGCTAGGGAGAAAGATTGTTTCCATAGAGGTAGAGGTTGTTGACGCTCCTCTAGTTTATAACCTCCTCTTAGGACATAGTTGGGATACATTATGATGGACATGGTGTCTTCGTTCTTTGAATTTATATGTTCCCCTCCTAAAGAAAATATCATTACTATAGACCACCTATCATATTGTAGAGTGAAAACTACTATTACAACAAGACCTAATATCCTATTGGTTGACAACTCCACAAGAGACTATGAGAATGTGGGTGTTGGGATGTATATGGAATTGATGGGAATTTTCAATTTCCCTCCACCCATCTCTTTAATTGACTTGGTTTTGTCTATTCCATCTTGTCAATCACCACTAAATCTACATAAAAAGTATGCTACTTCAAAACATTCTATATTGAAAATCCATGGGTAATGTCAGTCTCCTATGTTTCGACAAAAGAAGATCGATGTATAGGGGCACTCATTTCTTTATATGTAGCTAAAATCATGTATTAGGTTATTCAATCAACCATTGTAGATTTTGATTTTGTTTTCCCATCCATGGAGGAATATGATCAATACACTTTGCCCATTTGGGCCATCAACTCGTCTAATCGAGATCTCTTAAATATAGTTTTTCCTTTAGACAAATTTACCCTAGATGCCATGTCTGTCACTGAGAAGACCTATAAGGACATGCATAATAAGTTGTCCTTTCTTCTTGCAATGAACAATATCAGGATTTATGAGAAGGGTATTATTAGACATATATATATCGGACCGGTACAGTATTCTCCTAGTGACATAGAGTGTGTATGTAGAGAGAAAAATGGCTAATATTTCTAAAATCATGCCAATTAATGTTTCTAGGACTCTAGGTGTCATCGAAAATGTCCTCATTGGAACATATTGTCCCCCCGAGGAAATTGAAATTATACTACTCTATTTAAGGAATATCGCGACATATTTTCTTGGTCATTTGAGGAAATGCAAGGTATAGTCCCTAAGATTGTTGAGCGTGAGATGAAAACAAACCCTATTGTGAAACCTTCTTGAAAAAAGCTATGACTGATCAACCCCTGAAAGGTTGCCTTCATTAAAGTAGAGGTGGAGAAACTCCTCAAAACAAGATTTATCTACCCAATGCCCTTAACCAAGTGGGTATCCAATCTGTTGCCTATCAATAAAAAAAAAGGAACTATTTGATTCTATATAGACTTTAGGGATTTGAACAAGGCATGTCCAAAAGACAATTATCCTACCTCCTTCATTGTTCAAATTATTGATGTATGTGCGGGGAATAAAAATTTATCATTCATGGGTGGATTCTCTGGTTATAATCAAATTCAAATCCACCCAGAAGATCAACATAAGATGGATTTTATTTGTCCTTGGGGCACTTTTGCATATAGGAAGATGCCTTTTGGTCTTAAAATGCTAGAGCCACCTTTCAACAGGCCATGTCGTAAGCTTTCCATGGTATAAAACACAATGTCAAAGCTTACCTTGATGATTTGAAAACTTAGTCTACTAAAAGATTTGAGCATCTCGAACACCTCAAGGTAGTTTTCAACAGATGTCGTTATTATATAATTCGATTGAATCCTCACAAACACATATTTTGTGTCTTGTTTGGGAATTTTTGGTGTTTTACCGTATCTAAGTATGGAATTCAAGTAGACCCATTCAAGGTGAAGGTGATAGTTCAATTGCCTCCCCACGCAATGTTTGTCAATTGTAAAGTCTTCAAGGAAAGGTAAACTTATTGCAATAATTCATCACCAATTATCTTGAACTGACAAAATGTCTCATGCACCTTTTGAAGAACGGTCCCATTCATTTGGGAAAATTTTGCTCAAGGTTCGTTTTATTAAAACACGCACCAACAACAATATGATGAAAAAGGCTAAAGCCATAATCAGATTGTAATCAATCCAATGTTACAAATATATAGTACAATGGGTGATGCCACCTATTAGAGAGATTTGCTCTAGATCCTAACACCTTGCATGGTGACTAGGATAGGAAATTTTATCCAAATCTCTTAGTCATCATTTAGGATAAAGCAGTGTTATCCTAAATGATAAATACCAATAAATGTGTCAATTAAACTTTGTGATTGGTAATGTAAGCCATAGTCTAACACATTTGATGTGTTAAAAAGGGATTTAATGTCCACCCCACTATAATGTCCTCCAAATTACAACATAGATTTCTTATTATACTTAGTGGCATCTGAATCCACCATCGGTATGGTTTTGGTTGAAGAGGATGAACATAATTAAAAGCATGTGGTTTATTATCTAAGCAAGAATATCGTCGGACCTGAGTTAAAGTGCTCTCATGTTAAGAAACTAGTGTTGGTAGTTGTGCATGTTGTCTGAACACTTTGACATTATATAATTCTTCGGCAAACTACATTTATAGATGATATTAATCAATTTCAACACATATTTACTCTACCAATAATTAGGGTTAAGTATAATATATGGATTGTGATCCTACATGTTTTTGACTTAGAATTTGCATTAGTTAAGTATAAAAACTCCTTGTCATTTTCCAAGTTGATTTCAAAGTTACCCAAAGAGCATAGTCCAGCAAGTGCAGCAGCGGTGGATTTGTTGTGATCAGTCTCCAAGTGGGAGATTGTTGGTTGTGGGCCCTGATCTTCCCTATTCAGAGGTCGTGTTTCAACCATGTCTAGATCCCAACCCATGATGAGGGGATTTGGGGGGGCTTCCCCCCCCCAAATAGTCGCCATGGTGGGTCCAGGGGGGGCGGCTACATTATAGGAGCCCCCCCATGGCGGGGGTTCGGGGGAAACGCCCCCGTAGTGAAAATTTTGGAAAAAATGCCTTGTAAAATGTTGTAATTTTATAGTCATGAGTTGGTCAATAATGGGTGATTTATGGGCCCATGGTATTGGGTGTTCCATAGTATTTTCCCATGGTAATCCCTCTTGAAAAGGAAGGCATTGTAATACGAATAGGTATTGCAGCATTATAAAGATCTCTTTTGGTGGGAGCGGGACTGTGAGAGAGTAAAGAGGAAGTTGCAGCGGATGTGCTACAGGTTGTATCCCTTCATTTGTTGGATGGTATAATAATAAGGACTGGTAATTTCTATGTGGACGTAGCCCATCTTGGGTGAATCATGTTATATTGGTGTCTCTCTTGTAATGAGTTTTATGTGATTTATATTTGCATCTTGTTTATTGTTATTGCTCTGCGATATTGTTTTTCTAACAATTGGTATCCGAGCCAAAGTTCAATTTGAAAGAAAAACTCGCAGGAAAGAAGGGTTCCTGGTTCGAGTGGGAGCAATGGTGGAAGAATGAAAGTTTAAGGTCGATAAATTTAATGGCCAAAACTACCAATTATGGAAGATGAAAATGGAGGGCTATCTGTATCAGAAACATCTATTCCTACCATTGGGAGGAAAATCAAAATAGACGGAAACTATGAAGGATGAAGAATGGGAGGTTCTTGACAGAAAGGTACTGGGAACAATATGGTTGTGCCTGGCTTCATCGGTGGCTTTCAATATTTCAAAACAAAAGACAATGGAGAATCTGATGAGCGCATTGGGTAAGTTGTATGAAAAACCCTCGGCCTCCAACAAGGTATTTATAATGAAGCATTTATTTAATATGAAGATGTCAGGAGGTGGATCTGTTGCTGATCATTTAAATGAATTTAATACGATTACAAATCAGCTAAGTTTTGTAAAAGTTAACTTTGATGATGAGGTTAGGGATATTAGAATATTGTGTTCATTTCCAGAAAGCTGGAACGACTTGGTCATGGTTGTAAGTAACTCTGTCTCTATTTAAAACACTTTGAAATTTAATGATGTTGTTGGTGTTATTCTTAGTGAGGAAATGCAAAGGAAAAGAACAGATGAGACATCAGGTAATGCATTGACCATGCAGAGCATGGGAAGACAAAGGGAGAGAGGAAAGAGTCCAGGTAATCGCAGAAAGTCCTTGGGGCACTTTTGCATATAGGAAGATGCCTTTTGGTCTTAAAATGCTAGAGCCACCTTTCAACAGGCCATGTCGTAAGCCTTCCATGGTATAAAACACAATGTCAAAGCTTACCTTGATGATTTGAAAACTTAGTCTACTAAAAGATTTGAGCATCCCGAACACCTCAAGGTAGTTTTCAACAGATGTTGTTATTATATAATTCAATTGAATCCTCACAAGCACATATTTTGTGTCTTGTTTGGGAATTTTTTGGGTTTTACCGTATCTAAGTATGGAATTCAAGTAGACCCATTCAAGATGAAGGTGATAGTTCAATTGCCTCCCCAAGAAATGTTTGTCAATTGTAAAGTCTTCAAGGAAAGGTCAACTTATTGCAACAATTCATCACCAATTATCTTGAACTGACAAAATGTCTCATGCACCTTTTGAAGAACGGTCCCATTCATTTGGGAAAATTTTGCTCAAGGTTCGTTTTATTAAAACACGCACCAACAAAAATATGACGAAAAAGGCTAAAGCCATAATCAGATTGTAATCAATCCAATGTTACAAATATATAGTACAATGGGTGATGCCACCTATTAGAGAGATTTGCTCTAGATCCTAACACCTTGCATGGTGACTAGGATAGGAAATTTTATCCAAATCTCTTAGTCATCATTTAGGATAAAGCAGTGTTATCCTAAATGATAAATACCAATAAATGTGACAATTAAACTTTGTGATTGGTAATGTAAGCCATAGTCTAACACATTTGATGTGTTAAAAAGGGATTTAATGTCCACTCCACTATAGTATCCTCCAAATTACAACATAGATTTCTTATTATACTTAGTGGCATCTGAATCCACCATCGGTATGGTTTTGGTTGAAGAGGATGAACATAATTAAAAGCATGCAGTTTATTATCTAAGCAAGAATATCGTCGGACTTAAGTTAAAGTGCTCTCATGTTAAGAAACTAGCGTTGGTAGTTGTGCATGTTGTCTGCAGACTTTGACATTATATTATTCTTCGGCAAACTACATTTATAGATGATATTAATCAATTTCAACACATATTTACTTGACCAATAATTAGGGTTAAGTATAATAAATGGATTGTGATCCTACATGTTTTTGACTTAGAATTTGCATTAGTTAAGTCTAAAAACTCCTTGTCATTTTCCAAGTTGATTTCAAAGTTACCCAAAGAGCATAGTCCAGCAAGTGCAGCAGCGGTGGATTTGTTGTGATCAGTCTCCAAGTGGGAGATTGTTGGTTGTGGGCCCTGATCTTCCCTATTCAGAGGTCGTGTTTCAACCATGTCTAGATCCCAGCCCATGATGAGGGGATTTGGGGGGGCTTTCCCTCCCAAAATAGTCGCCATGGTGGGTCCAGGGGGGGCGACTACATTTTAGGAGCCCCCCCATGGCGGGGGTTTGGGGGAAACGCCCCCGTAGTGAAAATTTAGGAAAAAACGCCCTGTAAAATGTTGTAATTTTATAGTCATGAGTTGGTCAATAATGGGTGATTTACGGGCCCATGGTATTGGGTGTTCCATAGTATTTTCCCATGGTAATCCCTCTTTTAAAGGAAGGCATTGTAATACGACTAGGTATTGTAGCATTATAAAGATCTCTTTTGGTGTGAGCGGGACTGTGAGAGAGTAAAGAGGAAGTTGCAGCGGATGTGCTGCAGGTTGTATCCCTTCATTTGATGGATGGTATAATAATAAGGACTGGCAATTTCTCTGTGGACGTAGCCCATCTTGGGTGAATCGCGTTATATTGGTGTCTCTCTTGTAATGAGTTTTATGTGATTTATATTTGCATCTTGTTTATTGTTATTGCTATGCGATCTTGTTTTTCTAACAATTGGTATCCGAGCCAAAGTTCAATTTGACAGATAAACTCGTAGGAAAGAAGGGTTCCTGTTTCGAGTGGAAGCAATGGTGGAAGAAGGAAAGTTTAAGGTCGAGAAATTTAATGGCCAAAACTACCAATTATGGAAGATGAAAATGGAGGTCTATCTGTATCAGAAACATCTATTCCTAACATTGGGAGGGAAATCAAAACAGTCGGCGACTATGAAGGATGAAGAATGGGAGGTTCTTGATAGAAAGGCACTGGGAACAATATGGTTGTGCCTGGCTTCATCGGTGGCTTTCAATATTTCAAAACAAAAGACAATGGAGAATTTGATGAGCGCATTGGGTAAGTTGTATGAAAAACCCTCGGCCTCCAACAAGGTATTTATAATGAAGCGTTTATTTAATATGAAGATGTCAGGAGGTGGATCTGTTGTTGATCATTTAAATGAATTTAATACGATTACAAATTAGCTAAGTTCTGTAAAAGTTAACTTTGATGATGAGGCTAGGGATATTATAATCTTGTGTTCATTTCTAGAAAGCTGGAATGACTTGGTCATGGTTGTAAGTAACTTTGTCTCTATTTCAAACACTTTGAAATTTGATGATGTTGTTGGTGTTATTCTTAGTGAGGAAATGTGAAGGAAAAGCACATATGAGACATCAGGTAATGCATTGACCATGGAGAGCATGGGAAGACAAAGGGAGAGAGGAAAGAGTCCAGGTAATCACAACAAGTCTAGGAGGGCAGATCCAAGTCCATATTGGGAAAGATAGAGTGTTGGAACTGTGAAAAGAAAGGACATTTGAATAAAGACTACAGATCTCTAAAGAAGAAAGGAGATGGACAGCAAGAGACTACTCAGGAAACAAATGTAGTACGTGATGTGTTACAATATGCTTTGATTCTTGCATTAGATAATACTAGTGATTACTAGGTAGTAGATTCAAGGGATTCATGTCATGCTACACCCCATAAGAAATTCTTTCATGATTATGTTCCAGGCGATTTTGGACATGTTTTATTGGGTGATGATGAACCCTGTAAAATTGTTGGAATGGGTAAGGTACGGATAAAGTTAAAGAATGGTGAATGGTTGCTGAAATATGTAAGGCATATTCCTACTATGAAAATAAATATGATCTCAACATGGAAGTTGGGAGATGGGGGTTGTTTATATACGTTTGGAAAAACTTGGTGGAAAATCACTAAAGGATCAATGGTGATAGCAAAAGGATACAGGATAGGTACATTGTATTTATGTCCTCATAATATTGTATGTTCTATATCTTTAGCTTCCATAGGAACAAATACAACATTGTGGCATCATAGGCTTGGCCACATGAGTGAGAAGGGGATGCAGATTCTCCACTCAAGGAAGTTGTTTACATATTTGAAGCAGGTAAGTTTGGAATTATGTGAGAACTATGTTTATGGAAAACATAAGAGAGTCATATTTCTCAGGGTTCGGAAATAGAAGAAGAGTGAAAAGTTAGAGTTTGTACATAGATATGTATGGGCACCGGCAAAATCTCTTGGTGACTCTCATTATTATGTTACTTCTATTAATGATGCAACTAGAAAAACTTGGGTTTATTGCATTAGATAGAAATATGATGTGTTTGTTACTTTTAAGAAATGGAAAGATTTGGTTGAGAATGAGACAGGAAAAAGGTTGAAGTGTCTTAGATCTGATAATGGAGGTGAAAACCGCAGCAAGGAGTTTGCTAGTTATTGTTCATAGCATGGGATTCGTAGAGAGAAGACAGTCCCAGGAACACCACAAGAAAATGGTGTGTCAGAAAGGATGAATAGAACAATCATGGAGTGTGCAAGGTGTATGATATTGCATGAAGGGTTGCCCTTACAATTTTGGGCAGATGTTGTATATATTATTATTTACTCAATAAACAGAGGGCCTTCAAGTGCTTTGGATGGTGGTATTCCAGAGGAGTCATGGATGGGGAAAAAGGTAAACTACTCTTTTTTTAGAACCTTTGATTGTGAATCATTTTTCCATATTGATAAATAAAATAGAACAAAGATTGAGGCTAAATCCAAGAAATGTACCTTTATTGGATACGGGGTTGATGATTTTAGTTATTGCTTATGGGATTATGAAAATAACAAAAACATTAGGAGTAGAGATGTGGTATTCAATGAAAAGGTCATGTATAAAGATCAGTTACAGGGAAAGAAACAGAAAAGGAAAACACGGAGTACATAATGCTTGATGAAATAAAAGAAAATGAAGTTCCAAAGGTGTCGAAAAATCAAGAACAACAACAGGTACCTCAAACTCCTGCAAGTGTTAGAAGATCTACCGGGTTAAGTAGACCCCCTGAACGATTCTCTCCTTCACTATATTATTTCTTGATGACTGATTATGGTGAACCAGAATGTTATGAAGAAGCAATGCAGGTGGAAACTACAAAGAAGTGGGAGCAAGGCATGAATGAGGATATGGACTCATTGGTAAGAAACCAAACTTGGGATTTGGTTCAGTTGCCTGCAGGTAAAAGAGAATTGTAGAATAAATGGGTTTGCAGGTTGAATGAAGAAGATGGAGGAAAGAAGCGGTACAAGGCCAGACTTGTTGTAAAGGGGTTTACACAGAATAAAGGTATAGATTTTGATGAAATATTTTCTCATGTTGTTAAAATGACTTCAAATAGAACTATTTTAAGTCTAGTGGCGAGAGAATATCTGCATATTGAATAGTGAAATGTAAAAATAACATTTCTCCATGGGGATTTGGAGGAAGATATTTATATTTGGAAGCCACATGGGTATGAGATCAAAGGGAAGGAGAATTTGGTATGCAGGTTGAAGAAGAGCTTGTATGGCATGAAGCAAGCTTCAAGGCAGTTGTATTTGAAATTTGACAGGTTTATGAAAAAACAAGGTTATAGTAGATGTCATTCTGACCATTGTGTTTATTTCTAAAAGCTAGATAATGGAAGATATATTATCTTGGTATTGTGTGTGGATGACATGCTTGTTGTAGGGTCTAACATGTAGGATATAAATGTGCTCAAAAGGAAGTTAGCTAATTCATTTGCAATGAAGGATTTTGGTGTTGCAAAGCAAATACTTGGTATGAGAATAACAAGAGACAGGAAAAATCACAAATTGACATGGTCTCAGGGTGAGTACATACAAAAGGTGTTGGAGAGGTTTCTAATGCAGAATGAAAAACCATTTAGTACATCTCTGGCTAGCCATTTCAAACTAAGTAAGGAGATGTGTCCCAAGACACAGGAATAAATAGATCACATGTCCAGGGTTGCCTATTCATCAGTAGTTGGTAGCTTTATGTATGCCATGGTGTGCACAAGACGATATATTGCACATGTAGTGGGAGTTGTGAGCAAGTATATGAAAAATCCAGGTAAAGAACATTGGAAGGAATTACAGTGGATTCTCAGGTATTTGAGAGGTAATACTACTCATGCATTATGTTTTGGAGGTTCAGACACTGTTCTACAGGGATATGTTGATGCATATATGGAAGGTGATAAATATAGAAGGAGGAGCACCATAGGGTATGTCTTTACTGTAGGTGGAACAACAATAAGTTGGATTTTAAAGCTGCAAAAGGTTGTTGCACTTTCAATAATGGAAGTGGAGTATGTTGTTGTTACGAAGGCTAGTAAAGAGATGATTTGGTTACAGAGGTTCATGGAGGAATTGGGTAAGAAGCAGGAGAATAGCAGTTTGTACAGTGATAGCCAGAGTGCCATTCATCTTCCAAAGAAATAAACCTTCCATTCTAAGACTAAAGATATACAACTCAAGTACCATTTCATACTATCTGTTTTGGAAGATGAACTGTTGAAGCTTGAAAAGATAC
Organism: Larix kaempferi; assembly: GCA_027924585.1. Taxonomy (NCBI): domain Eukaryota; kingdom Viridiplantae; phylum Streptophyta; class Pinopsida; order Pinales; family Pinaceae; genus Larix; species Larix kaempferi. The sequence continues at coordinate 3,968,044 of BSBM01001114.1, read as the reverse complement.
CCACTAGCCAGAATCCTGCAGACATGTTGACAAAGGTAGTAATCAGAGAGAAATTGAGTTCCTGCTCAGTTTCAGTTGGACTTCAAGCATGAAGGTGAAGATGAGAAATTTTCTAGATCCAAGGTTCAGAGCATAGTCCAGCAAGTGCAGCAACAGTGGAGTTGTTGTGACCAGTCTCCAAGTGGGAGATTGTTGATTGTGGGGCCTGATATTCCTTATTCATAGGTTGTGTTTCAACTGTGTCTAGATCCCATCCCATGAGGGGGGGATTTGGGGGTATTACCCCCCAAAAGGGTCGCCATTGGGGTCCAGGGGGGACGGCGACTAAATTTTAGGATCCCCCCCCCTAGCGGGGTTCAAGAGAAGCACCCCCGTAGCGAAAATTTTGAAAAAAATGCCTTGTAAAATGTTGTAATTTCATAGTCGTGAGTTGGTCAATAATGGGTGATTTACGAGCCCATGGTATTGGGTGTTCCATAGCATTTCCCCATGGTAATACCTCTTTAAAAGGAAGGCATTGTAATACGGCTGGGTATTGTAGCATTATAAAGATCTTTGATTGTGTGAGAGAGACAGTGAGAGAGTGAAGAGGAAGTTGCAGCGGATGTGCTGCATGTTGTATCCCTTCATTTGTTGGATGGTATAATAATAAGGACTGGATATTTCTGTGTGGACATAACCCATCTTGTGTGAACCCCATTATATTGGTGTCTCTCTTATAATGTGTTTTATGTGATTTATATTTGCATCTTGTTTATTTTTATTGCTCTGCAATCCTATTCTTCTAACAAATGTGATGTCATACTATATCCAATGCTTTAGGCATACAGAAATTCAATCAATATTTAGATAGAGTTCACTCTATTTTAGGTTGTGCATGGAGTCGAATCTATATTTCCTATCGAATTTGAAATTTCCTCATTGAATCTAGACATAGAACTCGTACTTAAGACAAGCACTTTGGAAGAACACCTCATTTATTTGGAACAACTAGATGAGCATTGTACAGACATGGAAACTACAAATGAGGCACATAAAACGTGTCAAATATTAATACAACAAATTGTTCTACCCTCAAGTCTTCTCCCGAGAGGCATGGTACTCATATATGACCAAGATAACTATGAATTGGAATCATGTAAGTTTAACTCTATGTGGCTATGTGTACATAGTGAGAGGAGCCCTTAATAAAGAGGTCTATGTGTTAGAAGATTTTGAAGGAGATGTGTTGAAGGAGCCTCAAAATTGGATCTATGTTAAGAGGTATTACACCTAGGTAGAAATTCCCTTGGACTTGTTGTATCATAAGACTTAGTTAGTTCAATTGCTTTTATTTTTATGTTTTTCATTTTATTTTTTCTCATCACTCATCATGATTTGTGCTCGATTGATAGATGTGATCAAAAACACCTGTTTTTGTGGGATTTGTGGATGGTTCTAACCACCACACTCAGAACCTCATCTCCATCACTTGGGTGATTCACTCTCCCACAAGTTAATTGGTGAGTTCAAGGGTAATATTATTGGGATTCGTAACCAATAATGTTGTCGAAAACAACGTTGTAATCAAACTATTATTGGACTCCATTTTTATACGGTAACCAAATTTTGGTGGTCCACCTAAACTCATAGTTGGAAGTATCAGTGCTCAATGACATGTATTGTGTTCACGATCCTACCCTTAGGAAATTTATATAGGTGCGACTTCTTGAATAATCATTTGAATTCATTAATTATATTCATGTTTTGAGAAGTTTCAATTTTATATCTGAGGCATTAGATAATGATGTAGTAGATTGTAATTTGTTGCATTGATAATCAAGCACATATAAGTAACATATAAGAAAAAACACATATGTATATAAAAGCGCTTGAATTTTTCATTAATAGATCATAGGATTTTTACATTAAGTACAAAATGTGTAGAATATTGTGCAAAATCAGGATTGCATGCCGTAAAGGCCACATATAGAAGGCTAAAAAAGTACAAAGTGAGATGTTTGGTGCATCTCAAGACCTAAACTAAACTCGATGGTTATAGATTATAGCAGTAGCCACCCAACGGAAGAGGTGGATCCATGTACATGATGCTCCTACCACTTGCCTCTGCATGATCCCCTCTTGGAGGCCCTTGATCTCGGACTTTGGAAAGCCAAAGGTAAACCCCTCAAGGTTTTGGTAGAAATACTAAGGACCAAATCCCCCTCTCCAAAGGATTGGTTCTTATGCATGATCTAGGAGTGACCCACTAGTCGTATTAGTCCAATATTTGCAAAATATAAAAAAATTGTTACTTTTTGCATTCTTAGAAAAATTTGTACCTCTTGTTTGAAAAACATTATGGCAAAGACCCAAAAAACAATATTAACTAAAAATAAAAAGTGTCTTACCCATAAGGCCCCAATGCTCATTGGGACTAATTTGAATATTGGGATCATGACTATATTACATCCTAGTGTAGGGGAATTCCTCCGTCACTGGCAGTAGATAGGACCACCAGTCAAAGAGATCATCATCAAAGGTGTTTGTCATGTGTCCTCCTCCCAAGTGGTACATCATGTCTACCAATTAAATCATCCTAAGATATCGAGGCCTATGAGGGTTGAAAATGAGGTGTTAGCTCATTTCTAGGAGCTTATGAGGGAAGAAAATACCAGTATGCTTCCCTACCCAATTTTTATTTATTTCCTTGTATTGTACTATGTTAATTGGGTCTTCATATTCATTAGGAGATTGATACACCAATCGAAGAAAATGGATCTCAAGCACTCCTCTGCATAGAACATATGTGCCTGGGATGCTTGATGTAAAGTAGATGAGCTTGCCACCCACGTAATAGTCGGTATGAATACCTTCAAAGATAAACTCTCTATGTTGGCAATCAAAAGTTGGGTTCCTATATTTTTGGTACCCACGGAACAATAAATGTCCACATATGCTTGTACTGTGAGCACCACTCCACCTTTTCCACCTCATTTTAGGTTAACTGACATTCCTCCTCGAGACAACCCTGTGAAATTATAGATCGTCAACTGTGACCTCTAAAACCTCTCCATCCATGACTAATGCATTTTGGTTTTTCTCCCTATAAACCACAAAAAGTTGGAGCAATTTCTTTTGGGTTGTTATGTTTGGAATCCGGAAGAATTTGAGTAAACCACAATTGAGAAGGGAATTCAATGTGTTGTCATCTTCAGGCACGATTCTATCAATATATTCATGTTCTCTTTCTTGCCAAATGATAGACATTTATGCATTTGAAAGAAAAAAATGAACATTAATTTTGATAAATTTGAAGTTAATGGATAAATTTGAAGCTAATTTACATCAATTGGAAACTATATTGCATTATTTAGAAGATAATTTACGTAAATTTGAACCTAGTGTGGATAAATTACGCTTAATTGACAAAAAAAAGTGAGAAAATTTGCATTTTTTGGAGAAAAACCCTTGTTTTTCCTCTCCTTTGGGGGTACGCACACACACTAACTTTAGGATAGGTTCATGTAGGTAATCCCACATGCACCACATGCTTAAATAAGGAGTGTGTGTGCACGAGAAGAAAGAATGATGGCCAAACCTCCCCCACCCCCCAAAAAATATGAGGACATGATGAAGTACTTGGTGGTGTCAGAAGGTTGAATGGTTGCCTATTTTACCAACAATCGTCACTTGAAGCTTCAGGGAATTTGGATCTCAAAGGGAAGCTTGTGGTAGAAGTCTCAAATGAAATGGTAATTTCAAAATTTACATTGATTTATTTGATTTTTTACCCACTTTCCTATAGTTTGAGGAGTCCTTTGATTATTTCATGATCATATCTTATTATTAATGACAGTAATATTGTTTGCCTATATTCTTTTGATGATATTTTGTAGGGATCATGGATTTTTTATAACTTTGGTGTCATCAAACATTAATCCACAAGGATCCATTTTAACAGGTATATGATTCGGAACTGGCATATAGGGTAGGATCATTTTCGCCTTGCATGTTGCACTATATTTCTCCATCTCGTTATGCCTTAGGATCCACCCCACCAAGTTGCAACATAAGACCTCTTTGAATTAAAGAGTTGTAACTTAAGTGGGAGATCTTACCAAACATGGGTGCCCTAGTTAGATCCTTTATTATCTCATTGGTGCCCATATTGTAGTTTTTTGTAGGATCATGAGTCACTTCTTAGTCCTGCCATGCGATGAAGTTGTGTGACTTCCTCTCAGCCTTGTTCTAGCTACCCTATGAGGGACTCCTAAAAATTTGTTTTCATTTGCATTGTTGCACTGTATATTGTTGCTTGAGCTAATGAGTTTCATGTTCATTATCATTCACCTTTCCCTACTTACCGCGTATACATGCTTACCTATCACTCGCCTCTGCTTTTATTGTAGCCCCATTTTGAAATCCTTATCCCAGGAGGAGATAGACTAAATGATTTCCCACATCTTCCACATCTCGTTTTTGTGCTTTTTTCATTATGTTTTGTCACTTATAATGTAGTTGCATGCCATGTGTTGCTCATCTCCACTATTGTATTCTGGCATTATTTTATTATTGTTTAGGCTTTATTAATATGAAAAAGAAAAAAAAAGACAAATATTTATAATAATAAGAGAGGGAGGGGAGATGTTAGATTTGTGTCGCTATTGTGGTAGCGAGTCAATTCTATCACCCTTCAACAAAGCACCAATTTTGAGTCCACCCAACAAGTTGGGTCTTAGTATTTCCTTAGGAAGTTGAACCATGATTGTTGAGTTTGTATTCCTCTAGTTGGTTAGTATTCCAATCATTATGGAGATTCTATTAATGCCTCTTGCGTTGCAAAATTATATCATTATTCCCTTTGTGTCAAATGTTTCCCATGTCACCATTATGTCATGCTATTGTTTAAAGGTTGTTAAGTTGCTCTTAATATCATCATCATAACTAGTGTTTGACTTGTGTTAGTGTAGAAGGTTCCCATTGAATTCTCATTAGCAAGTTATTTCTCATTTACTACTACACATTGCTATGAGACATTGATCTAGAGTCATTGACACATTGGGTCTGCTTTCATCATTGGTAGGTTACCTAGTGTTTGACCGATGAAATCTCATCATGGATAGTTGATTGAGTGGTTTCCCATATGTTCGATGACAAGACCTCTATTCACTTTTTGGGATTCTTATTGTGCATTGGATTCCATTTTCATCATTGGTGGAATTACTTTCCTTTTTCAATAGTTTTCATTATTGGTTGTTGCTCAAAGGGTATTTTTCATGCGTTGTTCTCATCTGGTGCATGCGAGGGATGTACTTGGTGGTGTTCGTGTAAATTTTTTGTCCAAGACATTTCAAAACAAGTCAGTTATTGTTCTGTACTCATGTTGGTTGATGAGGGAGACCTTAATCCCTTCCTTCAAATGGATCTCTTCCAAACAATATCAACTTGTTTTACTTTGGGAGAGGGATCTAGATACCTTTCTCAATACCTTGGGGCATGTAGTCATCAATGGCATGTTCCCTCACTATTGACAGTGGGAATACATCAATGTCCCCTAACTGGTATATTTTACAAGTGTTGGACAAGAAGACATATATTCACCCTTGCTACAATATATTGAGTACTTTGATTCCCATTATCATCATTGATGGGTTGTGTCACGTTTCTTAATGGTATACATCAATGACTGGTAATTAAACGGTATACCCCATGTTCTATTTCAAATCATTTATTCACACGATAAGGATGCATACAAGATAACAGTTTGGGTTAAAGTATCATTACCACTATTATGTTGCTTCCCAAGTTGTGCAAGATTGTACCACACACTCCATGACATTGCTACTTTATGGATAACCAAGTTGTTCTTATCTCAGTTCTAGTTGTTCTCTTGATGATTATCGAGAAATCAATTAACTTTGTATTGGCTTTTGACTATGATCTACTTTTGACATGGATACACTATGTATCTTTTCATGGCCATAAGTCTGCATCTTATATATTCCATGGATCTGTAGTGTACTTGATTTGGCAGCCATGCTTGTTTACACCTGAGCATGGGTATTCCCACCTGGGAGACAAAATTTTATCTGATACATTGGTTTGTGTTGTAGGTACTTTTCAATCCAATGTCCGAGAACCTCCACCTGATCTCAGTCAATAGTTATTTCCAAGCATTATAATGTATTATGGACATCATCTCCCCTTCTAACCTTTCACATTAGGGGGCATTATGGACATCATCTCGCCTTCTAACCTCATACATTAGGGGGCATCTATTATAGCACTAATTGGCACTTATCTGACCATAATGGAACCCTAATGACCCCAATGGCATTAGAGCATCCCTAATGGCATCCAACTATCCCTAATTGATATCCAAATGTACCTAATGTCATTTGAAGAGACCCTAATCTCATTTGAAGAGTCCCTAATAGCTATTTTAGGTCTTGAATCAAATGTTTGAGTCATTCATACGTGATGATCCCACCTCAGGACAAGAAACCAACTCAATGCAACCCATTTTTCACTAAAAAAACATGGTTTTGAGGGTGTTAACACCCAAAAAGTGCTCACTAGCTCATTTCCTTATTCACATGACCCATTTGCCCACTTTTCCACCATTTGAGCCTCTAAAGCCATCAAAAGGTCACCAAAAGACCATAATACACCCCTTTTCCCCCTCAAAATGAATATTTTTCCTCAAAAAGCATAAAAAACCCTAAAAAAGGGTCCAGAATTCCCAAAAATATTAAAAAGGGAATAAAAATATTCAAAAAAGGAAAAAAGAGGGAAAAATGTACCTAAACCATGTTGGTCAATACCATTGGTTTCCTCAAAACCATAATGGTATTCCCCACCACCAAAAACTATAAAAAGGTGGTAGGGGCTCCTCACTTTCTATCCATCCATCATCCTATCCTCACGCTGTCAAAATCTCTCATGAGACTTTTGGCCATTTTCATCATCTTGGAGAAGAGACCATTGGAGCTTGGAGCTACTCACCCTTGGAGTTGCTCAACACAAATCCTCACCATTTGAGGTATCTTAATACAAAACATCCATTCTTTTATTTCTTGTTATTTCCATGAATCGTTTTTTAATTTATTTGTTATATGCACATGTTAGTTTAGATTTAGATTTAATTCATAATCATTTTTTCTTTCTATATTGAAACTGCTATCACATTGTTGATAGGTGCCCATTGCCCAAATCTTGGTTGCAAAACCAAGCCAATAGTTTTTGGCGACTCCGCTGGCTTCGAATTCTTAGATCTTGGTTTTTTGCTTTAGATCTTAGTTTTTGTTAGTTTTAATCATTTTAATTCATAGATCTGCCATCCTAGATAGCAGATCCATTGCTGTTCTAGATCTTGGCCCTTTCTATTGCCATTAACGGCCTGAAATTTCCATTTTCGGGTTCGTTTTTTGGCATCCATTTTCGGCTTTCGCCTCGCGGTTTTTCGCTTGACAGTCGCGTGGCTCATCGCGACCTCACGGATTTTTTCCGCGCGGCACGTCGAGGCTTCGCGACCATTTTACGCGCTACACATCGCGACTTCGCGGCCATTTGCTGCGCTGCACATCGTGACTGTGTGACCGAAACCCGCGCTGCACATCGCGGTTTCGCGGCCGAAACCCGCGCTGCGCATCGCGACTGCGCGGTGGAAACCCGCGCTGCACATCGCGGTTGTTTCCTTAAAACCCGCGATGCAGTTATTTTGAATTCGGCCAATTTTTTGAAAATATTTTTTTGCTGTATTTTTTGCCCATTTAGCATATTTTACATCATTAATTTTTCTACATTTTTACAGCCATACTAAATCTTTTTCTATTTATATATGCTCCATTAAAAGTCTTTTTAAAAATTTCCAGTAATTGAAAGAAAGATTTTTCTGCATTCTATTTAGATCAAAGGTTTTATTGTTTTATGCTCAATAATTTGCCCAAGTAATTTTCTAAGAGATCCATTTATTTCTTGAAATATTTATGTTATTTGCTTCCCTTTAAATTATTTCAAAGATCCATTATTTTTGAATAGTTTTTTCAAGCATTTACATTTCAAAAATGCCTTTATTTTTTGTAAAACTGGAAGCATCTTTTCTTTCATTTGTAATCAATCGCCCAAGTGAGGAAAATCAATTTCAGTTTAAATACCACACTTGCACCCACTCTGCCACATAATTTAAACTGAGCCTCAAAATTTACCTTAACTCAACAAATTTTTAACCCCACTTGGGGAGCACTTAAAAGAATCTTGTAGTTAGGTAGAATTGAGGGGATAGGTGTTCCAATAACACCCCTCAATTATTACATTTGAGACATAGTGGTTGTCCTCTACGGTACCAAAATCCCTTATAATTTTGACACGATTATCAACCAACTTATTAGGAAGGCCTCTCCCTTAGGAGGGTTGAAGTAGCCAGACTGGTTCCGGAAGTCTGAGTGGAATACCGCAATCCATTCAGTAACCGAAGGATACCTTTCGAAGTTCGCGGTGTACACCCAAATGGGGGTACAGCGGCGATAGAACCAAATTGCAGATTCACCCAACTGAACGTGTCATGAATGAGGTATCGTAGTAGCCACTCTTTAGGATTGTCTACCCGGTGTCCCTCCCGGTAGGGGGATATCTAGCCGTTGATGCAACACTCTATATTGTCTGACTTGGATTTCATCACCTTGCAGAGAATATCGTTTGTTGACTCACAATACTTCTAGTTAGGTGTTTGCATGATACAATACCCACCTTTGGTCTAGTAACACCACTTTTTTGCTAGGAAATGGACTTTTGGTATTCTGACCAATTTTGTTGCATCCCTCCACTTATTATAGCACAACTACTATAATAAGTGCTTTTTGAGGTTGGTTGTTGGCCTGAGAGCCTTTATTTTTTCCCTCCCCTCTTGCAATCATTGTTGCATTAGGGTTTTGAGTTTTTTACATCACCACCTTACACTGCAATTTTTAAATATTTCTCACCATTGAGAATTTAATACGATCTCGTCGTCTTCAGGGTCAACCCCCTCAGTTTGGTACACTTGTCTCTACACGTCATAGACATGGAGCCTTATCCCTTGACTCGACACGTCATCGGCCAAGCACACAGTCATCCGATTCTGACACGCCTCACTTCACATCTGATTTTGAGGCTGAATCCGAAAACCCTACTGAAATATCACCAACCAACCCCATGGCTGGATCACAATACGACCCAATTTTCACCACTACTATTGGAGATACATCCACAAACCCTTCTACTACTATGCCACCCATGGTAACAACAACCCCTTTAGGCATGCCTAATATAGGGGCCACTCCACCTTTAGGTATGTCCAACACTGGAATACCTCCTATTATGGGTATGCCCAACATAGGAATCACACCCCCTCTCATTACCACAACCCAGATCCCAGGAATTCCTGGCACTATTCCTAACCCCTCTGCAACCCATGTTGCACTTGGGAGTGCTGGCCCATCCCACACCACAACGGTTGGAGGACATATACCTTCAATACCTAGCATACCCTTAGGGGCTACTGGACCACTAAATAATGCCACCATTAATAGTTATGTCCCAGTCACTACGCCACACCCATCTGCTAGTTTACCATACATGGCTAGTATGAACTTACCAGACCTAACCAGGTTAACCAACGATCCTATCAGGCACAACCCTACATGGCCACCCATGCCTACAAATCTCCTCTCAGACATCCCCAAGTTTGAAGGAAAACCTAGGGAGGATCCCCAAAACCACATAATGTCATTTCACCTATGGTGTTCATCTAACTCCATAGTGGATGACTCCATTAGACTAAGACTGTTGTAATGAACGTTCACTGGCTCTGCAGCCAAGTGGTACATTGAACAACCACATGAGACCCACCATACATTTACATCTCTCGCCTTCACTTTCCTTCAGTTTTTTTAGCTACCTGTACGCTATGATGCAGGAGTTGAAATACTATTGTCTTGCAGACAAAACACAGCTACCCACATCACCGACCATATCCATGAGTGGCGCAAGCGTCGTAGCCTTTGCAAGATAAAACTGGATGACCGTATATTTTTGGACTGGTTTCTTAAATCACTCCTACCCCTCATAGCCAAAGATGTAGCCTCCGAATGACCCCAGTCAGAAGAGGAAGCTATCTTAAAAGCTCAACAATTCGACCTGATTTATTCCCAGTCAGGCTATCTCTACACCATCATACCAGACGCCCCACGAGGTGATTCTTCACGCGGTGATGCTCCAGGGGCATCACATGCTGCTGATGGTATTATCGACCAATTCACGACACAAAATAAACCTTTTAGCATGGTGAGCACCATAAATTCCCCAGACCTCTCTAGGGCTACATCTAATTCTGGAGCGACGACTTCGTATGCTCCAACGAATTAAACTCATCACACTCATGGACCCTCTTTTCCACAACATTACTATGGGAAAGCGCCATCGAAATATGTACCACCCACATACTATAACCAACCAGCCACCCAGAACCCAATTCATTTACCGGCCCAACCAATGTATTACCCACAGCAAGCTACACCAACTAACACAACACTTCCAATAGCTTAGGGTTACCAACAACCCCAGCAGGCAACTGGACCACCTCCATCCCCACCAGCTTATTATCCACCGCAACCTACTCCCGCACCTGCGGCACCCCAAAATCCTCCCACTACTCAAGGGCAAGTGTACACAAAACACAATCATCCCCAACACCAAAACAACCAGGGCGGACAACAAAACCGCGGAAGAGGACGTAACCACGGTAACAACCAACAACATAATCAAGGTCCACCACCACCCAATCCCCCAAATAATAACAACGTTGCTCCCCCAAACCAGAATCTTGATCGTCATCCCAAGCAGCCAAAGAACAATAACCTGAGAACAAACCATCCATTTCTATATGTGGAGTCTATGGACACTACACTCACAACTGCCCCCATTTAGAGAAAGCACGTAAGCTTTGGGTTGACGATGCCTAACGCCAGGGCTACGCTGGACAGCCAGCTCCACTTAATCAACCGCAACCCATGATATTGCAAAACCCATTGCCAAACCAGGGAGTAGTAAATGCTCGCCCTATGGATCCCCCACAAGGATCTACTGCACCTCATCAACAAATCACCTATGCCGCAACTGATTATCAGCATACGGATTCAGGCACACACCATTTATTAATTATGTCATCCAATGAAATCAACCTCCAGACTCTCTGGAATCAGTACGACCCACCCCCAGAAACTCCTTCCACTGACGCATCCACCTCCCTTCCACCAGATCAACCACTACGCATACCAAATATGTCGTTGGACAGAGGACCCAAAATCCCTCGCATCCCTTTGCGAATGATTAACAACAATCATAATGCTCGCGCAACATCCAATTATAATGTTGTGGAAGACCTAGCACAATCCCCCGCTGCTATGTCTGCTTTAGAGGTACAACGAAAGCATGCCCTGCACAACGAAAACTACTACTATCCGCCATCGGAGGAGTAGACCCTGACGATACACACATGATGGCTTTCAACTTAGACCAAGCTGAACCTTGATTGCCATCAAATTTGGCCTTCCAAGTATCAGTAAACATTCGAAACCTTGTTGTGCATCGATGCATCATCAATGAAGGAGCTTCAACCTACATTATGTCCACTCTTGTTTGGTAGAAACTTGGCTCCCCCACTTTACAACCATCCACCACAGCATTACGAGCTTACGATGGGCGCTCAGCTCAACCACAAGGCCTCTTAGTGAACGTACCCGTAGAACTAGGCGGCAAATTAGTTCTCATCGACATCGAAGTGATCAATGCCCAGCTTGACTACAACCTCCTTCTTGGACGTAGCTATATGTACAAAATGAAAGCAGTGGCTTCATCTGTTTTCTTCCTCATGATGTTCCCACATGAAGGACGCGTTATCAAGATTGATCAACTCACATATTATGATCCTAACGCCCCCGCAGCCCCTCAAAATGTGCTACCAATGATTGAACAAACCGTTCAAACTGCACTGACATCATTTGTCTCGTCAATTGGTCCTGGAATCTACACAGAGTCACCTATGACTTCCACATTTCCATTGATCCCACCACCCTTACCGATAACAAAAACATCCGATTTGTGCACCCTGTCGCACACCACATAGAAGCCCTCGTCACTACCACAAACACCCATAGTGCCTACTCATATTGGAACAATGCCAATTCATACTATCCCGTTCTTGTTCCCATTTTCCGAAGTTGTCAGTTCGCCAGTAATGGCTAAACTCAACCTTCTTGGTTTAACATTAGGGAGACCTTTATGGTACTTACCTGCCCCGAGCCCCCCGCCGATTCCGACTGTTATTTTACAACCGGTACAACCTATCCCTACTACCAACCACCCACCCCCTCCTGTCACTCATCTGCAAAATAGACCACCCCCAATAGTGACTACGGCATCAACGTCTAGAAACGCCCCACCTCCGTTACAAAACACAAGGGGAAGAGACCCACCAACTTATAACACTGGACCCATAACTCGCACCCCCCCAGCAACCCCCAAGGTAGCTAAGAACCCCCCAACTATTCGCATTCCCCCTAAGTGCTTGTTGTGTGACGACGTAGGCCATGCCACTCATCAATGTCCATAGTTACCAGCACTTCAAGAACACATGAATATGTTGGATGACGACACCGGAATTTCAGTTATAAGACTTGAACCACCTCCTCAACCTCGCGACAAAACGCTTCGCACTAACCACCCTTGTGCGATATGTGACATTTATGGCCATTATTCACACCACTGCCCCGATCTCCCATATTATAGAGCATCCTTATACGAGATGAACAATGCCGACTTAGAGATATATCCTCCCCTCATCGAGGATATCTACCCTCCGAAATCATCTTCTTCGGAAGAAATCAATACCATCTATATGATTTCAACCATGTACAAACCAGAACCCGTTGATTTATGGTCTGATTACTTTCGTACTGACGAGCAAATTCTAGAAACACTCACTGCACCGGACTACCCTTGGGACGTTATGCACCATCGATCATACTTCCTCCCTGAGGCGTCTACATCCACCGCAGAAAACCAATTATTAGTCCAATCGAAATATTTCCTACCAACTAAGGTTGATTGGTTCAAGGACCCCATCCCAGCACCAGATGCCTTCGAAGAGGGGAATATATCCAACATTTCCCCTATTATACAAATTGACATTTCCACCACACTTGGAAAACCTGAGCTCATCTCGCTAGGCGCATCATGCACTCAAGCGGAAACTCAGGCATATAAGAAACTCTTCCAAGAGTTTCGTGATGTCTTCGCCTGGTCTTACACCGAGATGCCTGGCCTTACACCGAGATGCCTGGCCTCGATCCTAACATTGTGGAACATCACATCGACACTTGGCCCCATGTGCCTCCTATCCGACAGAAACAATGCCCAATTCACCCGTCTAAGCTCCTAGCTGTTAAAGCTGAGATTCAGAAACTCCAAAAAGCAGGATTCATATATCCTATTGCCTACACCACCTGGGTTTCAAACCCAGTGCCAGTAAACAAGAAAGTGGGCACCATACACGTTTGTACATATTTCCGAGACCTCAACCTCGCTTGTCCCAAAGACAACTTCCCCACACCATTCATTGACCAACTAATTGATGAATGTGCGGGGCATGAGGTTCTTTCTTTTATGGACGGTTTCTCAGGATATAACCAAATCAAAATCCGTAAAGAAGATCAATACAAGACAACTTTCACTACCCCATGGGGCACCTTTGCCTATCGCGTCATGCCTTTCGGTCTCAAGAATGCTGGAGCCACTTTCCAACGCGCCATGACTTATTGCTTCCAAAATCTACATAGAATCATAAAAGTTTATTTGGACGACCTCACCGCTCGATCCAAGAAATGCTCTGACCATTTAGACGACCTTCGACAAGTTTTCTTGCGTTGTCGAAAATGCAACATCCGCTTGAACCCACTCAAGTGTGTCTTTTGCGTTACAACAGGTCACCTGCTGGGGTTTGTCATTTCAGGAAAAAGGAATCACTGTAGACCCCTTGAAAGTGCAAGCCATTGTAGACTTACCGTCACCCCGTACATTAAGACAACTTCAAAGCCTTCAAGGGAGGTCCAACTTCCTCCGCCGCTTTGTCCCTGACTATGCCACGATGGTCCACGGTTTCCTTCGACTATTACGTCTACATACCCATTTCATATGGGACCAACAAGCAGAATCAGCTTTCACCGACTTAAAGAAAGCACTCACGAACGCCCCGTTGATCTCTCCTCCATATTTCACAAAAGATTTCACTCTTTGTGTTTCAGCATTCGAATATGCCATATCTGGAGTCCTTGTCCAAGAAGATATTGCTCACCAAGAGCATGTCATCTACTATGTGAGCTAGACCTTGTCAGGCCCACCCCTTCGCTACCCACATGAAGAGAATATGGCCCTCGCCATCGTCTTTTCAGTACAAAAGCTGCGATATTACATTCTTGTCAGCCACACCACGGTTGTAGCCAATTCCAATCCAATGGTTTACCTCTTGACACGTCGCCTCCTTCAAGGCCGTGTAGCTAAATGGGTGATTATCCTGCAAGAATATGACCTAACTTTCAAAACCCCAAAGAGCACCAAGGCCCTAGCAATCACTCAACTCATCACAGATCTCCCATCCTCTTCGTCATCACCTACTATCCAAACGGATCTCATTGATGACCACATTTTCATCATTTCCTCTGACAACCCATGGTACGACGATATCTTATTCTACCTCCGCACACAAAAATTTCGACCCAACATCAATCGTGATGAACGCCATCATATACAACACCACGCCCCCCGATATCTCCTATTAGGCGATGTACTTTATCGATGCGGCGTCGATACCATCTTACGATGCTGCCTTTCTCACGACGAAGCAGAACAAGTCCTTAATGACTGCCATAGTGGTGCCTATGGAGGCCATTTCTCCGACATGGCCACTGCCCAAAAGATCATCCGCGTAGGTTACTATTGTCCCTCATTATTTACTAATTGCATCACCGCAGTTAAACATTGTCAAAACTGCCAACTTTTTGCCCCCAAGGCAAGAACCCCACCCGCCCCCCTTCAACTAGTCGTCACTGTCGGACCATTCTGCAAATGGGCCATTGACTTCCTAGATTGCAATCCCACGTCAACTGGCGGTCATAAACACATAATTGTGGCCGTAGATTATTTCACCAAGTGGGTGGAAGCCATGCCAACTTACAATTGCAAAGCTGACACCACAACACGTTTTTTCCTCAACCATGTGATCGCTCGTTTCAGAGTGCCAAAGAAACTCATCTCAGACCACGGCTCTCACTTTGAAGATGTCGTTTGGAGACAATTATCAACCCTACTGAAATTTGAACACCATTTCTCCTCTGCCTACTACCCCCAAGGGAATGGCCAAGTCAAAGCGATTAACAAAATTTTAAAGACCATCCTCCAACGCACTGTTGACAAACACAAATCAAATTGTCATCACATGCTCTTCCCAGCACTATGGGCATACTGCACGTCAACCAAAACTGCCACCGGTTTTAACCCTTTCCATCTAGTTCACTGTGTCGAATCCGTCCTCCCCATTGAGTTCCAGATTCTAGCCCTACATATGGCCGTTGAACTCCTACCGGACACTTCCCCAATTGAGCAACGCTTACTACTTCTGGAGCAAGCCGATGAAGATCGGCGCACAACCCTCCAAACCATGGAAGCAGCCAAGAACCGATCCAAACTGAGTTACGACAAACATGTCCACCCAAGAACCTTTACTGAAGGGGACCCTGTCCTCTCCTATGATCAAGCTCATGACAAAACCGGAAAAGGAAAGTTTGTGTCCATGTGGCAAGGCCCATACATTATACACACCTGCCTCGGACAGGGGGCATACATTCTGACCGATTCAGAAGGCAACCCCCTATGTAACCCACACAACAGGTTGTACCTCAAGCGATTTTACCCATAGAAAATATGATGGACACCACCGTCCATTATTGTACAGTCATATTTTTTTTTTCACAAAAAATTCAAAAAACCTAAATATTATTTTTTCCTGCATGACTACAGATGGATCCTGTTCCACTTTGCTACATTGGTTTCGCTGATGGTGCAAGCCATTGGTCCCCCAATCTCACCTCCACAGCTTGGGTAATATATTCCCCTTCACATGAGTTGATCCACATCGACGGAGTGTGCATAGGTGCCGCCACCAACAACCAGGCTGAATATGATGCCGTGACCGGTCTCCTGGCCGTTGCTCTCCAAATGAGCATAAGTCACCTTAACGTTTTCTTAGACTCACAACTCCTTGTTTCCCAGCTCAACAATGATTACTAGGTACGCGATCCCTGTCGTTTCAGAAAATTCCTGCGCACTAAACAAATGGTTCGACAGTTTGAATCCATTACATTCACACATGTCCCAAGGAATCTCAACAGTGTAGCAGACCATATGGCCAACAACATTCTAGATTGGCACACCAACCAAACCATGTAGTAGATACAAAATGTGCCTCCACGGGCATAAATCAAAAGTGCATCCACGTGCATAACATGTGCCTCCATGGGCATATACAAAATTTAAAAAAAACTGCATCCACGTGCATAATATGTGCCTCCACGGGCAAACAAATAGACAATAAATGCATCCATACACATACACGACTATATACCAAAACATATATATATATATATATATATATATATAATCATATAGTCAACATGTCATAGGTGCCCTCAGCACCCAATATACAAAAATACATAAGCCGTACAAAAGGGTACTTCCCCATATGCTCATCAGCATTTGGGGGCAGATACAAGATCATCTAATCATCATGGTCTCCGGGCTCCTCTGGCACCACCTCCGCTGGCCCCGCCGGATCATGCCAAGCCTGAACCCTCCTCTCCACCGGCCCCGCTGGATCATCCCGCACCCGAACCCTCCTCTCCGTCGGTCCCGCCGGATCATGCACCCAAATCCTCCCCTCCACAGGCCCTGCCGGATCATGTTAAGCCCCATCCCTCCAGTTAGCTACCACCAATGTTGCTCTAAGTAGGATAGAGCGCCACTCACGAGGCACATCGAAACAATGCTCGACGATGTCCCGATCCAAATCCCTCCACCCATCCTCTGGAAATCCTGCCAGGATCATGTCTAGTGTCTCTCGTATTCCCTCCACGGCATCATCTCGAGGCCCAGCTCCTCGACCGCGAGGCCCAACTCCTCGAGCATGAGGAGGCGGTACCGCTACAGGAGGCGGGACGACCACCATCGCCCGTCCCCTACGAACCACATGATCGGCCGGTGGTACAGGACCAACATCTGCACAATCACGCAAGTGAACCATCATATAGATATCTCTAACTATAATCATAACAAAAACATCTAAAAAACACATGATATAGTAGAGAACAAAACACAAAAACATACCATCTAAACCCCAGGCCTGTCCCTGGGCTCGAGGCATCTACGGATCTCCTCGATAATCCATACCGGCATATGGATAGTCATCAATCAGCAGGGGGATCTGCTCCCACTGCTCATACATATCCTATGAAAAGAACCCGCGGATACCACCACCACCACGGGGCATCATCTGCCCCCACCGCACCATGCGCAGCTCACTCACCAACCCGTCTCGAACCGGCACCCGTGGCCGCAAGGTCGGTACCCGCTTAAAAAAGAAACAACACAGAAATGAGGCATAGCAGAACTCTCCCCTCTCCCGGCTCACCTTGTCGAGATCTCTCCGGACACCAGCCAAAAACATCTGACCCCACGCGTAGTAGGTCCCCCTCAGCACAGAATCCACCATCATCGTTTGTCCCCCAAACAAACGATGTGGCGCCGCGGCACCCAACACCTGCAGAACACAAGCCCCAATAGCCCGCATATCCCACTCCCGCAGAGATCTCAAGCTCAAAGCGTTGTTCTGCATGATCCCCCCAGGAACATAGAAGGTCTCCAGCAGATCCTCGATATCCAAACCTACCGGGATCCTCGGCAGAAGATCCCCTACCTCCCCTAAGCGAGGCAACCCGGTAAGAAAGTATACATCAGTAAGGGTGATCTCTAACCTCTCACCCCCAACAATGAAAGCACCCTCTGCAGGTACCCAGAGACCCACCAATTTGTTCAGCAGTGGTCCTACTGAACGCATTAGTGGAATCTGAGCGAACTTCAGGAGCCCGCTCACAGCCAGAGTCTGTCGGAACCCCTGATCGATCCGAATCTGAATCATCAAGTCCTCCTCCATCTCCCGCTCTCGCCATGACACCAATGGCCTCCTCAACATCCTGCCAAAAAACAAAGAAAATTTTTTAGAACCAGAATTTTTTTTTCAAAAAATTCCATTGCGGCTTTTCCATCAAAAGCCGCGATGATCATCGCGGCTTTCATTCATGAACCCGCGATGAACATCGCGGGTATTGACCCCACAGTCCCGATGAACATCGCGACTATCAGCCCCATAGGCGCGATGAACATCGTGACTTTCATCCCGACAGCCACGATGAACATCGCGGCTGTCGGCCCCAAACCAATGATGTTCATCGCACAAAAGGACGCGAAACCCGGTATATTCCACGGAGGAAGGCCAACTTGGAATTTCGCGGCCTTTGGGGGCCTGCCACTAACCAAAAAAGACATAATTAAAAAGGCTAAGGCGAATAGGGTTACCTGAAACTAGCGGAATCGAAAACCAACGGTCGAATCTCCAAGAAATCAAGAAAGAGCTCTGATTGCTTTGCCAAACTCACACGTAAAAATGACACGTCATATGGGCCCCACACCCTATTTATAGAGATTTGACCATTTTTCAAACAACCATTGCGGTATCATACGACGTCCGTTCCTCAAACTGTTGGTACCATTGGAATCAGCACAGCGAGAACTTCATGATAGTCCTTTCCTTTTCCTATTTTCACCAGGTCCATTTTTTGACCATTTTTTCATGCCCTCGTCGCCTCGGTTTACATGCCACTTCGGCCGTTCTCTGTTTTTGATGAGTCTTATATCGCCGGATTCAGTTTTCCGCGCTCGTGATGACGCTTGCGATCATTTATCGCTCTCACCTCCATGTTTTTCAGGCATTTTTTCCCATGCCCCCTTGTTGCCTCGGTTTATGTGCCACATCAGCCGTTGTCCGTTTCTGACGAGTCTTATATTGTCGAATTCAGTTTTTTGCGCCCGTGATGATGCTTGAGATCATTTCTTGCTCTCTCCTCCATATTTTTTAGGCATTTTTCCCATGCCGCCTCGTTGCCTTGGTTTGCGTGCCACATCGACCGTCGTCCGTTTTTGACAAGTTTGATATCGTCGGATTCAGTTTTTCGTGCTCGTGATGATGCTTGAGATCATTTCTCGCTCTCACCCCCATAATTTTTGGGCATTTTTTCAAAATGCCACTCATCACCTCAGTTTGCGTGCCACATTGGCCGTTTCCCATTTTTTACAATCTTTATGTCACCAGATTCAATATTCCGCACCCATGACGATGCTTGAGACCTTTTCTCACTCTCATCAATACCTTTTTCTTTGGTATAGTTTTACCCCTTTTTCGGGCTGAGCAATTCCTTTTACGAAAAAGGCACTTAGGGAGTTTCTGTTAAGCTCTTTTCTGACTCCTAAAACAATGAAAAGATCGCCGAGCAACATTGCTTCCTTTCATGCTCGCTAAACGTATCTGAAAGGGCGTCTACCTAGTATAAGTTTACCCCTTTTCTGGACCTTGTAGACTAATTACGAAAAAGGAATACTCTAGTCACATCGGCTAGATGAGTTCTCCATTTGCATCATTTTATGCTTTTTTGGGCCTTGGAGACTAACTTACGAAAAAGACACCAATGGAGTCCACTTACCGCTTTCAGACTCTCTAAACATGAAAGCGACCACGAGCAATCACCATCCTGGGCTCGTAAAAACCCACAGGACAGTACTCACAACCACTGCAGAGTCTTCTTATCATTTTCAGACTCCTTAAAAATGAAAGCACACATGAGCACAAACAGTCCTGGGCTCACAAAATCCACAGGACAATACCATTTCAGAGCACACTTTTATCCCTTATTGGAGCTCATTAAAACTACGAAGAAGGACTCAATGGTGCTTCTCGGTGCCACAACAGATCACGTCTACTCATTTGGCAGCTTCCCCATTTTGGTCACCTTTGTTCAGAGTATTCTGCAGTATGTCACCCTGAAAATCAGCACCCATCAGCTCGACCCCCCAGAGTCAATACATACCCTTCAGTCCTTAAAAGCTATGATCCCCCCACCTACAAGTCAGTTCCCTACGCTGCCAGGTCAACCATGTCATCATGCTCTGAACAAAGGAAGTTTGAGTCCACCCACTTTATGACCCTAGTTACTTCCCATCCCCACAAGTATGTCAGTCCTACCATCAGTACTACCACACTTCAGTTCTACACCTCGTGCTCGTATCAAGGAAACATCATTACTTTGTTAGTTGTTGGTCTCCCTCTGTCGACGACAACCAAATTTATTCCAGAGGATAGACCTAGAGGTCCCTGTGTCTTGGACTCATCACCATTTATGATGAGTGCCTACGAATCACTTCGAGAAGAGTCCTCAGTGCCTCTCCAAATGGTTGTTTCTCACATGCTCGACTTCAACACCTTGATCGCATCGTCGAGACTCGCACATGGTATTGGTCCTTTCAGTTATTTGTTGAAGACCCCAGATACCACCTGACTCTTCCACATTTGAGAGTCTACTCATGGAAACAACCAGTTACATTTTTCCTATAGATATTCGGGTTGCACATGGCGACAGTATTCATATGTACCCCAGTTTTATACTCCCTCGAGTATACAGTTACATATACTCCTCAGAGTCATTGAGTCCCTACATATGTTGGACACCTTCAGATTCAGCAGTTCATCAACCCTTCTGAGACCTTGTTCAAAACGGTTGTCACTTTATTCCAGTATATCAGTTATTGAGATCAGTCATGTTATGATCATGAGTACATCCCAAAATAGTGTCCCCTTTGGACCATTATGATGTACCAGCATATTTTTTATGTATTATTCAGGTCCCCCTTCTTGGGACTAATTGTTATGTATATGTCTTGATACGAGCATGGGTATGCCCGCCTCGTCCATTATCAGAGATTATTCCTCATTCATATTGAGGCCATGTCATATTTTTTCTTTTTTGCAGCTTCCAAGGGTCGTGGATCCAGTCTCCAACCAGTCTCTTCTCTTCCCCAAACCCCAGGAAAAAGACAAAAGAACTATGATGTCTATCAGCCATACGATGAGCTCCTGCCCTCACACATCAGGGGGCAATCTGTTAACACCCAAAAAGTGCTCACTAGCTCATTTCCTTATTCACATGACCCATTTGCCCACTTTTCCACCATTTGAGCCTCTAAAGCCATCAAAAGGTCACCAAAAGACCATAATACACCCCTTTTCCCCCTCAAAATGAATATTTTTCCTCAAAAAGCATAAAAAACCCTAAAAAAGGGTCCAGAATTCCCAAAAATATTAAAAAGGGAATAAAAATATTCAAAAAAAGAAAAAAGAGGGAAAAAGGTACCTAAACCATGTTGGTCAATACCATTGGTTTCCTCAAAACCATAATGGTATTCCCCACCACCAAAAACTATAAAAAGGTGGTAGGGGCTCCTCACTTTCTATCCATCCATCGTCCTATCCTCACGCTGTCAAAATCTCTCATGAGACTTTTGGCCATTTTCATCATCTTGGAGAAGAGACCATTGGATCTTGGAGCTACTCACCCTTGGAGTTGCTCAACACAAATCCTCACCATTTGAGGTATCTTAATACAAAACATCCATTCTTTTATTTCTTGTTATTTCCATGAATCGTTTTTTAATTTATTTGTTATATGCACATGTTAGTTTAGATTTAGATTTAATTCATAATCGTTTTTTCTCTCTATATTAAAACTTCTATCACATTGTTGATAGGTGCCCATTGCACAAAGCTTGGTTGCAAAACCAAGCCAACAGGGGGCACACGCACATTGCTCCACATTAGGGTGCATGTGCACACTCCTTTCTTTCTAGAAACGAATATGTACTTTGAAAAATGCGCAAAAAATATAAAATTCTTGAAATTCATGAAACTGAAAGGATGGAATAATAGTTTCTCTATTGTAACTCCTTGAAAGCACCCTCCAACTATCTCAACCATGCCCAATAATGTATAAATAAGACATTCATGGAAAATATGAGGGAATTAAGCACTTGTACTAAGGTTATGCTAGAATAATTTGTTCTAATTCAATGCGTTTTGATGTCCATTCCCCCTCAAAACCTCCTATTTATGAGATTTCATCATTCCTTAATCAGTGAGGTCCATTTTCATTATTGGCTTCCATATTGTGTTCAAGAAGGAGTTTGAAGGCTTCAGAAGATCGAGGCATTAGTGGCTTGATATTAGAGGGACCCAAACAAAGGTTCTCGAAGGTGTCGACAATAAGATTAAGTGACTTTGTACTTGATTTTATTTTATTTATCAATAGAGATCTCTCAACTTCCCCCCACCCTTCCCTCCCTTCCATTTCATTGTTCAATATTTGTTTATTGTTGGTGCTTATTGGTGTAAAGGGCTTAGTCTTCCTAATAGGCTAACTAGGATAGATTGATGTTAAAGTTTTTTTCTAATTTGATTCATGCTTATATGTTTCCATAAGATTTGAGAAGGGTTTTATCTTTCTCGTATGCAGGTTCCAACATTCATAAAGTAGATTGCTTTGGATTTCATGCGTGGTAGGAAGCTACAAGAAAAACTATAGGATCCAAGTGCCTCATCCTCCCTCTTTCTTGATTGATTGTGATTTCTTCTTATCTCTTTGGTTAATTGCATGAATATAAATCAATAATCCTAGGGGAATTTGAGTAGTTGTCTCTCAATTTGCTCCGTGGTATCCAATCCTAACTATTCATGGGGGTTTTCCCCTCAACACTCTCCCCCTCCCAGTACAAATATAACCTATGACCCCTATATTAATGATAAAGTATTTAATTAAGGTTTATTTAGACCCATTTGACTTGTAGAATGTGTACTATTAATCCTCTGCGTTAATGTAGGGAAACCAACTATGGGAACCTAAACACCTTCCCTTGCATACAAATAAATTTTCTACACTTGTAGAAAAATGAACTTGAATTATTCAACCAGTGGAACATGAAGCCAACCACCAAATTGATATTATAAAATCATAAAAATATCAAAATAAAAAGTATACTTAAGATCATAAAATTTTGAATTCCTAACATTTTGTTTCATTGGTAAAAAATGCCATTTCCATTCAAGATAAAGATAAATACATTCTACACATACTTATAACATTCCTAGAGCTTCTTAATGTTGATCTTTGTTCACAACCTAATTGTGGTCACCTACCTTGTCATGAGTTCCATCACCATTGTACATCATCATTGGCAGTAGTATCACCATATCCATCTCATTCACATCCATATGACATCAACAATGTGACCGAAAACCAAAAGAAAAGTAAAAAAATTGACCATATCAAATAGGTTGCACCTTTTTCATCGAAATCTATGACTGGGTCATGCCTTTTCCCTCAAAATCTATGACTTTATTATAAAAATCAAAATTTGGCTATGAGTTATGATTGTGCACTTCTCAAGAGGAAGTAGTGGTTGAAAATGGACAAACCTAATGGCTAGGGTTGAAAATAGTTATTGATTTGGTCTTCCAAAACCTAATTTACCCATTAAATAATCAATGAAATGGGGATTGTTCATAATGGAACTAGATATCAGTATTTTCCACCATATTTCCTATAAATATAACCCTCATGGTCACCATTTTCATCATATTAGGCATCTAAAACATTGTTATGCTGGAAAATTTCCACTAGAAAGCAAGAGAGAACCACTATCTTCCTTCTTCTTTCACCATTGTGGGATTGACCATATAATCTCTTCGTTGGACCCTTGGGTGCAAAGGATGTAGAAGACCTCCCCCGGATCAATTATGGATTTCCTCTACCATCCATAACTGCTACCGGGGTGCTATTGTACCCTCTTGTTCCTTATGTAGTAAATTAAACATTCTTTACGTGTGTTGCATTTACTATTTTTGGCTAGTTTTCCTATGTGTTATGCATGCATGCTTAAGGATTTAACTTATTTAGTTTAATTTTATCTTTGTTTCTTTATTCTTCTACTAGATACTACACAAGCCTCTAGTAGGTGTTTTTTGCACATGTGACTAAGAATTCACAAACTATAGATTGGACAACTCCATAGGGGATCGAACCTAGAATCTTTGGTTTCATATCAACCTATTTTTCTCACTTGCCTTAACATGAGTTACATCACCTTATACATCATTAGTGAAAGTATTTTCCCCATATACGTCTCATTCATATCCATACGACCTTAGCAATGTGGCCAAAACCCTAAAGAAAAGTAAAACAATTGACCTTATCAAACAAGTCGTGCCTTTTTGCTTGAAATATTCAGTTGGGTCACACCTTTTCCCTCAAAATCCATGAACTAACTGAAAACGTCAAATTGGGTTGTGAGTTATGATTGTATTTCTCAAGAGGAATTAGTGCTAAAGGTGGACAAACCTAACAATTAAGGTCGAAAGTAAGCATTGATTTGGTCTTCCAAATCCTAATATTCCCACTAAATCATCAATGAAATGGGGATTAATCGGATTAGAACTATATATTAGTTATGTCCACCATATTTATTATAAATACAACCCTCATGGTCACCATTTTCCGACATATCATACATCTCCAACATTGTTACGCTACTGAATTTCCACCAGAAAGCAAGAGAGAAGCATTATCTTCCTTCTTCTTTCACCATTGTGGGATTGACCATATAATCACTTGGATGGAGACTTGGGCGCAAAGGAGTTTAAAAAAAAAAAATGGATCAACTGCAGAGGTCCTCTACTATCTACAATCGTTACCAATGTGCTATTGTACTCTCTTATTCTTGTGTAATAATATCAAACATTCTTTACTTGTGTTTCATTTACTTTTTTTGGCTAGTTTTCCTATATGTTATGCATGCATGTTTAAGCATTTGACTTGTTTACTTTAGTTTTCTCTCCATTTATTTAATATGCTACTAGAGATTGCATAACATTCTAGTAGGTTCTTTTTCCCCATGTGAGTGAGAAATCACACACTACGGATTGGGTGACTCCACTAGGGATCGAACCTAGAATATTTAGTTTCCCACTTGCCTAATTTTGGTTACCTTCCTTGTCATGAGTTCCATCACCATTGTACATCAATATTGATAGCATTATCCCCATATCCATCTCATTTACTTATATATGAACTCATTAATATGCTCGAAAATTGAAAGAATAGTAAAAATATTGACCATATCAAACAAGTTGTGTCTTTTTCCTCCAAATTTGTGACCAGGTCGTGCCTTTTCTCTTGAAATACGTGACCTAATTCAAACATTCAAAATTTAGTTATGATTTATGATTGCACACTTATCAAGAGAAAGTAGTGGGTGAAAGTGATCAAACCTAGCCATTAAGGTTGAAAATAGCTATTGATTTGGTCTTTCAAGCCCTAATTTGCCCACTAAATCTTCAATGAAGTGGGGATTATTCACATTGGAATCAAATTTCAATTGTTTCCACCATATTTCCTATAAATACATCCCTCGTGATCATTTTTTATCATATCATACATCCACAACATTGTTGCGTTGTTCAAATTCCACTAGAAAGTAAGAGAGAACCATTATCTTCCTTCTTCTTTCACCATTGTGGGATCAACCATGTTATTAGTTGATTTAGTGTCCCAAAACAATTGGTATCTAATCATGATAATCACTTTGAATATATCGTGTGGAAATATATATCTTACCATTTGAAATTTGAGAACCAATTTTCCTCGACTTATTACCCTTAGTGCAATGGCCAAGTTGAGGTTGTCAACAAGGTCCTCAAATCCATGTTCCAACGAGCAGTGGATAACCACAATTCTAATTGAAACCACATTTTATTTCCTACCCTTTGGGCATATCGGATGTCACCATAAATGCTACCAAGTTTACTCCATTCCACCTCTTTCATGGTGTAGAGTCTATCCCACCCATCAAGTGTCAAATCCCCTCTTTGCACTGAGTAGTCAAGCTTTTGCTAGACACCTCCACTCAAGAAAAATACCTAATCACTTTGGAACAAGTGTATCAGGACTGTCGTGCTACTTTGTAGAACCTTGAAGATGCCATGCAATGTTTGAAATCCCATTGCGATCACCACATTCTCCCATGCTAGCTTCAAGAAGGAAATCTCATCCTTGTTTATGACCAATCACATGATAAACTTGGTTAAGGAAAGTTTGATTCTTTGTGGTATGGCCAATATGTCATTAAATAATGTTTGGGAAAGAGGTCATACTTGCTTGTTGGTTTGGATGGCCAAATCCTAAAGAACCCTTGTATTGGATTATACCTCAAGAAATAATATTGATGATACCAATGCCCTTTTTCCATTTCTTGTATCATAGTTGATTTATAGTCCTCATATTAGGATGAGCCTTATGGATTGTTTTATTGTCCTTCCAGATGGATCATTATTCTCAATGTTACATTCATTATGTCGACAATGCAAGTAGATATTCTCTAAATCTCACCTCAACATCTTAGGCCATATATTTCACATCACACTCCCTTGTCCATGTCAGTGGAGTATGTATTGATGTTGCCACCAATAACCAAGTAGAATAAGATGATGTTATTGGCCTCTTGCTCAACTCCCTTCAGATGTGCATTCTTCACCTCCATGTTTACCTTGATTCCTATCTACTTGCCATATAATTGAATAATTGTTATCGTGTATGCGATCCTTGCCTCTTTAGAAAGTATATATGAGCTATACAAATTGTTAGATAGTTTGAATTCATTACATTCACTCATATACCCAGGATTCTCAATAGTTTTGTACATCATATTGCAAATAAGATTATAGACTGGCACATTAATCATCAATCACAAGGAAATAAAGCATGGATATGTATATGATGTAATAAACCATAAAGTGCATCCATATGTACATCAAACATCATCATTCATACAACACATTGCATCATAAAATAAAGCTCGTGTATATAAAATTGCATCCACATACACATGTCAATATCATCATAAGTCCAAAAATAATCAAAAGTGATTACATCCATGAGCTCATAGCTTTGTCCAAAAAATCCCATGTTTGTGGCATGGGGATATATAGTTCCTTAAAATTTCCTACTCATCATCATCATCCTCATCAATACCTTCAAACACATGCATCATCATTCTCATCACTATTTGGACCTACGATGCAGGGGACATCCCCCCTCATCATACCACGAGTTCCTTGGGCTTCCATGGTAATCTGCCTCATGGTGGCTTGCCACCCTGGTGGTGCCTAGTAGCTGACAGGGATCAACTCATCGTAAAGTTATTGCCATACATCATCAATAATTCCCTCCAGAATGGCCTCTTTCTTTCATCTTTTCCTTGGTGCTAGGGGGTAGGATTAAACCTTTGGACCTAGCCCTACCATTACTAAAAACCTAATGGTGGAACTGGTCCCACATCTACACACACATGAGAAATGAGTAATTAGTCACATGTAGCACATAAATAATTCTAGCTACCATCTATGCTAGTATGTAAACATAACTTAAAAATTCAAATGCAGAATCATATGTACCATCGAGTCCCCATGCCTGATTTGGTGGCCAAGATAACTCTATGTGGCTGAGGTAGTCCATACCAATGTACGAGTAGTCCTCAATGAGTACAAGTAGTTGTAGCCACCATGCAAAGAATTTTGCATGAAAAATGTTGCCCGTGGCTCCTCCTTCACTACGCACCCTTATCTCCCCCCACCGTCACATCCGAGGATCCACAGGCCCAACCTCTTGGATAGAAACTTGGGGTCACCCTGTTGGCACCCTCTTAAAGAAGTAGGCATACACGAAGGTACGAAAGCTTAACCCCCTCCCTATCTACTACAATGAGTAATTTGTCATTGGACTACAATCAAGAACATTTGGAACCACATGAAATATGTGTCACCCGATACCTGCTCAACAATCATCATATGACCACTGGATATCTTGTGGATCCCTCTTCACCCCAATACTTGTACCATGCATGCAGCAAGTGCTTGTGCTTCCAGGTTCTTGATGTCTAGTAACTGGATGGAACACCCATCTATCCTGGCCCCATCCATGCAATGAGCCATTAAGAAGTCCTCCATATCCATATCTAGTGGCTTCATGGGATGGGTATTCCTTGTGACCCCTAGTCTTGATATTGTCGAGGGTTAGGTTGACCCTCTCGCACTGTATGAGGAAATCATAAGCATGTGGATCCAAATATTTAATGATATTCGCCAATGGAAGAACAAATGACCGCATCAAAAGTTCTCAACAAACTTGACTAACCCATACCTTGTTAGTGTACCTCGCACCACAAGGTCATCCCTCAATTGCCTCTTGAGAATTGGGAGGTTCATCTCTCTCTATTTGATCCTCATGACTACAATATCATCCAAGAATTTGTTTAGCATAAAGTAATGTTTTTCCCTTAAAAAGTGTGTCCCCTAATCAACCTTCAATCCTAAAAAGGTGCAACATGGAGTTGCACTTATTCACCCAAAAACAAATACCTAGTCGTCCATTTTGGTCGAATAGATGTGACCTCAAGTTGTCATTTTTCCTTAATCATGTGTGACCTAGTTGTGCATGTTCCTATTTTTTCCATGACCTAAGTGACTACAAAATGCTTGAAACTTAAGACACACGGTCGAAATATTTTGTGGTTCCCTAAGGTCCCTTTAAAGCCTAATCTAGAACATGAAATGTGTTAGGACTGGAATTGTACCTAGTCCCTTTTTAGTTTTTTCTTAATTTTTCATTTCTTATTGCTTTTTATTTTGCTTTATTTTTAAGTTTTAGTTATTTTGGGTTTTTCATTTTTTATTACTTGAACATTGTTTTATTACTTTATTTTACTTTTATTTCATGTTATACATGTTGGCTTATTAAATGTTTCATTTCATTTTAACTCTTCAAACACTTAGTAATATTTGTCCTAAATCCTATGTTGAAGATTTTGCAAAAGTTTCATATGATAACATTCCCGCAGCATAGTTACCAGATAGCATATATACAAGCGCTGACGGAATCCCAAAATCAATGAAGAACATGGCTAGCCCACATCCAATTTAGTGCATTACTTGTCATGAATGAAGACCCTGAAGAATTTGTTAGTTATATCATAACAAGTGTCAAGTTTATAATTTCATCACCAATGAAGTTTGGGATGAAATCAGGGTTTATGTTGTTCGTGCTTTGGAACGATTTTCAAATTATATTGAAAATGTGAACATTTTTGAAGCTTCATACTACAATCCTTGGAAGAGGATTGACAGACAGAGTCCAGCTATCACAACATAATGCATAAAGAAGATGAAAGATGCATAGTCATGGTCTGTTTTTCATTGTTTTAGTCATTGTAATTGAGCGTAGATTACGAGGTGATGGAAACTAATTTTAGAAAACCAAGAGAGGTTTTTGTCCACAACAGAAGCATTCACAAAAACCTCCCTCATTTTTGAAACCGGTGTCACGGTTTGGAAGATTCGAATGAATCTTTATAGCCTGTTTTTCAGGTTAAATATTTAATGATTTTTTTTTTAGTCATCTTCTTTCAGCACGTCTTTTGATCAATTGGAGATGAATTTTTTTTTATAAAGAGAGGTTTTTTTTCATCACAGATGCATTCACAAAAACCTCTCTCAGTTTTCGCACAGGTGTCCCAGATTGAGAGATATGGAGGGTTCTTTGAGACCCATTTTTTCAGAAATTCACTAGATTTTGCTATTTTGGGCATATTCGACCCTAGAATTCCGGATTTGATAATAGTCTTTGTAACTGATAAATAGTTTCAAGACCTAAAGAAGTGGATATGGAACCACTTCATTTTGATGTCTTTGTAATTATAAAAGAGGGAAGAAGATACATTGTTGGGGTTGGTTTTTGTTCAGGAGAAGGGCTTTAAGACTGATGATGCTGTTTGCACCTAAACATATACAGTATACTCTCATGTAAGTGTTTTGAAGACTGAGATTTGATCTGAATATATTATATAATCCATCTATTGACCTTTTTATTACTGGTTTATGTTTATAGTATGCTTGACTACCTTGTTTGTAATTTCATTTCTGGATGAAAGTTTTTATCTTGTGAATGCTTATAAACTTGTGGACAGAACTAGATTTTTTATTGAATGTTTGCTTATGGTTTATATCTATGTTTATATCTTTACATTTCAGAATATTTGAGATTTCTTTATGATTTAGTGATGGTATATGTTTAATATTTGATTACCCCCTTCTTATGAATGATACCTTCAAACAAAAATTACAAAAAACAAACTGTTTTTCTTTAGTTTTTCTTGAGATTGTTCTAGCTTGTACCTTTGTAGTCTAGGTACAATTTCTAGCACAAACATCTTTGGCGCCGTTGCTGGGGACGGAAGTGAAGAAGATATTCCTTGTGTATTACCATTTACAGATATGGTTTTGAGGGTGAACAGAATCAACATATTTTTTCTATAGACTACATTTTCATCAGTTTGTCAAAAAAAAGTAATTCTGTCTTTTGATGGTGAACAAAAGATAGATACAGAATATTGGCTGCAAAGTTTTCACCGGGAGGCTCCACAACCATAAGAATTCACTCAAAAAACACCATAAGAATTCACTCGAAGAAGAATTCTGCTGATAAGAAATGAAGAAGTCAAAGGGAAAGACCAAGTATCAACTTGTTAGTTTCCTCCATGAGATTTTGTTCTTATTCATCAGTTCTTTCCTGTCTTTCCCATTGCATGTCAAAAGAATCATTTTTTGTTTTGTCTATTCCAATAATCATAAACCTTCAGTTACATATCCATATTTCGAAGAAAAAATTATGCATTCCTCTTGCATTGTAGATGTTGAGCATGTCCCTTCACTTCAATCTATTGAGAAGAATGATGTATGTATTCAAGTCCTTCCTGAATCTACTCAGCCTTGTAACCGTGAGGATGATGAAACTAATTTATCTCCTTTTCAGGTCTTATCACCTATTACCATCACTGTAGAGCCTTGTAATCAGTTTGTTGAGCCTCATTTTCAACCAACAGATTTTCAGTCTAGAGTCAGACAGAAGATGTTTAAACCTCTTAGGCTGCCATCTCACTTACATCCTTACCCTTCCTACTTTGTTGAGTATCTTCCTCAGTTTATTGGAGAAGACCATATCACAGCAGAGAAGCATTTGGGATCTTTTCATAATTTCATTGATAATTTCGAAATCATGCATGAGAATGTTGTCATGAGGTTATTTTTGAAATATTTAGTTGGAGATGCCGGGTCTTGGTTTCGAAGTTTAAAATCCGTTTCAATTGGATCGTGGGAAGAGTTACATGATGTCTTTTTGAGGTATTGGGGTGAGAAAAAATCTTTGGAGAAATATCTTTCTGAGTTCTTTGCCATGAAAAGGGAAGAGGATGAACATATTACTAAATTCAATTGAAGGTTTTATAGTTTTTATCTCAGCATTCCCAGGGAGATCATACCTTCAGAAAAAAGTTGCTATGATATATTATGCGGCAGCTCATCAACAATCATATTTAGTCCTACATCTCAGAGAGAGGAAGTCATCGTCCTTGCAAAAGATGTTCTCAAATGCTAGAGAGGTTGAAGACAACCTACGAGCTTGTGGAAAGCTTGTAGATCAAAGTAGAAATGAAGATTTGAAACAAGAACAAGTATATGGACAGCAAAAAGCAGATTTGAACTCAGAGGAATCTAAGGAAGAATATGAATTAGAAAAATCTGATCCGGATTTTCATTTTCCTCAATATGCTAGTCCATCTCCTTCAGATTTAATTTCTTTCTCATATTTTGAAGTTAATCGATCAGAGTTTTCTATTCTTAAAAGTGATTATCGTGAGAAAGAGTGTGCAGAGGATGATGATATTTTTGTCTCAGAGGAAATTGTTGTTCCTCAATGTCTTGTTGTTAAAATTAAAAATCAGCTGCCATTTTTTACTTTCGATGACTTTCTAAATTTTATATTCTCAAATTCTGCCTGCATGGGAACTGAATCAAGAAAGCTAGTAGATGACTGTCATAACATAGAATTTGAAACAGTCGTTGGAAATTTTTACCCAAAACAGATTTTAATTGAAGATATCAAAAACAATGAAGACAATTTACAGCCTATTACTATTTTGTTTTTAGATTTGCAGAAGGAAGATATTGGCATCACAAACAGATCATTGAAAGTTGGGAACATCCGAGCTTGCAAAAGGATTCAAGATCAGTCTTATCTTGAAAATCTGCATGCCCATGAACAACAAGAAGATTCCAATCATAGTCAGAATGCTTTAAGTCCTTCTATACAATTAACATATGATCATTTGTATGAAGAGGAAGTTGTCATTCCTGATGATCAAGAGCTGACCTCGAAAGAACAAGTAGCTCAATTCTTTTTCAGCAAAAGGGAATCTATGCATGGGCAGTTATCTTTCCTGAATCAGCATGTCTCTGAACATGGTTATAAGGATCCAATAGCAGTTTTATTGGAGTCATATCTTTCAGATTGAAGATTTCAGATTACATCATATCATCGGCACTTCTGGGTGAGTATGATTTTCTCAAGGAGTTTATATTGCTGCAATTGTATTTATGTCATTCTCTATTGATCAGTGGCAGAGATGAGATCATTTTAGTTATCAAGTTGCTTGAATGGTTACTGTGGAAGTTTGCATTTAGTTGAGTAAATTGGAGAGCTGGTCAGAGTAGGGTAGCATAGGAAATAAGCTCGCCTTCTGAGTATTTGCTTTCCTTCAATTTGCAGCAGGTGCAACAGTAGTTTGCAAAGGTTGGTTGTACAACTGACTCCAACCCAATGAATAAGGCACAAGGTCTACATGATCTCGAAACTTCACAAGGAGGCTTTCATCCACCAGCCGGAGCTAGATGTTAGGACTGGAATTGTACCTAGTCCCTTTTTAGTTTTTTCTTAATTTTTCATTTCTTATTGCTTTTTATTTTGCTTTATTTTTAAGTTTTAGTTATTTTGGGTTTTTCATTTTTTATTACTTGAACATTGTTTTATTAATTTATTTTACTTTTATTTCATGTTATACATGTTGGCTTATTAAATGTTTCATTTAATTTTAACTCTTCAAACACTTAGTAATATTTGTCCTAACTCCTATGTTGAAAGCCTAACTCCTATGTTGAATATTTTGCAAAAGTTTCATATGATAACATTCCCGCAGCATAGTTACCAGATTGCATATATACAAGCGCTACCGAAATCCCAAAATCAATGAAGAACGTGGCTAGCCCACATCCAATTTAGTTCATTATTTGTCATGAATGAAGACCCCGAAGAATTTGTCAGTTATATCATAACAAGCGTCAAGTTTTTAATTTCATCACCAATTAAGTTTGGGATGAAGTCAGGGTTTATGTTGTTCGTGCTTTGGCACGCTTTGCAAATGATATTGAAAATGTGATCATTGTTGAAGCTTCATACTACAATCCTTGGAAGAGGACTGATAGATAGAGTGCCAACTATCACAACATAATGCATAAAGATGATGAAATATGCATAGTCATGGTCTGTTTTTCACTGTTTTAGTCATTGTAATTGAGCACAGATTACGAGGTGATGGAAACAAATTTTAGAAAACCCAGAGAGGTTTTTGTCCACAACATACTCATTCACAAAAAACTCCCTCATTTTTGCAACAAGTGTCATGGTTTGGAAGATTCGAATGAATCTTTACAGCCTATTTTTCAGGTTAAATATTTAATGATTTTTTCTGTTTTAGTCATCTTCTTTTGGCACATCTACCGATCATGAGAGTCCACCATTTCTCCACATGGAAACGTCCTTACATGTATATTTCTTCAAATTGTCATATAGGCGATTACCCTCTGCAAGAATCTTATGCGTTAACCTTGTTTGATCACATTTATCCTATAGGACCCCCTCTATTCAAGTAAGTGGCCCAACCCAACCATGTTTGAGTTCACCCTTACTCGTCTATAGAGCCTTCCTCAAATGCGTGTCATTTATTAGTACCCTAGTGTCATTGAGTATTCATGTCATTTTTATTCCCTTAGGAGTGGGAGTGTGTCTAGTTTATGAAATTGAATTTAGTTGCATATGCTTCTTCACTTTCACTCAGTTTCCTACCCCTAAACTCTGATACCATGGAATATATGTTTCACTTTACTTCTCACAAGATCACTACTTCATCCATACTGTAAAAGTTACATTATTTTTGACACAATTTATCATCCCTGAAGGAGATTACCATGATTTCATCCACTTGGTCTCTTCCATCTGCTATCACCCATTTTATTGATACACTTAGCTGCAAATTGGACACTTATCTCCTTGGTTTGCTTTATTCTCCCGAGTACCCAAGTACTTAGGAAACCATTTAAACCGGTGATCCTTAGCACAACTGTAGACTATATATGGTATCTTATGGCAAGGTCCCTAATCGCCTTTGTTCAAAGCATTATACGATGTGTCACCCAAGAAACCTTTTTGATGTTAGTCCCCACTCAGTGTTGGCGTCAAATACCCTCATGTTCCTTTGAGTATCTCCATTGCAGTTATGACCTCTAGTTATCTATTGTGTCCCTCCCCTTATATTATCACGAGTTCCACATATGTTACCAAGTGAGTCATGAATTCATGCTCTGAATAAAATAAGTTTGAATCCATCACTCAATGGCCCTTTATACCCATTTGGTGTCTCAATCCCCATCCTCTTCATATCCTCGTGTATTTCCTGTAAAATTAGTCACAGCAGATCTATTGAACAAGAATATCAATCACAAAGATGTAAAACAATTTGGAGTAAAAGATGTGCAAGAGAGATGCATCAGTGCTCTATAATCCAAAATGGTAGAATTACAATACAATACTGTCACAATGAGTGATCAATTCGAATTATCCAAGGAGGTCATTCGAATATATTGCATGGTGTAGCTTGGCTCCAACTAGGAGTCCTCATCATCAATCAGTGGTGGTCATCAATGCACAAGTCACTGTGAGAAAGGTGTCAAACTGAGTCTAACTGAGTGTAATAAGTGTAACTGATGGTAAGTGGCACTAATGTAGGGATGGAGGCTCAGTGGAGGGCACACGAGGAGTTAACTGAAATCAGAATAGGTAGTCAAGTCTCATCGAAGGTCAATCAGAGTGGTAACAATAGTTAGGAGTCAGTCTAGCCTCAAATCAAGGAAAGACAACTAACTAACTGAAGTGAACTAGACTGGTAGGTGAGAAAAGGCGCCCTTCTCATGTGGTGGGTGAGAAGTGGGTGCCTCCCTGACTAGGAGGGCTAAAGCAGAGTGGAAAGTGGATCCCGGGTGTTGGCAGACTAGGGACTAGGTGCTGGAGGCATCAAACTGGTGACTGGGAAGCATGCGGATGCATGCAAAGTGCATGAAAAGTACATACTGAATGATGAGATATCCTAACACCCCCCATCAATCTATACGATGATGTAAAAATAAAATGTAGGGCCCTGGTTACTAAGACCAAAGGTCACCCCAATACAATAATCCAAAAAATGTTGAAAATAAGCTAAGTGACGAAAGAGGGAAAACCCAGTGGGAAGAAATCCCCCCCTCAAGCTAAACATAAAAATGGATCTAATCCGTCTCCACCATGATGGAACTCACCCCCAATAGTGAACGGAGGTAAGATAGCTTCTTCTCAGTGAAGCTCTTGGTGAAGATGTCTGCAATTTGCTCATTAGTAGGGCAGTATTGCAGAATGATGGTGCAATCATGCACCAACTCTCGGATGTAGTGCATATGAATCTCAATGTGCTTGGTCCTTTTCCACTGAACTAGATCTGTGAAGATCTTAATAGCACTTTGATTTTCACAAAATAGGACAGTCGAAGTAGTGCTACCAAAATCAAACTCGGAAAGAATACCCTGCAACCAAACTGCCTGAATGCAAGCATTGACTGCCCCTCGATACTTTGCCTCTGCTGAAGAAAGTGAAATGGTTGCCTGCTTTTTTCTTGACCAACAAATAGGTCCACGGCCAATCATGAAAACATATCCAGAAGTGGACTTCCAATCTATGCTATCACCCTCCCAATCTGAATAAGTAAAACCAATGAAATCTAGCTCAGAATCTGCAGCATAATGTATGCCAAAATGTTTCATACCTTGCACATACTGCAAGATCCGCTTGGCTGCCGACCAATGAATCTCATGGGGCTGTTGCATATACCTTGATACAACACTCACGGCATATGAAATATCAGGCCTTGAGTGTGTCAAGTAGAGTAGTGAACCAATCAACCGTCGATACATAGTGCAATCTGCAAGCGGTGTGGAATTTCCTTCCTCAAGACTGATTCCTGAGAGGAATGGAAATGGAGAAGCCTTACATTCTGCCATATTAAACTTTAATAGCAGGTATTTAGCATACTTTTGCTGAGATAATGTGATCCCATCAAAATTTTGAGCTATCTCCAAGCCCAAAAAATTGCTTAAGCAAGCCCAAATCGCTCATGTCAAAAGCTAGATTTAAGGCGGTTTTTAGCTTATTGATTGTAAGGACAGTGCTGCCAGTAATGAGAAGATCATCAACATATAAAAAAAAAAATCAGAAAATTACCTTTAACTTGCTGTAGGTACACATTCGGATCAGATTTGCATCTTTTGAAATTCTGAGAAAGAAGTAAGGAGTCCATCTTTGCGTATCAATCTCTTGGGGCCTGTTTCAATCCATACAAAGATTTCTTCAACCTGCAAACTAATGATGGATCTGATATGTATCCTTATGGTTTCTTCATATATAATTCTTCATCAAGGTCTCCATGTAAAAAATCACTCTTCACATCCATATGGTGCACTTCCCAGTGCTTGGATGCGGAAATGGCCAAAACTAGGCGGATGGAATCCACCTTCGCAACCGGTGCAAAAGTATCAGTGTAGTCCACTCCTTGGACTTGGGAGAAACCTTTTTCCACCAACCTAGATTTGTATTTTATGATAGAGCCATCAACAAAAACTTTCGTGCGGTAGATCCACTTACATTGAACCAATTTTCTTCCAGGTGGAAGAGAAACTAGCTCCCATGTATTGTTCTTTTGAAGAGAACTGTACTCTTCATCCATGGCAGTTTGTCATCGTGGATCTCAGTGAGCATGATAGTATGATTTGGGATCTAAACCAATCACCAAATAACATTTCTCAGATAATAATGGATCAGAAAATGAAAGATCCATACCTGCTCTTTGATAGTCTGCTCTTGTTCTCCTTGGATCAACAGGATTTCCAATGTTTGGAGCAGCAGATTGTAGAGTGGTTTGGGCCCACTTTGGTAACTGAAGAGGATCATTATGGTCGGATTATGAAACTGATATGTCATGGCCATCAAATTCTGATGAAATATCAGAAATATTAGATCCAATCCTTTCTTCATATTCTCTCGAATATTTTTCTTGTGTAGGTTGCAGATTGGCAGTGTTTTCCTCGACTAGTTTCAGATCTGGCAGCGGTTCTTCAAACTTCACACTTCGTTCTATGAATACATTTTTGGATTTGATATTCATGAGTTTATATTCTTTTTATTCTTCTCCATATCCTATTAGGATACATTCAATACTTTGTGGATCCAAATCCTTTCTCTTATTAGAAGGAATTCTAGCCCATGCAGTGGAGCCAAAAACCCTCAAATTGGACACATCTGGTTTGCGACTAGTGAATGCTTCGAAATGAGTTTTACCTTTCATGGATGAATGTGGAACTCGGTTCTTAATGTATGCAGAAAAATTCATGGCTTCATCCCAAATATTTGCAGCCAAACCTTTTGACTCAAGCATACAGGTAGCCATCTCTTTCAGTGACCGATTCTTCCTTTCCGCTACATCGTTTTGCTAGGGTGTGTAGGGAACTGTATGTTGGATCTGAATTCCGCTTTTGACACAAAGTTGCAACAAATCAGTCTTGATATATTCTCCACCATTATCATATCTAAGAGCTTTGATCTTGCTCTTAGTGGCGGTCTCAATAGAAGCCTTAAAATCCTTGAATTTTCCAAGCACTTCTGACTTGTTTTTGAGAAAAAATACCCAAGTAAAGTGGGAGAAGTCATCGATGAATGTCAAAACATACCTTGAAACATTCATGGACATATTTGGTAGTGGACCAATGATATCAGAATGTATGAGACCCAAAATAGTAGAAGCTCTACTAGCTTTGCCGTGGTCGAACTTGTGCTCAGGGTGCTTCCCAACAATGCAACCGGGACAAATTCCCTTCGAGGAACGAAGTTGCGGAAGACCATCAACCATGGATTTCTGTTGTAACAACAACAAATACTTGTAATTAAGGTTTCCAAACCTTTCATGCCAAATCCTACTAACCTCGTTTCCATGAGTGAGGAGAGTAGTGGGCTTTTGAAGCGGCACAAAG
Source organism: Larix kaempferi (assembly GCA_027924585.1). Classification (NCBI taxonomy): domain Eukaryota; kingdom Viridiplantae; phylum Streptophyta; class Pinopsida; order Pinales; family Pinaceae; genus Larix; species Larix kaempferi. The sequence goes on along the minus strand of BSBM01001114.1, from coordinate 3,929,493 downwards.
TGAGAAAACTCATAGTATTTTGCAATGTGGTTTGCCTTTCCGAGTGCAATAAGTCTTCCACTTTTAATATCATAAATTTCAACTTTGTTAGGGCTGAATGTAACTTGCTTTGGTTCACCAGTGTGTGTCATTTGATACACAGAAAGTAGATTTGAAGCCAAGGAAGGAACATAGAGAACATTCTGAAAACTTCCATTCTCTAAATGGATGGTACCTTTACCCTTGATGAAATTTTTGAGTCATCTCCCAAATAAATGGGGATGGAGCTGTTTGGATCGAATGAAGAGAAGAAGTCAATATTTGCAGCCATATGATTCGAGGCATTGGAATCTATCAGTAGAGTGGTGGGTTTCGAAACAGTTGCCATGATTGCTTGACCTATTTCATGATCATCATTTCTATCCTTCTTCCGTGCACCGTCGGGAAGCCATATGTTATTCTTTTCCAAAATGAGGGCCATTTGATCTATTTTTTTCTTCATGCATGAACTTTCAGGATGAAAGCCACGGTTGCAATATGAACACTTAGATTTTTCCTTACCCTCTTTACCCTTTTGCTTGTTCCTTGAACCGGATGGTGCATCCAATGCTTTGCTTTTCTCTCTTTGCTTGTTAGGTTCGAATTTGGGCTTCTTTCTTTTGATTTCCTTTGCCATTCGAATTCTTGGATCCTTGAACAAAGAGGGATGAATATTTGGAGCTTATGGACCCCATTTGAATTAGCTTATCATGCTCTTTGGTAACGGACTCAATGTAGGCATTCAAGGTAGGCATCTTCCAATTTGGGGTAGTTAGCCGACCGAAATTGAAAGTAGAGACAAATACCGAGAAATATTTACCAAGTTTTGAAAGAATGGAGAGGATCAATTGCTTATCCTCTTTAACAACTCCACTGTTCTTCAACTGTAAAGCCAAGTGCTTGAATTTTGTGAAAAACTCATTGATGGTCTCGAAATTCTCAGGACTAAGAGAAATCAATTCATTTTCCAATTGAAAATCCCTAAGCTCGTCCTGCTTGCCAAATTTTTTGTCAAGTTGCTCCCATACCGCTTTTGGAGAGTTCAATCCGCTTAGATGGAAATGAAGATCCTTGGAGATAAAGAGGCAAAGAAGACCATAAGCTTCATCAAGCTTATTGAAGTGTTTTGTTTTCTCAAGCAATGTGTTTGGCTCTAATTCGAGGCCCATGGTGACTCTATAGAACCCTTTTGAGCGCAATATAATCTCCATGTCTCCTTTCCAATCAAAATAATTGAAAGGAGTTAGCATAGGCTTTGAAGAAGAGTATTTCATCACTGATGGCGAGTGCAATTGATGGAGAAGAACCTGCAAATCACAAGATAGTGAATGCACTTGATGGAGATGATTAACCTGCAAATCACAATCAAAACAAGAACAATAAGGTCGAAAAATCCACCCTTTTAGAGTTGCATCACACCTGGGATTGCAGATCAAGCAAGCTTGAAGATCCAATGTATCATATCCAGGAATTCTGTGGAAAACTTAAGCTTCTAGAGTGGATTGGAGTGTATTTTTCAGCCTTGCATGCACATGAGATTTTGCATGCCAAAACTTCAGTAATTTTGAGCAAATTCACTCAAATATTCATGTAGAACACCTGTAGGAGAGAGATCTTGTCCCTGCAATGGCTCTGATACCATGTAAAATTAGTCACAGCAGATCTATTGAACAAGAATATCAATCACAAAGATGTAAAACAATTTGGATTAAAAACTGTGCAAGAGAGATGCATCAGTGCTCTATAATCCAGAATGGTAGAATTACAATACAATACTGTCACAATGAGTGAGAAATTCGAATTATCCAAGGAGGTCATTCGAATATACTGCATGGTGTAGCTTGGCTCCAACTAGGAGTCCTCATCATTAATGAGTGGTGTTCATCAATGCACAAGTCACTGTGAGACAGGTGTCAAGCTGAGTGTAATAAGTGTAACTGATGGTAAGTGGCACTAATGTAGGGATGGAGGATCAGTGGAGGGCGCACGAGGAGTTAACTACACTCATAATAGGTAGTCAAGTCTCATTGGAGGTCAATCGGAGTGGTAACAACAGTTAGGAGTCAGTCTAGCCTCAAATCAAGGAAATACAACTAACTAACTGAAGTGAACTGGACTGGTAGGTGAGAAAAGGCGCCCTTTTCATGTGGTGGGTGAGAAGTGGGCGCCTCCCTGACTAGGAGGGATAAAGCAGAGCAGAAAGTGGCTCCCGGGTGCTGGCAGACTAGGGACTAGGTGCTGGAGGCATCAAACTGGTGATTGGGCAACATGCGGATGCATGCATGCAAAGTGCATGCAAAGTACATACTGAATGATGAGATATCCTAACAATTCCTTGTGTTTTTAAACAAAGAGCCCTCATTGATTTGTTTTTATCGAGTCTCCCTTTATTGACTTCAACACCTATATTCTAGAGGTTAGACATAGAGGCAATATGTACCTTGGCCCCATAATCATCATTGATGGGATACCTTGGACCAACTATTGGGAGACCTCATTGCTCCTTGTATTGGTCGGTTCTCATGTGCTTGGTTGCAACTTATCATCACATCATTGAGAATCGTGTAGTATAGTGGTTCCTTATCCCAGTTTGGTTGAATACCCCAAACATTCATGATTCCCTCCAATTCTTGAGTCTATTTTGGAATTCCTTCAGTTCTTTGCTTCCTATGATGTCCAGTTTACATTGGTGACATGGATCTAATTTCAACTGCAGTTCCCTGAGCCTGTTTGGCTCAGCCTTTCAGAAGTTTGAGCCACCTATGAGGATTTGTCTAACTTTTACTCCTTCTAGATCTTGGGACCCTCTAGTTTTCACGGGGCTTTAGTTACTATGATTGGCATCCCCTTAGGATGTCGTTATTATTACTCTTGTACTTCAAATCATCTATGATTGAACCATATTTATGTACTTGGATTGGGTCCCTCTTTGACCCTCATGTTGTTATGTACCTAGCAGTTATTCATGTACATTGATTAGACCCCTCTTGGCCTTGATCCTAGATTGTATTGAGACATTGATACAAGCATGGGGATGCCCACCTCGTCTATATTTGAGATTAGATGCACCTCATCTCTTTGGTTCATTATCTGTAGGTATGGAATTTTGTAGCCACCTCGGGGGAAAGGGGGACTCTTTCTCTTGACTAGACTTATTTCTTATCCCAGTGCTCATGATTCCCTAGGGATAGAAAGGAATGCTTATGTTGTATTTTGACCATATGATGAGCTCTTGACCTCACATATCAATGGGGAATATGTTAAAAACCTAACTTTGGTCACCTAACTAGTCATGAGTTTCATCACCATTGTATGCCATCATTGTCAATATTATCCCCATGCCAATCTCATTCATATCCATATGACCTCAACAATGTGACAAAAAATCGAAAGAAAAGTAAAAATTTGACCATGTCAAACATGTCGCCTGCATTTAAACTATAACCTGAGAATAATAAATGAAAATAATATTAGGATAATGCTTCTAGGTAATAAGAGCTCCAAAATTAGCCCCCCACGGGTAGGCCAGTTGGCCACCACACGTTCTTCTAAGGCGTGTGGGCCATTGCGCAGGTCGCTGGTTCGATCTCGGGGAAATGCATGGGTGGGTCAAGGGGGGGTTCGCTGGGCTTGCCTAGGGGTTATAGTGGTAGCCGTCGGGTCACGCGAGTATGATACCAGCGTCGTTGTCGATTCCTCTAGTCATACAAAAAAAATAAGAGCTCCAAAATTTTCCCCTCCTGGGACTCCAAATCTCCCCAAACCCCATAATATAGTTGAAGACCTTTTATGGGATGAACAAACATATTAAAACCACAATTATAATATAAGTGTATGATGTCTATGCAGACATGATATAATATGGAAAAAATATTAGAAAAAGTAAATTTGATTTTAAAAAAGCAATCATATATATATATATGATAAGATACCAGTGAAATACATCACACTATACTTAAAAAAAAGACATGGTTGAAATATAACCAAAATATAATCGAAGTACAAGTGAAATATGGTTAATATATGCTCATCATAATTTTGGTATAGGTGAACAAGATCAAGCTTCTATATGGGTAATATATCTATAATAACAATAATAATATAATTTTAAGGTCATTCCCTAACAAGACACCAAATGGTAAGGTCATTGTGACTAAAACAAAAATATGATATTATAAATTTTGAAAGAAATGTTAAGTTTTAGAAGCTATAATATTTGTGGAATGAGAGCATTCTACAATTCAATATGGGGTGGATGTGTCATAATTGAGTGTAAGGTTGAGTCACATCTCCTTTTCACAATAAAAATAAATAATATACTTTAATAGTAACCATCCTAAATCCATCTCGACTTCAATTTTTTCCAAAGGAAAAAAGCATAATCTTTATTCCAACCAAGAATAAAAAACACTATCTTTGGGTGCTAAAGGTACATTACATATAGAAGGGTATTAGATCTATAGATTGTTCCCATATATATTGTCAGAGAAGACATGTTCTTATGTAATTGAAAATTATATGTCTACATATATATATATATATATGTCTGCATATACATATATGCAGACATATATATGTCTGCATATATATATATGTCTGCATATATATATATATATATGCAGACATATATAGATATATGTGCAGATATATATATATATATATATTTGATTGATAAGATAAGATGTCCTTTGAAAACTATATGCTTACGTGGGATAACTTCTTGCATAGATGATGGGTTGGTCCAAACTTATGTATACTATGCAAGGCAGATTGTGAATCAATTAATCATCCTTTTGTCAACTATGCATACAATAAGAATATCCGGAATATGGTATGTGACACTTTAAATATTTCTCAGGTTTGGGAAAATGATTCCGCGGAAGGAAACTTCTACCACTGGTACAAAAACAATCATGCTCACAAACTTCTTCCAACTTTCATTTGTTGGGATATATGGAAGTCTAGATATTATGCCATTTTTGAAGATAAACCAGAATTATTATGCAAGTTGTCTGAGAATTGTAAGCCTTAAGAGTTTGCTTTAATGGAATCCAAAAAAAGGAAAGTGAGACGGATTTTAGATCTACCTATTTCTTCATCTGCTATAGGTTTTTTTGACGTTGCAACTCAAAGAGGTAACTGTGGCGTTGGTATTTTGTTGAAGATTAATGACGACCACTTTTTCAAATTAAGGATGAATTGTGGAAATGGTTCCAATACTAAGGAAAAATTAATGGCACTCTGGTGCCTTCTACTTCTTCTTTGGGTATTGATTCTTTGAAGATTTATGTTGACTCAATGGTAATTGTGAGTTAGGCCAAAGGACTTTGTTCCTTATAGGTCATCTCACTAGAATACTTGTGTTTGAGAATTGAAGATCTTATGGCTTCCTTCAATGATCTAAATATTGATCACATTTTTCGTGAACTGAATTCAAAAGTTGATGCTCTAACAAAGGGGGCACTTGTGGAGGTCAACGGTGTCCTACATTTGGAAGAATTTGTGGAAGGAACTATTGAATTCCATGACTCCATGTTCTACTTAACATAAGGTTGGGAAGGTCCCACTTTCAACATGTTGTTAGATTGTTTATTATAAGACTATCTATCTTTTTGCTAGTATAGGAGGTATGGATTAATGACTATGTTTTATGTCATGACAAGTCTATATTTTTGGTACTTGTAATGATGTGAGGCTATGAAACACTCTCTTCTCTAGGGAGGCTTGATGTTTGTTGGAGGTGTGCTTATGCCTATTTGGTATGGACAGATAGTTTGTACTTTTTGAATATGATGAATAACAAAAGTACTGTGTTTTTTTTGCTTGAAAAAGGATGATGATTATAATGCCCTTGCAACGATATACATATAGGAATTGATTGGTCACAAGGTGAAAAGGTATATCTCTTTCCCTTTCATTAATTAAATTAATGTTTATTATTATCATAACATTGCCACACTTTAAAATTGCTTTGTCCTCAAAGCAATACTAGGTAATCATCTTAATTCTAGATCGGTTTGGAGCATGGCATGGAATATGTGATTGTGATTATGATAATTTCTTCATCTATCTTGATGTGGACATCGAACTTCTTGGATTCCCTTTTCCCTTAGTTGTGATGCTTGTAGGCTTCCTAATCCATATAAACTGTAACTCTGCCCTTTCTATTTGAATTCCATATATTGTTCTTGTAGGTTGGTGGTGTCGATACCTAATTGCATTATCCGTTCCACTCCTAACACCATGTCTACTCCTTTAAGTGGTAGGGCATAACATCTTATTTGTAGATTCAAGTCTTATATTTGTAAGGAAACCTTATGGCATTTCCCTACTCCTTCAACATGTCAATCATTAATAGTAGTTATAGGGTATACAAAAAGACCAAGTTCTTTCACCAATTTGATATCCATTAAATTGTGTGTACTTCCAGAATCTTCCAAAACTATGATATCTTAATTCTTAATATTTCCTTTATGTTTTAACCTCTCTAGTTCTATCCTTCCATATTTTTTCGCATGGGATAAGCATTTTTCATCCTTAATGTTACCACTATTTCTCAATCGGGGTGGAATATATTCATCCTGTGAGCAACTGAGTTTCTTCCTTTTGGGTGGAAACTTTAGTATGTATCGGTGAATCTTCTTCTTTACATGTTTATTGGATGCATACAATTGTTTCTATTTACACCTTGGGTGAGTTTATATCCATAACAGATTCATATGTATCATCTTTGGTGAAAACCTGTACTTCTTTTCCATCTATAGTTTTGTAATGATATGAATGATTGGATATACATTTATGACCTGGGATCCAATTTTCACCACATCGACGACAAGTGTTCTTCTGCTTCTTCTTCTTCTTCTTCTTCTGCTTTTTTTTTCTTGTCATTATCGAAACTACTAGTGGATGTGTTTGATTATTTTTTGTCTTGATATCCATATAATTTTTAGTTGTTACACTTATGTCCCAGTACCACTTGTCTTCGTAATTTCTACATTGTCTCTCTTTTTGTTGTAAATAACCCTTGCCAAATCTTGATTTGGATATGCCTTCTAATCTGTCTTATGTTGCCTTTTCTTTATGCCTCAATTTTTCGATGGATGTGATGTTACACATTTGTAATTATGTTCATATATGTAGTTTTAGTCCTCCCACATAGGATTGGATTAGTTTTTCCTTGGATAACCCAAATACTCATGTAGCAAGAGCTTCCCATTCATGTGTGAATTCATCCACAATGCCTTTTTGTTGTAACCTAGTAAGTTCTGAGAAAAAATTGTCTTCGACAATACCTTGGAACCTTTTAAAGAAAATGTTTTTGAAAGAGTCCCAATTATATGAACAAATAGTTCATTTCCACCACATGTACCAATTATATGTGTCACCTTCTAGATGCATGGAGGCACGTTTAACCCTTTTTTCATCTCTTACAATGTTATATATGTTGAAATACTCTTATGTTTTGTTGAGCCAAGGGACACAGTGATTTTTGCTTCCAAACTTTTCCCTTGGTGGGTATATCGTTAGAGGTTGATATTGTGATATTGGGTAGAGGGTTCTCATGCTAGTGTGTGGTGGTGAGGGTGTGGAAGCTAGGGAAATTGGAGATGGTGAAGGGAAGATCGGGGGTGGATTAAACGAAATTAGAGGAAGGTTAGATGATCTTGACGAGGTGTGTTGCGGGGAAATGCTACATGTGTTACTAGATTGGAGATTTTTTTAAATATTCATGATTTCATCATGATTTTTTTTATTGTCTTTGTAGGTTTGTTTTAGTTATCTTGAGTTTTGTTAACCAGATTTTTGAGTTCTTCATGTTCATTCTTCAACTCGTTATAGTTATGTGCTATTATCGTGTTGATTATATTTTGTTCCTCAATAACCTTTTGGTATTGTGCTTCTATTTTCTTAATTTCATCTGTCATTTTCCAAGTTACGGGAGGAGTACTTATCCCACTCAATCTTGACTTAATTAAAAATTTCTTTTTTTTCTTTTTTTAAAAACAATTTTGACTTCTTTTTTTAGTTATTTAATAAAGTAATTTTAACTTTAATAAATACAAATTTTAAAGGTCAAAATTTTAAAAAAATAAGAAAAAAAAGGAAGTCATGTCTTTTCCCAAAAGTCACAAGGGATTTTGAAAACCATATTGTACGTAATATATATGTGTGTAATATATGTGTGTGTGTGTGTGTGTGTAAATTAAATGGGTAGCTTACAAACAAGTCAGTGGTTGAAAATGAAAATGTACGATGTACTATGGAATCACACACAATTTCATGTATGACAATTGGTGGCTAAAAACGTGCATTGCAATAAAGAATTGTACAAAATTTATGGTACGATGGATGGTGGTTGCGATATACATCTATGGTTGAAATCGTATGGCATGGTTGGTGGTTGTATGACTGGAAAGAAATATTAGAAACTATTGTACATAAATGGTGACTAAGTTGGAGAGTTGTGGCTAAAAAACAATATGAAAGTATGGACAGTATGGACAACTAGGTTGTTGTATGATAATATGGACCAATACAGGTGTTGGAGTGCAGATTGGTAGCTTGCTACTATCTTATTCACCCCGATACCAATGCAAGAGAACAATTTATGTTCTTATGTAATTGACAATTGTATGTATACAAATTTATATATATAATTTATTGATAAGATAAGATAACATTATGGTTACAACACTCTCTTGACGGTATACATATAGGCAATGATTGGTCACAAGGTGAAGAGGTATGTCTCTTTTCCCTTCATTAATTACATTAATGTATATTATTATTATTATAACATATACCTTTAAAAAAATAAAAATACAAGTAATGTTGACCCAAAAAGGTCATATGTTATCTAACAACACAATGAGTAATAAAGTATATAGTATGACATATTACAATTTTCTAGAAAATCAAAATCATGTCTAAAGACCAACAACAACATAGTGAATAGAACTAACTATAAAAACAAACATTCTACCTAAATTTAGTGATAATTTCATCCATAGACTCCTCCAACAGAAGATGACCAACTAGTAGAGTTAAACCTAGTTTTGACAAAGCATAAGCAGTAGTATTCAACTCCTGATAAACATGAGTTATTGTGATCATCAAAATGAAGTGCATTCACCTTGAGTTGATCTACAAGTGGAAGTATATAACATTTTGAACTTGAAGTAGATTATTCATCCAATTGATTATCATAAGAGAACCCCCATAGGCCCACAATTGTTGTAGACCCTTTTTCATAATTGTTGCCAATAAAATTCTTGAAAGGGTGGAGTAGTTTCTGCGCTGAGATGTTTTTAGTTCAACGCAGAAACCGTTCCACCCTTTCAAATATTCTCTGCATAATCATGTTGTTTCAATAAAATTCTTAATGAAATGAATTCATCATAGTTGTTTGTAACACTACCCATATTAGCTTTGAACTTTAAAACAAACAAACAAACAAAACATTGTTAGAAAGGTGTAAAATGCCACCCATATTGCTAGTTGAGTCTGGCTCTTGACAAGCCCATTCAAAATATTCCCATGGAGTATAATTATTTATCATCACCTCATATACCTGGATAATAACTTGGAAAATAGAAAAATGTATATTGTCAAATAATATAGCATTGCAAGCAATCCATGTACCCCACAAAACAAAGAAATGAATGGTTTGCATTTTTCAATTCCTATCTACGAAACCACCTCTTCAAATAATCTTCTACACATGATCCAATCCAAACATTATTATAACCCATCCATTATCCCATGTCTCTCTAAACTTGCTAAGCAAAAATACACTCTAAAAAAATATCAGTATTATATTTTGCTCCTTATTTACATAGTAAACATGTACTAGGACCTTCCTTATTTTTGTTATGAAACATCTCCCCAACAAGCACCCTATTAGTCAATGCTAGCTACATAAATATTTTTGCCTCTTCCATCTACTATCACCTGTTTTGTTGATTCACTTGGTTGTATATTGGACACTTATCTCCTTGAATTTCTCTATTCTCTTGAATATCCATGTACTTAGGAAACCATTTATGACAATGCTCCTTAGCACTATTGCATATTCTATATGATATATTTTGGTAGTGTCCTTGGTTTCCTTTGTTCAAAGCATTCTATGATGTGCCACCCATGGAACCTTTCTGATATTAGCCCCATTCAATGTTAGCCTCAGTACCCCCATTCGCCTCCACGAGTATCCCCATTACGTTTATGCTCCCCGGTTATTCATTGTGTCCCTGCCTTGATACTATCACGAGTTCCACATATGTTGTTAGGTCATCCATGCCTTCATGCTTTGAATAAAGGAAGCTTGATTCCATCACTTAGTGACTATATATCCCCATTCGGTGTCTCAATCCCCATCCTCTTCATATCCTCATGTCATTCCCCACGTTGTTAAACAAAGAACCCTCATTTCTTTGTTTTGGTTTTCCCTCTATTGACTTCAACACTTATATTCTAAAGGTTATACCTAGAGGCATTATGTACCTTGGCACCACAACCATCAATGATGGGTTACATTGGACCAACTAAGGGGAGACCTTATATCCCCTTGGATTGGTTGGTTCTTGTTGGGCATGTGAAATTTTTGGTGTAGTTAGTAGAGCCAGCAACCAATTTTGGTATGAATGGAGATAGGAAGAAGTGATCTGCAAAAGCAGGATCAACTCTGATGAAGCAGTCAAAGAATAAGGAGCAAGGGGTATTTGATTTCATCCACGACGGATTTAGTTGGGAGCAATTACAGTTTTGTGTCCACTTATATTAATGAGTCCAAGTAGTGGGAGCAGGAGGGCTATGAATAAGTCCTATATATATGTAATGTGTTGGGAAGTTTTCGATTGGCTAGATTAAGGGAGAATACTTAGTTTTTGGTCTGGATACTGAAGAAAATTTGTTTTGGGGTACGAAGAAATATTGTTGTAATGTTGTTATATAAGCGAGTCTCAAGAAGTTGTGGTGATATTCAAGTTGTGGTGATAGTGTGCAGGTCTATTGTAATGAGAAGAGAAATTATGTTGGTTGTGTGCACAGACAAGAAGTGCTAAAATTACTACGACTCATGAATAAGAATAATGCTTCTGTGGTTTTTCTCATCTTGGTTTTCCACATAATTCCTGGTGTCTATGCGTGTATGGTTGATGTGTGTTATTTCCTTCTATGTTTCTATGCACTATACGAGTACAATGATGATGATCTAATTAATACATGATGACTAATTCAATCTGTTGCACACCTAATGTATGTACATGATGATTTTGATATGCTTGCATTATATGAAATTTGGGGAATGTTGATTGATATGTCAAAGCTATAAGATGTTCATTGTTGTAGATTTAAGAAACTCCCCCTTTTCCACTACAGAAACTTGGTTCCTGCAATTCCCATAGGTACTTCGGGTGAGACGTCACTTGCTCACAGGTGATGTCGAAAGGGCCAGTATATTGGGGTTTGTTTGTGATTAATTTAGTGGACCTGGATCGAAATATATATAAGCCAACGGTTCTCATGTGTTGGGATTCCATCACATCGGCGCATTCTTGAGAATCGTATAGTATGGTGGTTCCTTATCCCAATTTGGTCAAAAACCCCAGAATTCCATGAATTCCTCCAATTCTTGAGTATGTTCTACAATCTCTTTAATTATTTTCTTCATGTGATGTCTAAGTTGCATTAGAGACATTGATATAGTTTCAGTTCTTTTCATGGACCTCTTTGGATCAACCTTTCAAAAGTTTGATCCACTTGTGAGGATTTGTCTCACTTTTACTCCTTCCATACCTTGGGCCCCTCTACTTTCCACAGGGCTTCAATTATTGTCATTGTCATTTGCTTAAGATGCCATTGTTATTACTCTTGTACTCCAAATCATCTATGGTTGGACCATATGTGTAATGTGCTTGGATTAGGTCCCTCTTTAACCCTGATGTTGTATTATACCCAACAGTTATTCATGTATATCACTTAGACCCCTCTTGATCTTGATCATATATTGTATTGATACATTGATACAGGCATGGGGATGCCCACCTCATCTATCTTTGAGATTATATGCACCTCTCCTCTTTGGTTGATTGTCTGTAGGAATGGGTCATTGTATCCCCCATGGGGGGGGCACTCTTTCTCTTGACTAGGCTTGTTTCTTATCCTAGTGCTCATGATTCCCCATGGATATAAAGGAATATTTGTGATGTATTTCATCCATACAATGAGATCTCAACCTCACAGGTCAGGGATAAATAATTTAACAACCTAATTTTGCTCACCTACCTTGTCATGAGTTCCATCATCATTGTTAGTATTAGCCCCATACCCATCTCATTCATATCCATATGACTTAAGCAATGTGACAAAAAATAGAAAGAAAAGTAAAAGTATTAACTATATCAAATAATTCATGCCCTTTTCCTTGAAATCCACAACTGGGTTGTGCATATTCCCTCGAAATCTATAACCTAATTCAAAAGGTCAAAATTTGGTTACGAGATATGATTGTGTGCTTCTCAAGAGGAAGTAGTGGCTAAAAGTGGACAAACCTAAATGTTAAGTTAAAAGTTATTGCTTTAGTCTACAAATCCTAATTTCCCTACTAAATCATCAATGAAATGGGGATTATTCACATTAGAGCCATATGTTAGCTATGTCCACCATATTTCATAAAATACATCCCTCGTGGTTACCATTTTCATCTTATCATACATCCACAACATTGCTATGCCACTGAAAGTCCACTAGAAAGCAAGGGAGAACCATTATCTTTCTTCGTCTTTCACCATTATGGGATTAACCATGTAATCACTTGGCTAGAGACTTTGGTGCAAAGGAATTAGAATAAAACCCCCTTGGATCAGCTATGGAGGTCCTCTAACATCCACAACTAGTACCAAGGTGCTATTGTACTCTCTTATTCTATGTGCTATAAAATGAAACATTCTTTACATGTGTTGTGTTTACTGCTTTGGCTAGTTTTCTTCTATGTTATGCATGCATTTTTAAGGATTTAACTTGTTTAGTTTAGTTTTCTTTCCATTTCTTTGATATTCTACTAGATATTTCACAATTCTCTAGTAGGTGCTTTTTTCACATGTGAGTGAGAAATCACACACTTCAGTATTCACAAAAAAAAGGATAAATAAAATATCATCATTGGTATTTGAATTTCTCCTATACTTGGCTTTTAAGATCATATATAATTCATAACCTGTCCAAACTTAGCTATGATTATGTAATGTCAAAACAAGTTAAATCAATGTTCACAAAGAGGAACTTCAGACATTCCACATAAACTCCATAAGGTATCTCAAAATATGTTAAATCAATGTTCACAAAGAGGACCTTCATAACATTCCACATAAACTCCATAATATATCTTATATTGTCCCATAACTAGACACTTAGATAGGTTTGTCCTTGTTGTCACAATCCCACATATAAATTCTAACCATAGAAAAATAAATGAAAATATGATGAGGATAATGCTTCCAATAAGAAATGGTAATCATAGATCCTAAATTTGCCCCTCCTTGGGCTCCAAAACTCCCAAAACCTTATAATCTAGTCGAAGACCTTTAATGGTAATGCTCTAACATATTAAAAACACAATTATAATATAAGCGTATGACATCTATGTGGACGCTATATAATATGGTGAGTAAACATATTAGAAAAACTAAATTCGATTTGAAAAAAACAATAATCAATATATATGATAAGATACCATTGAGATATGGCCTAATATACTTAAATTCAAACAAAACATGGGTGAAATATAACCAAAATATAATGGAAGTACAAATGAAATATGGTTAGCATATGATGACCATGATTTTGGTATATACAACAAGATCATTCTTGCATATGGTTCATATATCCACAATAATAATCTAATTTCAAGGCTATGCCTTAACTATACACCAAATGATATGGTCATTATGACTAAAACAAAAAGATGATATTACGAATTTTTGACGAAATTTTAAGTTTGAGAAGCTATAATATTTCTACGAAGAGAGCATTCTACAAGAGATGAGGATAATAAATTAAGATGACGAGGATAATGCTTTTAATAAGAGATGGTAAAAATAGCTCCTAAATTTGGCCCTCGTTGGACCCCAAAACTCCCAAAATCCCATAATCTAGTCGAAGAATAAAAATATTAGAAAAACTAAATTTAATTTGAAAAAAGCAATAATCAATATATAAGATGCCATTGAGATATAGCCTAATATATTTAAATTCAAACAAAAAATGGTTCGTTGAAATATAAGCAAAATATAATGGAAGTACAAGTGAAAGATTTTTTTTCCATGGAAAAAAGATCACGGCTCGAAATTTTTATTAAGTTTCGAACTATATTGTTTAGTTGGCATTGAAATCCTTACACATATGTATCATCCATCATAAAAAGATGTGGATATTTACAAGTATCCATACAATATTAGACATAATTAAAAATTAAAAAAGGAATTGTTCATTGTATATATTATTCTGTATATTGTTCATGAGACAAAAAGAGGTGTTGTCATATAGTGCTTTCAAAAAATAGATCTGCAGGCCTGAGGTTCAGGTAAAAAGTGGTCTCGGATCCAATTCCTTGATGATATCATTATGTACTTCCCAAGCATTGCATTTTCCTTCTACGAGCAAGAGATCCATTTTGGAGAGTTGATCAGCTTGAGCATCCCACTCTCTGTGGATGTGATGAAAGGAAGCATCATCAAGAGAGGACATCATTCTACATATGTCATCGGATAAGGGTGGAAGGAATATATTCTTGGGAGCCTTTTTCTATTGAAACCAATCAATAACTACATGTGAATCCTTGAAAATCTATATTTTTTTGATCCCATGTGAGACTACCAATATTACCACCATCCTAATAGCTGTCATCTCCACTCTACTGTTGGTAGCTACCCCAATGCTAGCAGAGAACTTGTAATAATTCCTATCAGATAAGAAAAGTAATCCACCCATTCCCCCAAAGCTCGGATGTCCCTAAGTAGCACCATCAAAGTAACACCAAACCCTCAATTTATCAATTTGTTCATTCACAATCCTTTTAACTGGAGCTTCATCCTTATACTGTGGAAAGTGTTCCATGATATCAATACTCTTGGCAGCATATGCATAAGGAGGAATGTATAGTTCTTGGAAAATCATTTTGTTGTGATCAAGCCAAGCTCCCCAAACCACCAGATCCGAGAGAGCTCTATAGTCCCAGAAGGCAGGTTGATTGAGCCAAAGCTAGAAAGCCTCATTGAAAATTTCCCCTTCCCATATAATATGAATGCCTATGGCTTGTGATATGTATCTCCACATATCAGATATGTATGCACGACTGAGAAAAATGTGATCAATGTATTCACCTTTAGATTTACATAAGGAACATTTGTTAGGGCCCGCTCCTAAATGCTTCAATAGTTTGTCCCAGATAGGAACCTTTCTAGCTAAGGTAAGCCACATAAACAGTTCAGACTTGAGGGGACAATTTAATCTCCATATCTCCTTATTCCACCATACAGGAGGTGGCAGATCTTCTGATTCATGCAAAACTGTATATCCAATATTAGGCTGGTAGATACCTTTAGAAGCATTTTTAGTCCATAATAAGGAGTCCTCCTGATCGACCAGATAGACATGGATTTCATTAAGCACTTTTATTCATGCCTGCCAATGAACCTTGGTGTCATTGTCTAACCCCATGGCATCAGTAGAGAGCCATTCTTGATTATGAGGGGAAGAAAGAATCGAATCATGAACCTAATGGAGAAAAATATAACCTTTGTCCACAAGAGAGGCTGGCATCTATTCTAGGAGAGTGTGCTTACCATTACTTCCAACCTAGGGGTCGAGGCCGAGTCTAACTTGTCTTCCATTTCAGAATTTCTAGGAGACCCAGTCGCCAACAAGGTCAAAAGATAATAGAATATCTTTCCAGATAATGGATACGTTCCTTATATGTTTAACATTGCTTCAAGCCCATTCCAAAGTTGCCATAGGGTACATATATTTTTGGTATACCACTATGACCCATAGACTATCACTTTTCGGCACCCTACATATACCTTTTGTTTCAAGAGCCTTAGATCAGAAGCTCGGATAGTGTTTAATTCCCCATCTGCCATAGGATTTCGGTAAGGTAAGGCATTGCCATGAGACCCAGTGATAAGGTTTTCCATCCAGTTGACTTCTCCATAAAAAATGAAACAGAGTTTCCTAATACATTCATGGACTCCAGTCAAAATATGTGCAAGAGTGGACCAATATATAGGAATGCCTTCCATCACATATTTGAGGAGCACAAATATGCCATCCTTTGATAACCAATTATTGCACCATAATTGTAGTTTTCTCTCGACTTTACAGATAAGCCAAGCTGAATCCTTTAAATTATAGTCATTAGGTTTCAAAGTAAACCCTAACTAATTTAAGCCTTGATTAAAATCTATGTGGTCAATATCAAATTGGGAGAAGATCCATTCACTAGTCTCATGATCCAGATTCATGATAGAGATTGTAGACTTGTTAGGATTGCAAATCATACTTGTGGCCTCTGAGAAAAGGGAAATAAGAGATTTGAATTTGAGAACCTCACGTCTAGATCCATCTGAGAACAGGAGGATGTCATCTACAAACAATATATGAGAGATGTAAACCGAGTCTCCAAAATGAAATCCTTTGAGATTATCGTTGGATCTTGTAGATCTAATGATTCGACTTAGGCCCTCCATAACTGAGAGAAATAAGAGAGTGGCTAATGGAAAACCTTGTGTAATGACTCTACCCAGACGCAAGAAAGATGAGGCCGATCCATTAATAAGTATTGCAAAACTAACAGACTGAACACAAGAGAGGATCTGGTTCACCATATCAAGATGAAAACCCACCTGTAGTAGGACAAGTCTGAGAAATGTCCAATCCACTCTATCGTATGCTTTGGATAAATCTACTTCGATAATCATAGCCGGAATATGTTTTATTTTAGCCGAATGCAAGACTTTCTGTGTGATGCATATGGCATCATGAATCTTCCTACCCTCAAGGAATGCAAATTGCTCCGGAGAGACCGAATTAGAAAAAGTGACTATGATTATATTCACAATAACTTTTGTGATCAGTTTGTAGACACAAATGCATAATGATATTAGCCTGATGTCGTCAATCCTTTTTACCTTGTTAGTCTTAGGGATCAAAGTTAAAAAGGTGGTGTTAAAAGCAACTAATACTCATCCTTTGTCTCTGTATTATTCAATACTCATCCTTTGTCTCTAGATTCTTCAATGACAAATAGTAAATCCCCTCCAATAAGGTCAAACATACTCGAGTAGAATTCTACAGGCCATCCATAAGGCCCCAAACGCTTATCATGTTGCATAAAATGGATGGTTTCCAAGAGTTCGGCATGGGATATGGGACCTTCAATTTGATTGTTCTGCACATCAATGGAAAAAATTGGAAAGTGCACAATAGTCTCCAGCTAGGAAACCACATTTTCCCTTTGATCTTCCTTATATAAGTCCGAGATGTGTTTCACTCCCACCCTATCAATTTCATGGAATCTAGTGACCAAGTTCCTATTATCATCTTCAATCTCCATATAGAGTTGGTGTTAATTCTATGCTTTATGAAATTATGGAAGAATTTGGAGTTACTATCCCCTTGTTGCAACCATATAGCTCATCTCTTGAGCTTGAGAGAAGCCTCCTCTTCCAACAATAGTTTCCTACTGGCAAATTCAAGTTCCAAAACATGAATTTTCTATTCAGTGGAAACAAAACCACCTGGAGATGAAGTATAATGAGATTCCAATTGTTCCTCAATCATTAGTAGGTCCTTTTCCTTATTCGCTTTAACCTTGGCTATCTAGGGAATAGTTAGAGCCTTTGATCTTTTAAGATTGTTCAAGAATTGAATAGCAACTGAACAATGATGATCCAAATGGTAGGGAACCCAATTTGACTACACTAGAAAAAGGAAATCTTCATTATTCAAACACGTACCATTAAACTTAAAATGGGTAGGAGGCTTTCGAAAACCCCTTATTACTTCAAGGAAGACAAATGATGATCAGAGTCTTTGTCGGTACCAATCCATTGTTTATAAATACAAGAGGCAAAGTGAACCATACCTTCATTAAGCATAAAACGGTTCATTCTTTTGGTTATAGCCTTTGTGCCCAGACGCATATTTCTCAAGGTTGGCTTAATATCATTCGGGTGCAGGTCATATAAAGAGGCCTCTTCCAATTTACTAACAAAGAAGTCCAAGAGTGGGTCTTTGTTAGCCATAGTCCCCCAAGTTTCATCCTCCCCTATGGAGAAATTTAGATCCCCCGTAAGAATGAAATGCTTCACATTATGGAAACCTGTACCAAATAAGTTTGTCCAGAAAGCCATTCGATTAGAGTGAGGACCATATACATTTAAGACAGTAAAGGAGAGGCCCAAGTCTTTGGCATGAATTTCAACACCTAGACTAGATGAGATCCCCTAGTAAGAAGAATAAGAGAAATATCTAGATCACCATATGGTCACCAACCCACCAGATCTCCCTCTAGCGTCAAGGCTTATAGTCCCAATCAGGTAAGATGATCTGCAGAATAGAGGTAACAGATTCACCAACATCTATCGTCTCTTGTAGAAGCAGGACATCAGTATTGTGAATGGAAATTAGTCTCTTCAAGGTGAATCTTTTATGAGGATTCCCAAGTCCTTTGATATTAAGGGAGATGTATAACATTAGGTAACCCTCTTAATGGGGGTGCATGCTCTTAATGCCCCCTTAATATTCCTTTTTTTGCCTCCATTGACATCTAATGCATCATGTACTCGAGCTGCAGCCATCACTGAACTACGACCCCGAAGCCTATCTAGGATCCCTAAAGAATCCTTGAATAATCCCTTAGTAAGACTAATCCCAACAACTAATTTTGTGGAAGATCTAGGTTGAAATTGATACATAGGATTTTTTTCCATACTCTTCATCTGAACATCCAATGTATTATCAACATTCAACACTAGTCCTGATGCCTTGAGGTTAGAATCACAAGACTTAATGATAAAAATATGCTCAGATCATAGGGAATACCGCAAGGGAGAGGAAGAGGGGGGAGTACTGTGAGAAACTCTATTATAAGGCGTATGGTTCACTATCTGAGCATCATCTAGTAGTCAAGGAATAGAAAAATCATCAACAATATTTGTCAAAAAGGAGGGTAATGAGCCCAATATGGTCAACATATAGTGGGTCACTAGGGTCGAGGATACAAATACTAAGGATGGATAATACTGCTCTAGAGAGCCCAGGAGCATACTGGATCCCCAAGAGGATAGAGATAAGACTATAGAATCAAGGAAGCATGAATACTGAGGAGGACAAATAAGAGGTGTCTTAGGATGGCCCTCCAGACTGGTTGGTCTATGGCCACCATAATTAGATGGTCCAAGCAATCCAGGATAAAAGGGATCAAACATATTGTAGCCCGGAGGAGGAGGAGGAGATGGAAAGACTACTCCACTCAAAGAGGGACTACATACTTGAAAACTGAAGGGGGTGGGAGGACAGGAAGAAAAACTAGAAGGGACCAGGTCCAAATTACCCGAGTTTGGAGAGATGTGGACCAACACTGAGCTATCTTCCGATGAGATAAGAGATGCTTCTATCAATTAGTAAGATAGAAAGTGATTTTGTAATTCCATACTGTTCACTTAGCCGACCATCTTCGCAGAAAGAGCCTCTACTGTTAGCATATGAAAAATGGTTAGCATATGATGACCATAATTTTTGTATATATAAACAAGATCATTCTTGTATATGAGTCATATATCCATAATAATAATCTAATTTTAAGTCCATGCCTTAAATATACAACAAATGATATTAGTCATTGTGACTAAAAAAATGATATTATGATTTTTTAACGAGAGAGCATTCTACAAGATATGAGGATAGTAAATGAAAATTATAAGGATAATGCTTCTAATAAGAAATGGTAATTAGAGCTCCTAAAATGACCATGACCTTAGTTTGATTGAGAGCATCCTAGAACAGACTTATGAAACCAACATCCTCGGCTCTTTTACTCATGAAGAAAAAATATTCATTTCTGAGCTGGGACTTAAGAAAGCCAATATTTTGAAGAATCAAGAGGAAGAATGGCCTCTCAAAATACATGCAATCTGGATGTTTCAAGGAGACAATAATACCAAGTTCTTCCACACTTTCACAAATTACAAGAAACTCTTCAACTCGATTTGGGACTTAAAATATGTAAATGGACTCTAGATTTCTTCTCAATATGAGTTAGAAAAAGTTGATGTTGAACATTTCTCTTCTCTTTTTAAAGATATGAGTTCATCAAACATTGTCTCTCAACTGGAGGTTTTCAAAATCTTTCCATATTTTTTTCGGAGGAGGAATGGTTTCAAGTCGATCGTCCTGTTACATTATTTGAAATTGAAGGTGTGATTAACGATATGGCTCATGATAAAAGCCCCGGTCTATATGGATGGCCAGTGGAATTCTTTTGCTCCTTTTTTTATCTGATAGGGGATGAAATTTTGGAGTTGGTGGAATTCTCTTGAATCCATGGAAATGATTAAGGAGGTCTAAATGCAACCTTTCTCACCATGGTTCCTAAAGTGGATAAACCTGAGTCTTTCTTGGACTTCAGACCTATATCACTTTGTAATCTAGTATACAAAATCATCGCCAAAATTCTTTCTAACAGGCTAAAACCCAAGTTCGCAGAGTTCATTTCCAATGAGCAATTTGGGTTCTTATTGAATAGACCGATAACGGGCATTATTGGAATAGCATAAGAATCTCTTCATTCCATCAAGGATGGGAATGCAATAGCCCTTGTCCTCAAGCTAGATTTATCTAAGGCTTATGACAAAGTTAATTGGAGCTTATTAAGAATGATTCTTCTACAGATTGGTCTCCCTTTAGAAGTCCGTAATTGGATTATGGCTTGTGTCTCCTGAACTTCTTTTGTTGTTTTGATTAATGGTTCCCCTAGTGAGTTTTTCAAGAGTTCTAGAGTATTACGACAGGGTTGTCCCCTGTCTCCCCTCCTCTTCCTACTTGTTATAGAAGGTCTCAATAGTTGATAGTTGCTTCCAGGGATGAAGGGAATATTTCTAGTATCAAATTATCCTCCACAACTCACATTACCCACCTGCTTTTCATTGATGATGTCATCTTATTTGGAAAGTTTGATTTTGGTGAATGGGATGTTTTTATGAATATTATTTATTTCTTTTGCGATGCCTCTGGTATGGAAATTAATGCTGATAAATCTGTCATCTATAAGTCTATGGGATCTTATGATTTTGATACACAATTTTTAGGTATTCTACCTTATAATTTGGAATCTATTGATACATGTATGAAGTACATAGGATTTATTATTAAATCTAATGGATACTCTACTAAGGATTGGACTTGGCTCATTAAAAAAGTGGGAAAATGCATCAACAACTGGTCTTTCAGATTTATGTCCCTTGGAGGGAGATTGACTCTTCTTAGATCGGTCCTAGTAGCTCTTCCTGTTTATTGGTTTTCTTTAGCATTGGCACCCAGATTTATTCTAAAGATGTTGTGCCAAAAGTGCCTTAATTTTCTTTGGTCATGTTCGGACAGGAGTAACAAAATACGCTTAGTGAATTGGTCTCGTCTCTCTCAACCGAAATACTTTGGCGGGTGGGACATTAAGAACTTCTCTTGGTTCAACCAGGCTCTTTGTATGAAATCGACGTGGAGTTCTCTCTTTAGAAAGGGTCTTTGGAATCAAGTCCTCTCTACAAAATATCTCAAGAACAACTCGGTGATTAATCGGCTTGGGGGGCCTTGTATGAGAAGTAGGGGGCTCTTCCTATATATGGAACATTTTTTTAAAATTGTTTCCCTAGATAAAAGACATACTAGTTTGGCAAGTTGGAATTGGTTTGAATGTCAGAATCAGATTGGATCCCATCATTGGTTGTAATGAGAAGTAGGTCCTTATTAGTTCTCTTCTATGCTTTCTATCCGATCCGGATCTTTGTACTCTTAATAAGATCAAGAGACCGCCAGGGTTGTATCTAGGTGTTAACTATTGGCTTATTGCGATAGACATTGGTCTGAGAGAACCTTGGGCTACCGAATGGACCTGTTACATTAAATCCCTTAATGGAGCTGGTATGCGATTATCTACAACTGAGGATATGCTTGTATGGAACTGAAACAAGTCTAGTGTCCATCTTTCTGCAAGACTTACCTATGAAGAGTTGGTGTGGGATAAAGGAGCCAATTCTTGTTTATGGTGGCATGTGAATATATGGCGATGGCATATACCTATGAAACTTAAGTTCTTTTTCTGGTTAGTGTTGGAAAACCACATACTAACCTGGGATAACCTCATTAAAAGGGGGTGGGAGGGCCCAAACTACCGCTCTCTTTGTTTCAAAAGGGAAGAGTCACTGGAACATCTCTTCTTTGATTGCTCTTTTAGTAATTCAATTTGGCAATAAATCTACATTTTGTTACAGTTTCAGGGATAGTGGGGGGATCACTCTTTCTCTTCCAACTTTGAATATTGGTTTAAGTCTTCTAAAGCACACAGACTGTTACCCATATTTATGTGTTGGCAGATATGGTTGATGAGGAATAGTGTGATATTCAATGGTATTCGACCAAATGTTAACTTATGTGTTATGAAATGCTTGGGTTTGTACAAGTATTTCTCTCTGGTGGCTGGAACAAGGATCAGAGGAACACTTCACTCACCTTCTCTAATTACCAATAAGGATGTCAAATTCTTTGATCGCTTAGCCAAAAATGGTTTCAGAGGTTGTGGTGCGGTTGTAAAGATCAATGAAGACCTATTTTTTAACCTCAAAGTTGGATGTGGTCGAGCGACCAATACTAAATCAGAGCTCCTAGCTTGTTGGTGTCTTCTTCAATTTGCAAAATTAAATGGCATTCCTTCTCTGCAAGTGTGGGGGGATTCATCAACCATTATCAATTGGTTGAATGGTAAGAATGTATTTCAAGTTATGTCATTAAAGAATTGGTGTGCGAGAGTGAAAGACACATTATCTTCATTCTTGTATTTTCAAGTTGATCACATCCATCATGATTACAATATGGTTACTGATGCACTCTCTAAGAGTGCCTTATCCTCCCCTGAGGGTCTTATGGTTTATGAAGAGTATTCAGAAGGGGATATGGTTGGCATGGGATCATTCCCACTTTTTGATTGATTGAGGTACAAACATCTATTGTAAGATATCAACAATGATGTCTCTTTTTTTATGCTTGTGCATGCCTTTTTGTTTCCAGTATGGCTTATTATGCCTACTAGTAGTTTATATGTTTTTTCTGACTGGTGGTTTTATTTCTCAGTTATGTCATCTCTATCTTAGAGATGCTCTGTCATGTATTGTCACATTTTCTTTGATTCTTAATGAACAAAAAGAAAATATGTTTTTTTTTTTTTTGTGAAAATAAGTCCATGGTATGACATATTATAGCCATCTAGAAAAACAATGTCATGTATAAAGACTAACAACAACATAGCAAATAAAATATAATTATAAAAACTAAACCTTTTTTCCTAAATTTAGTGATAATTTCATCCAAAGACTCCTCCAACAAAAGATGAACAATTGGTAGAGTTAAACCTACTTTTGACAAAACATAAGCAGTAGTATTCAACTCCTAATAAACATGAGTAAATGTGATCTTATTAAAACAAAGTGCAGTCACCTTGAGTTGATCTACAAGGGGAAGTATGTAACATTCTAAACTTGAAGTAGATTATTCATCTTATTGATTATCGTAAGAGAATCCCCATATATTGTTGTAGACCCCTTTTCATAAATATCATCAATGAAAATCTTAATGGCATGAATTCACCTTAGTTTTTTGTAACTCTACCCAATTTAGCTTTGAACTAAAAAACGAAACATTGTTAGAAAGGTGTAAAATGCCACCCATATTGCTAGTTGAGTTTGACCCTTAACAAGCCCTATCAAAATATCCCCATGGAATACACTTATCTATCATCACGTCACCCATGTATTTAGTAGCTCCAACCTTCAAGGTAGATTTGTACTAGTGATGAGTAACACATACATGGGTAGTGACTTGGAAAATAGACAAATTTCTATTGTCAAATAATATAGTGTTGCGAGCAATCCATGTACCCCAAAAAACCAAGAAATGAATGGTTTCGCATTTTTCAATTTCTATCTATGAAACCACCTCTTCAAATAGTCTTCTACATATGATCCACTCCAAACATTATTATAATCAATCCATTGGCCCGTTCCTCTCCATATTTGTTGAGTAAAAATACATTCTAAAAAAGATGAGTAGTAGTTTTTGCTGCCTATTTCCATGGTAAACATATACTAGGATCTTCCTTATTTCTCTTATGAAGCATCTAGCAAGCAAGGACCTATTGGTTAATGATAACTACATAATTTTTTTTGTTTTTATTGAAGTGTTGTTCTTCCAAATTTTATTCCACCAACACTTAACTTACTAATATGCATTGGCATGGAGAGACCTATAACCTAAGTTGGCATTATAACACCCTCTAGCTTTATTTTTTTTCCCATACCAAAACATCAAATTCTTCCTTTAATATAATGTGAGCTCTACTAAGCTTAGACTAAAAGGCATTCAAAGCATTTTTAGTTTCACTCACCAAGCATAAAACTTGAGCAATCAACTAACCATGGTGCCATATGTCGGTAGCAGTAGGATCCCCTACCATATTTATGTTAATTTTTTAAATCTTTAATTCAGAAATGAAATAGTACTTGAAATAAAATAACAATGATGCACATAAGTAATCACATTCGACAAATGAAATTACCCTAGGGAAACCCTCTATGAATTGAGGGAGAAAACCCCAACAAAACCTTCTTTAGTATATTGATAGATAGCAGAGAATGTATTTTACATCAAGCACCCCCAGTGCAATTATAGAGCAAGAGAAAGATAAAGAAGAGAGACTTAAAATAATATCCAGTGCAAAGAGAAGAACCTTTCCTTCAAGGGAGAAGAGAATTTGCTTCACATTGAACTCATCAATCTTGTATAACATATTCTTCACATGCATCGGCTTCTATTTTTATCTTTTGACTTCATGATGAACTCGCCCTCCATCTGGATGTGTCAATATTGCATGAAGAAGAGCACCCCACGTCTCATGCAGTGCATTAACTCATTGGACTGAGTCTTAGGATGAACTCGCCCCTTAACTGAAAGCTTGCCCACTTAGTTAGGTGGCTAACTTAAGTGTCGTCATGCAAGTGTCACAACTCAAGTGTCATCTTTTAGTTTAACATAAGTGTCGTCATGCAATAACACTTTGTTAACTAGATCTTCTTTCCTATCACTTAGTTAACTCTCTTAATTGATTCTTTCTTCTTAACATCATTGTAGTGATCAATTCAAGTTCTCCTTTAATTTACTGAAGTCTTCACTGAAGTTTAACAATTCGAATTATCTCTTAATTAATTCTTTTATGTGCAATTCGAATTCTCTCATATCTTATCACATCTTATCTTTATCTCTTGTCTTATCTGCATGGTCCACATGTGCCATCTTAATTATCATATCAAATATACAAAAGATATTTTCCCATTGATGTTATCATATTGTCCTACTATCATCCCAAGTGGTTATGTGCTAAAGTAATTCACTCTAGAAGTGTCCAGTCTCTAGAGGAGACTTAATAGCTCAACCATGGTTAGTAGTACATCACACACCATACATGCTTCGACATGCAAAGCATCACCTCAACACATGAGGATCTCTCTTGAGACACAAGACCTTAGCCTTGACTAGCAAGAATGTACAACATAATCACTTTAACAAACAAAGCACTTGCCTCAACACATGAAGTTTAACCATTCTATAGTCCTACTCAAGATTCTTCTCCAAGTTTCCCGAGTCCAACTTAGTATCCTATAAGTCACTACCTTAACACACGAGGCTCAATCTTGACACACAAGATTGACTCGGAGAATGATTCATGATTTTGTAACTTTAACAATCCCTCTCAACGAGGGAGGCATTCTTTGCCATGCCAAGCTTGTCTTGGATGTACCTATACTTCATCATAGACAGAGGCTTACTCAACATATCTGCAATCTGCTCACTGGTAGCAATGTACTGAATTCTTACGGTAGCTCTCTGGACCATGTCTCTAATGTAGTGATACTTCATCTCAATGTGTTTCGATCTATCATGAAACACAAGGTTTTCTGAGAGCTTAATGCAACTCTGATTGTCAAAGCGAATGATTGTAGTCTCAAGCCTGTCACCGAACAACCCAACAAGTAGCTTCCTAATCCATACAACTTCTCAATAGGCAGTACTAACTGCAATATATGATGCTTCTATAGTACTCTGGGATACGGAGCCCTACTTCATGTTGGACAAAGAGATCATAACTGATCCCAAGCTAAAACAAAATCCGTATGTACTCTTTCGGTTCAAAATACTACCAACCTAGTCGAAGTTGGCATATCCAAGTAACATCACTCCACCATTGGAAGCATATCTGATTCCATAAGCAATAGTACCTCGAAGGTATCTAAGCACATGCTCGGAAAAAACCCAATGTATATATCTTGGCTCAGACATGAACTGACTCAAAATAACCACTACATAACATATGTCTGGTCTACTATGTATCAAATTAATCAAGGAACCAATGAGTTGTCTATACATGGTAGGATCCACTAGATCTGATCTGGAACCTGACTCATGTAGCT
This sequence comes from Larix kaempferi, assembly GCA_027924585.1. Classification (NCBI taxonomy): domain Eukaryota; kingdom Viridiplantae; phylum Streptophyta; class Pinopsida; order Pinales; family Pinaceae; genus Larix; species Larix kaempferi. The sequence continues at coordinate 3,902,689 of BSBM01001114.1, read as the reverse complement.
TCTATATATTATACACCATTGGAGTAGACATGGACTTATATTCCATCATACCAAATCTTTGCAATACATCAATTGTGTACTTTACTTGAGAAAGAAAGATCTCATCTTTCCTTTTCCAAACCTCTAGACCAAGAAAATAGGCGTAAGACCTAAGTCTTTCATTTCAAACTCAGAAGTGAGCTCCCTCTTGCATCAATCTATCTGTTGCTCCTCTCCAGTAAGGAACAAGTCATCAACATAGAGAACGAAGATCAATGTTTGGTTCTTCACAACCTTGAAGTACAGGTTGGGGTCAGCTTCACTTTTGGAGAAGCCCAAGCTCAAAAGATAGATGTCAATCCTTGAATACCAAGCCCTCGGGGCCTGCTTAATCTCATACAAAGATTTCTTAAGTTTTTATACATGGGAATGCTTCCCATGAATTACAAACCCCTCATGTTGTTGTATGTAAACCTCTTCCTCAACCTCACGTTTGAGGAAGGCAGTCTTCACATCCATCTGGTGAAGTTTCCAACCCAAAATTGAAGCAAGGGAAACTATGGTTCGGATAGTAGTGTACCTGGACACAGGAGAAAATGTCTCATCATAGTCTACCCCTTCTTTATGAGAGAAACCATGGGCCACAAATATTTCTTTATACTTTCCAATACTTCCATCAACGGCATGCTTGATTTTACAAAGCCACTTGGAAGTTACTATTGACTTCCCGTCAGGTTTAGGAACCACTTCCCACACATCATTCTTCATGATAGATTTGTATTCTTCTACCATGGAATCTTTCCATACATGCTTCTTTGAGGCTTCATCATAGGTAGAGGGTTCCAAATCACTGATGTGACTCATCTATGCTACATATATTGAAAATCTTTCAGGTCTCTTTCGCTCTCTAAATGATCCTAGAGGTGCTCCATGCTTTTCCGCTTCTTGCAGAATGTCTCGACACCATGCAAATCTCCTCTTAGCAGGAGGTTCATCAAGAGATCTTTCTATCAGATCTTCTGGCTCTTCTGGATCAAGCAGATCTATAGAATCATTTGGATTCTCCCTCTCACCATCAGAAAATGGATCATCCATCGTAGGAGTATCATGCTCCTCCATATATGAATCACAATGAAGTTATTTGGAGCACTTAAAGGAAACCTTTTCATGAAATGTTACATCTCTACTGACTTCAATGTTTCTTTGTCCTAGAACATAGATTATGTAGGATTTGGAGGATTCACTATATCCAACAAATGTTCCGTTCTTTCCGAATGGCTCCATATTTTCCCTCTTCTCTTTTGGTATGTGGATGTAAATAGGACAACTGCAAATCTTCAAGTGTCCAACATCTAGTTTTTCACTAGTGAAAACCTCTTCGGGAGTCTTTTCTCCCAAGATAGCATGAGGGCTTCTGTTCTCAATATAAACAACAATGTTGGAGGCTTCTACCCATAAGGATGTGGGAGGATCCTAATCACACGTAATTGGATTTTGCAGCCTCACATATTATTTTGTTCTTTCTTTCAACAACCCTGTTTTGCTGGGGTTGTAGGGTATAGTCAGATGTCTTTTATTCCCGCATCTTGACAGAAGTCATTGAAATCATGGGAATCAAAGTCTCCTCCACTATCACATCTCAAAGCATAAATGTGCTTTCCAATATGATTCTTAGCCAGTGCTTTAAACTCTTGAAACTTGTTGGAAGTTTCACTCTTTTCTTTCAGAAAATAAACCCATGACTTGCGAGAGAAATCATATATGAAAAGCATATAATACAAATAACCACTCAAGGAGGGTGCAGAAATAGGACCACATAGATCAGAATGAATCAAGTCAAGGATCCCCTTGGATCTTTTGGTACAACTTGGAAAACTCTTCTTAATGTTCTTGCCAAGAGCACAACCTCTACAAACACTATCAAAATCAGATTTAAACATGGGCATACCTTTCACCATCTTTTGCAATCCGGGTAGCGCTTTGAAATGGAGATGACCAAGCCTTCTATGCCACAACTCACAAGGATTGAATATGTCATGGATCATGGATTGAATGAGTTTTCCAGGAACTTTGTATAGGTATATATCTCCAACTCCAATCACAAATGTAGAGTTCAAGTCTTCATGCTTAGGCCATAGGAGTGCTTTGTTGTCCATAAAGATAACTCTGAATAATTTATCTTCTAGAATCGAAACAGACAAGAGGTTCTTCTTCAATCAGGGAAGAAACAAAATTTCATCCACATGCAGTACATCTACATCCAACTGAAAAGAAGTGGATCCAATGCCTTGGCTCGAATAGGTGGTATTATCTCCAAGCTCCACCTTACAGGAAAAAATATTTTCCTTCAAATCTGTGATAGCACTCATATATCCAGTCATGTGCTTGGATGCACCACTGTCTACCATCCATGTCTCATCACTAGTGGTAATGGATCCAGAAAGGGTTGAGACAAGATAGTACTCCTTCTCTGTCACTTGATCATCAGATGAACTCTTTCTTGTAGGTTCATTTTCTGTAGCAATAGAAGCATGAAACCTACCCTTGAACTTTCCTCTTTGCTTTGCACAACATTATCTTGCATAATGACCCTTCTTATTGCAATTGAAACATTTAACTTCAGACTTATAAAAGTTATTGAAATCATTCTCCTTTTTATGAGATAATTTATTGTGATATTTCTTACCTCTTTTCATCAGTGCCGCTAGAGCGAGGTTCTCTTCTTTGGAGGCAGTATACTTGCTATGGATTCATCGTTCTTCTTGTAGGAAATCATGGCATAGTCTCTCAAAGTTAGGTTGCACTTCTCAACCAATTATTGTAGCTAGGAATGTCTCCCGTGAATATGGAAGACCATCGACAACGGTCTAAATGAGATCATCATCATCGACTGTCACACCAATGCTCATGAGTTGATCTATTACTTGAGAGATATTTGTGAAGAAGGAAGCCACAACTTCGTCCTTTTCCATTTTCAGATTTCGAAGCTTGTTCTTCAATGCTCTCTTTTGATTGGGCACCTTCATCTCATAAATATTTGTCAAAGTGTCGAAGTATTCCTTTGCGATCTTCAATGGAGTGATAGTGGGCATCAAGTTGTCTTTCATGGAATCATAGATGATTATGTTTGCTTTGGCTTGATTCTTCTTGAAGGTAATGCACCCTGCATTAGAAGTAGGCTCTTCAATAACACTGGATACATATACATCCAATTCATGCTCTTCTAGGATATTCATGATCCTAGCCTTCCAATTATTGAAGTTCAAAGTTCCTTCAAGATGGTATTCCATTCTTGCTGAGATTGAAGCCATGATTCTTCAAGTACTGTGCACACTCATGATCTATGCATGCTCAAGCTTGATTGTTGAACTTAGCTCTTTCACGCCCTAAGATCTAATACCATGTTAATTTTTTTATCTTTAATTCAGAAATGCAATAGTACTTGAAATCAAATAACAATTATACACATAAGTAATCACATTCGACACATGAATTTACCCTCGGGAAACCCTTTCTGAATTGAGGGAGAAAACCCCAACAAAACCTTCCTTAGTATATTGATAGATAGAAAATGTCTTTTACATCAAGCACCCACAGTGCAATTATAGAGCAAGAGAAAGATAAAGAAGAGAGACTCAAAATAATATCCTGCACAAAGAGAAGTGCCTTGCCTTCGAGGGAGAAGAGAATTCACTTCACATTGAATTCATCAATCCTATATAACATATTTATATATTCTTCACATGCATTGGCTTCTATTTTTATCTTCTAACTTCATGATGAACTCGTCCTCCATCTGGATGTATCAATCTTGCATGAAGAAGAGCGCCCCATTTCTCATGCAATGCATTAAATCCTCTAGAACGAGTCTTAGGATGAACTAACCCCTTAACTGAAAGCTTGACCACTTAGTTAGGTGGCTAACTTAAGTGTCATCATGCAGGTGTCACAACTCAAGTGTCGTCTTTTAGTTTAACATAAGTGTCATCATGCAATAGCACTTAGTTAACTAGGTCTTATTTGTTATCACTTAGTTAACTCTCTTAACTGATTCTTTCTTGTTAACATCACTGTAGTGATCAATTCAAGTTCTCCTTTGATTTATTGAAGTCTTCACTGAAGTTTATTAATTAGAATTCTCTCTTAATCAATTCCTTTATGTGCAATTCAAATTCTCTCATATCTCATCACATCTTATCTTTATCTTTTATCTTATTTGCATGGTCCACATGTGCCAACTTAATTATCACATCAAATATACTAAGGAGATTTTCCGAATGATGTGATCATATTGTCCTACTATTGTTCCAAGTGGTTATGTGCTAAAGTAATTGATTCTAGAGGTGGCCAGTTTCTAGAGGAGACTTAATAGCTCAACCATGGTTAGTAGTACATCACACACCATACATGCTTCGACATGCAAAGCATCATATCTACACGTCAGACACCACCTCAACACATGAGGATCTGTCTTGACACACAAGACCTTAGCCTTGACTAGCAAGATTGTACAACATCATCACTTTGACAAACAAAGCACTTGCCTCAACACATGAAGCTTAAACCATTATTGAGTCCAACTCAAGATTCTTCTCCAAGTTTCCTGAGTCTAACTCAAAGCTCCTTTGAGGCACTACCTCGACACATGAGGCTCAATATTGACACACAAGATTGACTTGGAGAATGACTCATGATGCTATAACTTTAACAATTTAGGGTACACCTTCCCAAGTCTTGCAAATTTATTATCAAATCAACAAATAAAAATACTTCATTCCTACACCCCATAATAACATATGATCCAACCCTCACCTAAGATCCATCACCAACTTTCTAGGCTAAATGTATTCAAACTATTGGAAAAGCAAGTGTCAGTGCTTTCCGTTGATTGGAGACACTTGTAATGTTTTTCTTGTCTTTTCTAATCCATTCCATTAATGTACTGGAGAAATATATTTTTGAATGGTAATCATATTCCAAAGATCGTCCTTTCAAATTAGATTCCAAAGAGTTTTTTGCAAAAAGATATATTTTGAATACATGAATATTCTGAAGACCTGAACCTTCCTCGTCCTCGGGTTTGACGGTAGACTGTCATTTAGCTAAGTGTGCTCCAATCTTATTTGAACTTTCTTTTTACAAAGAAATTAAATCATGTCCTTTTGATCTTCTAAAAAACGCCTTTGGTAATATGTGCCAAAGAATGTCAATAAATTAGAATTTCCTCTAAAACAAATTTGACTAGGACCAACCTAACACCTCTAGATAACTATCTATTACACCAAAAATTGGTTCTCCTCACAATCCTAATCAATAACCAAGCCTAATCCCTCTTGGCATAATCATTTGGTATAAGGATAAATCCAAGATACTTGATGCCTTCTTGAAAATATGTGAGCCTGAAAGGAAATAATACCTTGAAGGTTGGTCACCTCCTCAACTACCTCATTACAAATTATAGTAAAAATGGATATGCTCAACCCCTCAACCACTAGTAAAAATAAGCAAGGGGACAAAAGGCACCCTTGTCTCAAACCCCTAGTAGATTTGAAGAATGGATAGGTTGAACCATTGATAAGTACTGCATATGAAACAAAATTGACACATGCCATAATCCAATTAACCATGGATAAGTTAAAGCCTTTGTGAAATATTAATAATCTCAAATTGAGGCAACATGTTATTTCAAAAGCTTTGGATAAGTCCAACTTAATCACCATAGCTGGCATATGCCCAATTTTAATTTATGCAATCCCTAATGAGCTAATCTTATTGAGTCAAGGATTCATAAACCTTGGAAAAACTCAAATTCTTCTAGTGTTATTGTCTTGGAAAGTAACTTCTTCAATCTAATTACCATAACCTTTGAAATATTTGCACACACATAGTTACACATAGATATAGGCATGAAAGCATCAAATGACTTGGGTCGATAAACCTTTGGAATACGAGCAATACAAGTAGAGTTAAAAGACCCTCATACATTTACAAAAATGATTTCTTCCACCATGTAGGGTAAATCGTCACTCATAATCTCAAAGAAACCAAGTAGAATTCAACAATACAACCATCTAAGCAACCATCCAAACCATGGCTCTTATCTTTGTAGATAGAAAGAACATAAGTTAATCTTTTGTAACCTCCCCATACAAGCACTAATTATCCTCTTATGAAATTAAGTATGGGAAGTATGAATAAACTTTGACAATCTCTACGATATTTGCCACCTCCGACTCTTTATATGTATTCTCAAAGTGTTTGATTCCCAACTCAACCAATGCTTGAAAACTTAGTATCGAGGCCCCTTCTTTATTCAACCTTTCCCAAATACTACTAATTTTCTTTTTATGATTTGCAATTTTTTGAAAAAAAACTAGTATTATGATTACCTATCTCCAACCAGGTAGCCCTATTTTTCATCCTCGAATCCATCTCTTTGTCCTTGAGTAACTTCACCTCTCTAGCTTCCAATTTTTTCAACCCATGAACCTCTTCCCCAATAAATACTCCTCTACCATTCCTATAAAACATCTCTATAATTTCCAGTTCAACATCCTTAGGCAATTTGTCTCTGTTTCTATGTCTTTCCCTAGCCCAACAACCCATTTTCTCCTTTGCAGCCCTGAGGTAAGCTTCAAATTGTGCACAAGTAGAAGTTCTTAAATGTGGATAATATGATTTCCACTCCTTCTATACCAGGTTGTTTGTACCATTTCCTCATCAAGCCACCCTTGATTAAATTTAAAAGGTGAACCATGCAGGATTGCAAAACTCAAGTTCCAAAAAATTAAAGTTATGTTTAGAACACGTATTTGGGTCAATGCACCCCTTTTAAAATTGAATATGATACCAAAACCCATCAATTCTCTTTGAAACTCCCTCATTTCCAACCTTGTTATTCCTCCATGCAGTGCCCATAGAAATAGGTTCAACATCAATGGGGCCATCTATCTCAATGTGATGATTGAAAAAATAATCAAGTTTTCCAACCCTAATAGAATTTACCTTCATGAATGCATTACAGAGTGAAAATATTCTCTTAGAAATTTTTTTTATCTTCATATAGTCCATACACGTTCAATATAGTTATAGGTGTACCCAGCTTTTTATTGAAAAGTATGTTCATAAACATGAAAATATAACATACAAATTGGATAGGACAATTTTTGGAATCAATCTAGTTATGATACCTCCAGATAAACCATCAGAATCTAATGCTAAGAAGCCCCAACCCACAAGTAGTCTTTTCAAATCACCAATTGAATAATTACCCCTCCCCATGGTCCCTTGTAGTAATAAGATTTCAGACTTCTCTACCTCTAACAAACGTTTAAGTGCCAATATTTTACTTTGGCTACCTAGACCCCAAATATTTATAGACATCATTTTCATTTTGAATAATTTACATGGGGCATAATTGCTTCAAGAACCCTTGTAATTGGGTGTTGTTGCTCATATTGTATTTCTTTAATGTTCTTCTTTCGAGAATGCTGAAGTAAATATTCTTTCCCACCGAATGGAGTCCTAGGTTTTTTATATAGTATTTCCCTAAACCCCTTGAAAAATGACCTCTCCTTTCCATTTATAACAATATTTGAATAAGAAAAGATCACATAATCATTTGACACATACACTTACCTTCTCTCCTCTTCCTCTAGAAGTGAAGGCAATATCCTATTCTTGATAGTAACCTTCCTAACCCTACCCATATTATGAACTAGGCTTATACATTTTTGCAAGGGTTGGCCAAATTTCTTTAAAAGAGGATGAGTAGTATGTAAATGCATTTCAACATGATACTTACAATGGATTTCACTTCCAATAGTGGATAAGTGTCTGAAAGACAAGCATCAACCCCAGTCTCCATGCCTTTCCTTGCATCCTCAAGTAGCTGGCAATCTTTCTTTAAAGGGTACTAATCAAAACCCACATTCTAATGTAAAGTAGATGAAAAATGACCACCAATAGCTTTAACAACCCCATCCTTCTCATAACAAAGCATAATCTGATTCCGCCTTAAGGAGGAATCCCCAATACCAAACTTTTTAAGACCAGGAAAACCTTCCTCCATTTTTTTTGTAGCCTTATCTTCAACTTTTCAAGGTTCTTGAACAGAAAGAATATCTTTTCGTCTCCAAACTCCCTCATGAAGGGCTTCTCACAATTCAAAGCAATATGACCATAGGAGTGATAATGGGCACAAAGGAAGTGGGCGTTGATATAGTCCATAATTTTAATATACACTAAATCTCCCACGACAATATCCACAAAACCAATTGAAACCCCTTTGATATCCCTCTCTACCAATATATGCTCCATGGATCAATATGCACTAGTCTTATAATATTTATCCATCATAACAATTTTACCTAGAAGGTTACTATTATTCACTAAATGTTTATCAATCCATAATCAAAAGGCAAACCGAGAAGTTGAACCCAAATGGTCATGCAAGAAGCCACCTCTACTTGGGTGTTAAAACAAGAGTGCTATGGTTTTAGGGAATGAAAGGATGCACCCCTCAAACCACTTACCTTCCAAAATCGCTGTTGCATCCTCCATAGATCTAAAGATGAAGCCTATCCATCCACAACTCGTAATGTTATATATAGGTCTGTACCCTATAACATGAACACAATGACACAATGCCCATGCATTCATAGATTCCATTTCATAGAAATTTCCCAATCAATGTCTTGCCAGCAAATTGCAATATCTGCTCGACATGTAAATCTTCAACAACAACTAATTTGTTCCTATCCTTCTTTTGTTTCATAACTTTACGAGGATTTTTTAAACCCTATATTCCTTTGTGGAGCCTCCTTGTTCCCTGCCAAACAATCCATGTCCCACTAAATTCAAAACCTCTAGCCAACTCGATAAAAGAGATAACCTTCCTAGGCTACAAACCCTCCAACAAACACCTTGAATATTGCAAATGAACCATGAATCTGTCGAATTGTTGGAAATAATATACCAAGCACTTGAGTTAAGACTTGCGTTAAGTCTACTGGTATGATTTTTGCTATTGCACTCCTCCACAAACCCTCAACTTGAAGAATGTATAGTTGCTTGACTCCGATTGATGTCTTAGACAAATATCACTAGCAAGTATGACATGAAATCATAACTCACATTTTTTTCGATGGCTATAGTTTGTGAATGAACCTCATTTTGGACCCTAGGCTCACTACCCTTGTCACCATCCATATTTTAACTAGGAAAATCACCAAAGGATAAGTGACAAAAAAATGATCTTTAGTGGCTGAGTCATCCGAGTAGTCAGTGAGGTATATGTCATTATCCATGACCTACACAACTTGCAAGACTAAGCCCTTCATCTCCAAAATGAAACATTAATTCCTCTAGAAGAATATTTTTTTCAATCTAGGAACCTATACCAGAACATAGTAGCTCTAGGCGAGGGTCAAACATAATGTTGGATGGAAGAATGATCTGCCTAGTAGGGAAGAATTCCTCTCAAAGAATATATGGTAACCACTTGTAGGATATTGCTATGTTGCTATTGTACTCTTAATTACTTCCACCTAAATAACCTAAACTTATGATTTGAGACTCATTTCCACACAACATATTTTGGTATAAACATAATACAAGATCACCTAGGAAATGTTTGTGAAAGAGAAAATCCCTAGGAACAATTTCCTAAACATCCCCTCGTACATCCCAAATTAAATAAATGTTTTGTTATTCTTTTCATATTAGTTATGGACTAAGAAATTGGAAAAAATTATATCTATACATGCATTATGTATATAAAAAACATCCCACCCATACATATGTGCACATATATATGGCCTTAACTTTAAGTTTATCTCTTAAAGTACAAATTTATATTAATTTTTGTGTGCTGAAAAAATTGCAACTTGAAAAATTTGCTTATTGCATAGATAGAGCTTTTTTTTCATACGCCTAGAACACTGGCGCCCAAGTGAAGTTGAAGCCACTGATAAGATGGGATTGGGGTTCAATCCTAGGTGGGGAACATTTTACAATCCAAAATGAAAAATAATGTATCTATGATCTAGTCATAAGATTCAAATACCCCAAAGCGTATTTACAATTTTACACATAAAATTTAATTAAACAAAAATATAATAATTCACTATGAACTCATGGAATAAGACGGAATGATTGGCTATATTCTTAACATTAAAGATACAGGTTAATGGCCCAGAACCATTACAAATCATGGAATAAGACCTAATGATTGGACATATTATTGGCACTAAAGAAACATTACAAAATAGAATATGGAAACTTCAGCGGACAGACACCCCTATTGGGAAGTCCATGACTGGTAGTTACCAATCCCTGCGGTCTTGGCTCCCACCTAGCACAATGGTCGATCTGGAAAATTTGGGTGTGCAAAACGGCTTGACCGTTTTCTCATTGCTGAAGATCTGAGTTATAGCATTGGTAACTACCGGTCATGCACTTCCCCTTCAGTCTCTCGACCAGCTTTCACCTCTACCCTCTGATGATTTGGAAGCTTCTATGGAGACACCCCTATTGGACTCGGCTTTGGGGGTTACATCTTCGGCTTGTACGCCGGGGCCATTAGCCTCATCCTCTCAAAATACATCGGGGGTGGGGTTCCAGAAGGTTCCTTTGCCAGCCTTCACTTGTTTGCTGGGCAGTCTCGATATCCTCCCCATCACTCCTATTAGACTCCAAAACGTCACTACGCGGAAGAAGAAAGGTAAGAAGCCGGTGACTGAACCCCCTTTGACTGAACTTGAACTTTCATCTTCCTCTTTCGTTAACCCCTAGCTAACAACTATTACTTATGTTGGACGAACACTGTCGACACACTCTCCAGAGAAATCCTATTGTGAGGTTCTTAGAGCGAATGCACCTCTGAATCGGGTTACTTAATGTTGGTGCTATCCCTCAACATTCGGGGTTTTGGCAGCCGGCCAAAACAGGCTGCCCTCAGGGCTCTCATCTCATCTTCTAAACCTGATCTTATACTCTTGCAAGAAACCATGGTTGCTGCTCCAAAAGCTTGCTCATTATTCTTGAAACTTTTTCCTTCCTGGAATTGTTGTGCACAGGACTCTGTTGGTTTTTCTGGGGGCCTTCTGTCGGTGTGGAACCCCCTTACTTCTCGTTTCGTCTCCTTCTCCGTTGAGGGTGGTTTATTGCTGGAAGGTCATTTCCAAAACCTTGATCGGGTGGTTAGGGTTTTTAATGTTTACGGTCCTTACACTCATAAACGAGAGTTTTGGGATAACTTGTTTGCGAGGGGATGTCTAAACGATCCATCCTTGATTGTAGCAGGTGATTTGAATCTCACGCTTTCCTCTCTGGAAATTTGGGGATCGGGCTGCCAGGAAGATCCTTTATCTAGCTTTTTTAGAGACTCCTTTGAAGCTGCTAGGATTATTGATGTGGTCCCTACGGTCTTGGCTCCCACCTGGCACAATGGTCGATCTAGAAACTTTGGGTGTGCAAAACGGCTTGACCGTTTTCTCATTGCTGAAGATCTGAGTTATAGCATTGGTAACTACCGGTCATGGACTTCCCCTTCTGGGATCTCTGATCACAAACCTATGTTCCTGGAATTTGACCTACAGGAGCATAGACGTCGGTTCCCCTTCAAATTTAATCATACCTGGCTCCTTGATGGGGATTTCTGTTCTATGGTGCATGAGAAGTGGGGGGAATACTCCCGCAAACCTTTCTCCTCGGCCTCACATGCACTATTATACAAGTTAACTCGGCTGAAATTTGATACTATTGAATGGCACAAGAAGATGCTGGAGAGGAAGAATGTTGAACTACTGGAGATTGATTTAAACTTACTACCTTTGGGGGACAATCCGACCGATTTTTTTTCGGCGGAAGTACTGTCTCTTCGGGCTTCATTGGAGTCCAGGAAACAACACATCTTGTTACTCGAGGAGGAAGCTTGGCGCTTGAAGAGCCAAGCATTGTGGATCCAATGTGGTGATAAGAATACCAAGTTTTTTCAGAACTTTGCTAGTATGTGGAGAAATATCAATACTATTTGGGAGCTTCATGATTCGTCAGGTAGATTGCTCTCGGACTAGGCCTCTCTGAAAATTGGTGCTGTCGACCATTTTCGGACGGTTTATTCTTCTGAGGATATGGGGTCCCTTACTAAACAACTGGAAGTGGTGAGAACTTACCCTCGTATCTTTCCTGAGGGGGCTGGCACATTGATCATGGCGGAGGTTACTTTGGCCGAAATCCGAACTGTTCTGGATTACTTTGAAAAGGAAAAAAGCCCTGGACCGGACGGTTGGACGGTTGAATTCTTTATCCATTTCTTTGAGTTGCTGGGACACGATATGCGGGATGCTGTGGAGGAATCTCGGGTTAAAGGTATGGTTCACGATAATCTTAACTCAACTTACATTACTCTTATTCCGAAGAAGGATAAGCCTGAGAGCTTTGATGATTATCGGCCCATCTCCTTGTGTAATCTGGTTTATAAGACCATATCGAAAATTATTTCAAACCGGATTAAGCCATTCTTAGATGTGGGATTGTCGAGGGAATAGTTCGGTTTCCTGTCAAACCGACATATTTTGGACGCTATCGGGGTGGCTCAAGAGTGTATACATTCTGTTAAGCAGAGAAAGTTGAAAGCTGTTATATTGAAAATGGACCTCATGAAGGCCTACGACCGTGTAGATTGGACCTTCCTACGGTTTATCCTTCTGCAATCGGGGCTTCCCTTTGAAGCTACCAATTGGATTCTTGGATGTGTCACAAGCGCTAATTTTGTAATTCTGGTTAATGGGCATCCATCGGCCTCTTTCAAGGGGGACAGGGGCTTGTGGCAAGGCTACCCGCTTTCTCCTCTTTTGTTCCTATTGGTCATCGAGGGATTGAGTATTCACTTAAATAAGGCCAGAGCTGAAGGACATTTTTCTGGTATTCAGATCTCCACGGGCCTCTCTATTTCACACTTACTTTTTGTAGACGATGTCTTGATCTTCGGCATGGCTTCACGTCAGGATTGGCTCTCTTTCTCCGGGTTATTGAAGTGCTTTTGTTTAGCCTCGGGTATGAAGGTGGGGGCTCAAAAATCCACTTTCTTCATCAGTGCCGAGATGGAACTTGACTTATCTCTCTGCCAGTACCTTGAATCCTTATTTCCTTTCCAGCGGTCCTCTTTGGGGGAAGGTGTAAACTATCTTGGCTTTATTCTTAAACCGAACTGTTATACTATTAAGGATTGGTTCTGGCTTGTGCGGCGGATTGAGAAACACATTAGTTCGTGGTCTCATCGCTTTCTATCTTTGGGTGGCCGGTTGACCTTGATCAAGTCGGTGTTGCAGGGAATTCCAGTATACTGGATGTCTTTGGCGTTGGTACCTCGATCGATATTGGATACTATTCAGCAACGGTTATTCCAGTTCCTCTGGGCGGGGTCCTCGATCTCCTTCAAGTATCACCTCTCAGCCTGGCGGGATATTGCACTTCCTTAGCAGTATGGTGGTTGGGGCATCAAAAAATTGGGATGGTTTGCAGACGCTCTCGCTGCAAAGTCTCTATGGCGGGCACTTTTTGGAAATGGTCTGTGGATCGATACCATCCGTAAGAAATATCTCAAGTCTGCTTTTCCTTTTTTTTGGATTCGTGGTAATTCGGTTATTGGATCCTCTACGTCTGCTATGTGGTGCGGTCTATGTAAAGTGCTCCCGATAATTCAAAAACGATTGTGCTGGAAGGTTGGGCGGGGCATCCTGCCTTATTTGGGCATTGATCCAATCATTGGTCTTCGGGATGATTTTACACTTTCTCCACCATTGTTGCGGTACCTCCATACGCGGGGTATTGATAGTCCCCATCAGGGTTACAATCGTGACAACCACGACAATTTTACAATTGCGTGGATCAAGTCGGACGATCTGGGGCTCTCGGATGAAATGGCTCGTGAATGGAGCTTGTATATTGACAGACTTAAAGGGGTCGGGATCCGTCTGAATGATAATCCCGATTGCTTGGTCTGGGATTGGGCAGACTCAGGGGGCATTATTACGGCAAAGCTAGCATATGATTTTATTGTGTCCGAAAATGTTACTCAGGTTGATGGCTGTTGGTATGCTAAATTCTTGAAGTGGCAGATCCCATTGAAGGTGACATGTTTTTTATGGCTTTGTTTAAGAAACCGTATCCTCACCTGGGATAATTTGTTAAAGAGGGGCTTCTACGGACCCGGTTATTGCTTTTTGTGAACGCTGCAGTATTTCAAGATCTTCGTCCGAACCCTTATCAGGTTGGTATCAAAGCCACTGCTCTTTTTAAGGCTTATTCTCGGAGAAAGGCTTTTAAAAAACACCGGATTCTTATCCCTCCGACTTTTGAATCTGGCATTTTTGTCGGTTTTTTTGATGGGGCGCAGTAGCTGGGATTATGTGGAGCGGGAATGGTTTTGTACATTCGTAGGGGACACTATCTTTTGTTACGGATGGGGGCTGGTCCTGGCTCAAACACTCAGGCCGAGCTCATGGCCCTTTGGGGGTTATTATGGTGTGCTAGACGTTGTGGATTACCTAGACTCCAAGTGGCCGGTGATTCCCTTTGTATCATCAACTGGATTGGTGGGCTGGCAGCTTTAAATGTCATCCATCTGGAACAGTGGAAGACTCGTATACTGGAGTTGAAGGCATTTTTCGAATTGGTCTCCTTTACCCATGTTTATCGGGAATACAATCAGGGGGCCGATCGGTTGTCAAAGCAGGCCATCGGTGCTATGGATGGGGTTCTACACTACGTGGAGTATGTGGACTACTCGTTGACTGATGAAGGAGACTTCCATCTATTTTGACGGGGCTCTTCTTTATGCACTTTGATAATAGCGTAGACGTTCTGTGAGGAACCGCGGCTTTCTGTGGACCCGCAGGGCTCTTCTTTATGCACTATGATAATAGCGTAGACGTTTTGTGAGGAACCGCGGCTTTTTGTGGACCCGATGTTTTTTGTTAACTGCTATGTATGCTCTTGTATCATGGACGATCCAGTGTAGGTGTTTGCACTTCTCACAGATTTCTTTATGAATCCGGGTAGTTATTGCAACCACTGCTTATTGATGTAGATGTATGGAATGCTTACAAGGGCTCTCGAGGTAACCCTTATGAGTCACATTATGCTGTAACTTTGATTCCTAAGAATAACAAGTTACTTTTTTCGCCGGGAAAAAAAAAAAAAGAATATGGAAACTTGGTTATAAAATTGTTAAATCGCTTTTGAAATCCGTAGGCTGTTAAAGTACAGTCTATATAACGTGCCTTTTCGGCGTTAATCTTTAATTAGACGAGTTGTTGGCTCTTAGGCTTTTGCACTCCAACTAGGGTTAGTAAGAGTGTAAGCCGTGATGCGAGATAGGGTTATATCAATGAAGGCTGGCTAGGGTTTATTTCAATGAAGCTTAGCTCGTCGAAGACCATTTGTTGGAGGTGTAGTATTTATTTACAGTTTCCCTTAAACACATTATCTCCTTGGGATGGAAGGTCGGATTCAAGCGAGTGTTTTCTATTTATGAGACGAGCTTTTCATGAAGTTCTTTTGCCTTTTACAGACTCGCTACTTTCTTTTCGTAGTGTGTATTCTTAATGAGTGTTTTCTGTTAGTTTAGCCCCTCTTATTTGTACATGTTGCTCAGCCGTTTCCGAATCGCAATGTGATTTAACGTGTTTTTTGTGATTAGGGTTTTATCTTATTTGCTTGTAGAATTAGTTTTAGATAGTGGCATCATATATTGATCCGTGTGCATTAGTTTTTGGTTCTGCAACATGGTGGAACTGAGCCCCATTTGTTCTAGGGTTAAATCTGATCCCCAAATTGATTGACGGCACCACATGATTTATTGCAATGGTGTCAAATGATAATTCTCACAACTTCTGTATTTTAGTTTTCTGGTGCGTAATTGATTTTATATTCAGTTTCGTTGCTGTGGGGGTTGTGCGTCTGTTTGTGTGCATTTTTTGGTGAGATGGAAATGGTCTTTATGAGGATGAAAGCAGACGGGCGGACAGAAATTGAACTGTGTTGATTGTCTTTATAACCCCACAATGGGTTCCTGAAAGACCTGGTCATGTTGTTGTGTATAACGCCTTTTCTTTTGAATACGCTTATTTTTCTGTCTCTATGACATATGTTAAATCTTATTCTACACACTGAAAACCCTGTGTAGACAACAGTACACCTCTGACAAACTGATGCCATCATTATTAAACATTTTTGTAGTTTATGATACTTGTGAACTCACTGTATAGTTTACTGACTCTGTGTGAGCTTAATCATCTATTTGCATTTCATCGTATCTTTCAACACGGTTCGTAGGCTAGCTTATACATTGTATTGTTTATAGAATCATTATGTTACTCTTCAATAAGGTAATCTCCGAATTAATTAGCTATTTGTATAAGCCTTATGGTGCATTCTTATATCGCTAATCTCCGAATTAATTAGCTATTTGTATAAGCCTTATGGTGCATTCTTATATCGGTAATCTCCGACTTAATTAGCTATTTGTATAAGCCTTATGGTGCATTCTTATATCACCATTTGGAAGAGGTTCCAGATTATTATGGTTTTGATATTTGTTTTCATATGTTCTTGTTTGGAAGAAACGTTGTAAGATATTCTTTTTTTTACATAATGTGCATTATCACGAAAACAATTCCATAGGCACTTTCCCTCACTGTCTCTACCCCTCAAAATATTACCCGGGCAGACGGTTTGGTTGCCACACCCAACAGGGACCTCAAGTATATTTTGGATTCAATTTATTTAGTGTCTTTCAATATCTGTTCTTGAAGAAAAGATTGTCAACTGATATTAAGAATTTATGTATTGATTATAAACAGCCGGTGACTAAGTATCTTATCATCGAGACATCATGGGCTCAGCCATTTAGAGTGCCTAGAGACATGATCTCCTCTCGCAGCGACTACTGCTCTTAGTTCTGGAACTCAACCCTGTGGAGGCCAGGACTGTCGAAGCATACAGTTCTGAGTTAGGGCTCGGAACTGATTATGCTTATTAGTATGCACAGTTGCCTGAAG
Organism: Larix kaempferi; assembly: GCA_027924585.1. Classification (NCBI taxonomy): domain Eukaryota; kingdom Viridiplantae; phylum Streptophyta; class Pinopsida; order Pinales; family Pinaceae; genus Larix; species Larix kaempferi. Next base: position 3,885,644 of record BSBM01001114.1, on the reverse strand, counting down.
TTACTGGAAAATTGAAAACATTTCCGGAAGAACATTTGATTTCTTGGATGAAGATGATGAGAGCCCTTGAACTGCTCTGCCATCTCCTATCTCTAGAGGGAAATACTTTCTTTATTTCCCAAAGAGCAGTGATATTTGGAAACATTAGTTAAAATTCTTCTCTGGATACTGGAGGAAAAGCTTGAATATTTTCGGATGCTGGGGCTTTTTATGTAATTAATTACTCGTTCTTGTCTTTTCTTTACAATTTGGTCCTTCATTGGCGTATCTGAATTCCTAGCTGTATGTCTAGTCTGACCCCGGTCATTACACTCTGACAAATGATTTACTCTCACAGCCCTTGATAGATGGATGCCAAAATCAATATCTGGGCCGTGCCCTACCCATGTAGGGTTTCCTGTGCTGCACAATCTGGAGCCCCACCTTGTCTTCAATTGATCGCAATTTTTTGTTTGTAGAAATGAATTGGTAGCCATGAAAGGCCGAACCCATAGAAGCTGTTACTCTTGACGGAACCATCCTGGATGAACGATATCACCGAACACCTTTTGCGGGAATAACTTCTTTTTGTACATGGTTATGAAGAAGGAAAGAAAAAAGCCCTTGTGGTTAGTTACAGCGGCCTATGTAGATTTTTTGACCCCACAATCATTCATATGGTTGGCTTTTGATTGCAGAAATATCTAATCAGGCCCTCTGAGCCAGCTCCTTTGCACCCTTCACAATCCTTTCCTTCAGAGGCCAAATCCTTTCTGCTCCGTAGAACCCATTCTGATATTGTGGATTTTATGCACTTCTTACCAGCTACTGAGTAGGGTTTAAGAAGCTATATTTGTGCTGCAGAAAGTACTCTACAATCCGGTGTGTGTTAATAAAAGTCTCAAAGTGTTTAAACATTTTGGTCACATTGACTTTTCATCTTAGCGTTAATGCAGCCTAGATCCTCCTTAAGATTTTTTACGAGTAAAAAGGGATAACAAGTAATCTATTATTAAATATTGTATCATTAATCCAGCCTATATCCCTCTTAAGCTTTCTTACGAGTAGAAAGCGATAACAAGTAATATAATTTTAAATGATCCAGCATTAATTCAACATAGATCCCTTTTAATATTTCTTACGAGTGGAAAGGGATCAAATCAAATCCCCTTAAGTAAATCTATTATACCTTTTTACATTGTAAAAAGGTTTGATCCCTCAGCTTTTGGTAGATTTTGAATTTAGATGAACCTAATCTTTAGCCACACAATTGGATGTTTTTAGAAAATACAAGGCAGCACAATAGGTTTCTCTTATTAAATAGAATTGCGTGGAGCTGGAAATGACAAGAGGATTCTCTTAATTAAAAGATATTATGAAATTTCAATAGGATCTTCTTATGAAAATAAGAGATATTTTGTGGGAGTCTTGGTGTAGATCAGGGCTTTTTTTATTAGTGAAACCGGGCTTTCTGTGCAATGAAGCCTTGCTAGGATTTAATACATGATCCTTGTCCTACCAAGGAACACACTTTAGGCGTGTGTATCAGTTAATTGGCTGTGTTTTATTGGAAGGATTTCTAGCTTGACGGTTAAGACATAGTAGGAACCGTATGGGATGGATATTTACAGTTTCCGTTATATACACAATATCTTGTTGGATGGAAGGTTGGGTTCCAATGAGTATTTTCTTTCCCAGAAATGTTCATTTCTGTGAGATTCTTTTGCCTTTTCCAAAGTTATATTTTAACTGTTTTTGGCCATTAATCTTACTAGACCCCTTTTGTTTGCATGTATACTACGGTTTTGATTTGATAGTTTTTTCTGTTGAGTTGAGTTTAGGTTTCCTTTTGGTGGCATCATTTACCAACCCTTTTGCATTAGTTATAAGTTCGCCAATCTGTTGGACTGACTTTCATTGCACTAGGGTTAAATCTGATGCCCAAATTGATTGATGGGTGGTCTTACCAGTCCATCGCATGTTCTATTGCTATGGTGTCAAATGACCCTCCCCACAGCTTATATTATATCGATTTTCTGGTACACTATTATCAGTACATGGGATTTGTTGTGAGAGTATTGTTTCTTTGATTGTGTGCATTCTACAGAAATGGCTTTTTTTTCAAGCAAAGAAAAAACTAGTAAATTAATAATGGCACACAGAGTTATTAAACAGCCATTACCTCTGGACAGAGCTGCTGTCAACTTACTAACCCAGCAATCAAGTGAATCGTCCAAGACCGAGAAACAGGGAGCCATTGGCACAGGCTTGGATCACCACAGATGTTACAAAGATGGTGTGAAGAGATAACCGTCCCCAGACGGGACCAAAAAACAAAAACTGGCCGTGCATAATACTGACCAACGTCCACTCATGGCGGAACAAAAGTAACTGTTCCGAGTTACAGTCCGATTATAAAATATACTTGACATAACACAGCCACAATATATCATATCAAAACAACAATTCCAACAACCAACCTACGAGGAATTGTCAATAACTCCTAAAGAAAACATATATTAATATAACACACAAGCAACAGAGGCCCCTAATACAAAATATCCAGGGCAGGGTTCCGAACCCCAACAAAAGATTGGAGCTAAAACCGATCAGAAATGTAAAATTGGTTAGAATCACTGTCTACTGAAACCGAGTCACAGAATTCTTCAAAAAAGATATATCCTTCTGGCTTATGAAGTGTTTGTTTAGATAAATAGTCAGCTGTACAATTAAAAGCCCTGTAAAATATGTTGGAAGGAGAGTTCCTGAAACTTAACTTGAAAAGCTCTGATTTTTTCCTACCTACTGTCGAGCATAGTCACCTGTAAATGGCAATTTGATAACGCCCAATCAATAATTGTTTTTGAATCCCTTGCAACTTGTAATGCTGTTACATTTTTTTCCTTGCAAAAAATAATAAAGTCCACAAGTCTCGTAGTGTTTGTGCCTCCTCCGTAGTATAATAGAAGCTTATAATAATTAGAAATACTCAAATAAAGAACAGCCCCACCCACACAATTGGAAATTTTCCTATGAAGCTTCGTCAATCAATAATTGTTTTTGAATCCCTTGCAACTTGTAATGCTGTTACATTTTTTTCCTTGCAAAAAATAATAAAGTCCACAAGTCTCGTAGTGTTTGTGCCTCCTCCGTAGTGTAATAGAAGCTTATAATAATTAGAAATACTCAAATAAAGAACAGCCCCACCCACACAATTGGAAATTTTCCTATGAAGCTTCGTCAAAGAAACCATGTGGATGATCCACCCAAAAAATGGAGCTTTCCAATTTTGGACAAATAGACCAAGGAGCCTTCCCCATCATGAATCTCTTTAAAGAAACCATGTGCGCGATCCACCCCAAAACATGGAGCTTTCTTCAGTTGTGGACAAATAGACCAGAAGTCTTCACCCCATCACGAATCTCTTTATAAGGCCACGGTTTTAATACCAACCTTGTCCACATTCCTTTTCTTCCCATAAAAAAACACCTGGTTCTTTTGCTTCCAAACCTCCCAACAAACAAAACAAGGCAAGCAAAGAGATTCGAAGGCAAGCAAATCACCTTGATCACATTTGAAGTCTTTCCAGCTAAAAACGTTATCCTGCCATAACTTGAAGCAAGCAAATAGGGTTTGGAGAGACCACCTTGGGCAATATGGCAATAACTTGAAGCAAGCAGATAGGGTTTGGAGAGACCATCTTGGGCAATATGGCAATAACTTCTCACTAGCTGCTGGACCTGACTGGTAGAAGAACAATGAATCAATAGGTGGTCAATCGACTCAGCCTCACAACAACACAAGATACTGTAATTTGGGCCCTACTCCCCTCCTTTTCAAAAAATTACCCCAAATAAGAATACAATTCCTCAATGACAACCAAGAAAAAAACTTAATTAAAAAAAGCTTAATTTTTAAATGCATGTTCCACCTCCTCAAAGGAACATGCCACCAACAAATCTTAATTGGCCAATCGAAGGCTTCATAGGCTCGCTTAGCATTGACTTTCCCAGTTTGCTCATTCCAAGTCCAAATGAGTGAATCCTTGACCTGGATAGCTAGAACAGACACCTCCGCAACCCAAACACATGCTTGTTCCATTCATCATTTCAAGTACCCAATAGGCCAATATCTTGAGCATGTTTACACCTAGTACCAAAAACATTTCCATCCACATTTGAGGCAATTTGACTTAAAAGAACAATGCCTCCTTGTAGAAGGCTTATCAACTCGACAATAGTAAGGAGAAATTGCTCGCGCAATGATAAGATAGGTGGTCAATCGACTCAGTCTCACATCAACACAAGATATAGTAATTTGGGCCTACTCGCCTCTTAAAAAAAATACCGCAAGTAAGAATACAATTCCTCAATGCCAACCAAGAAAAAAACTTAATTAGAAAAGCTTAATTTTTAAACCCATGTTCCACTTTCACAAAGGAACATGCCACCAACAAAATCTTAATTGGCCAATCGAAGGCTTCATAGGTTTGCTTAGCATTGACTTTCCCAGTTTGCTCATTCCAAGTCCAAATGAGTGAATCCTTGGCCTGAATAGCTGGAAACCACACCTCTGCAACCTAAACGCATGCTTGTTCCATTCATCATCTGAAGTACCCAATAGGCCAATATCTTGAGCTTGTTTTTGTTAATTTTTTATCAAGTTAGGGTTATATGTAGAAGAATAACAATTCATTATACTGTAATGCAAAAAATACATTTAATAAACAATTACAAACATTAAATATGAAATAGTGCAGTACTAATCGAGCCTGTTTTTGTTAATTTTCATCAAGTTAGAGTTACATGCAGAAGAATAACAATTCAATATACATTAATGCAAAAAATACATTTAATAAACAATTACAAACATTGAATATGAAATAGTGCATTAATAATCTCTAACATAACATAATTTTCATCTCTTTCAACTTCACACCTTTAGCACTATCAGATCGGTCATTGCGTTAGAGTTATTTTAACACTACCAGTTAGATCACTGTGTTAAAGTAATTTTCAGTAACATGTAATCAAATAAACAAGTTGATCATATAACAGTAAAAGAGATATAGTTGAAGATACTTACTTGGGTGTGAATTCATTCATGTAGAAATACTCACAAGAGTTACTTTCAGAAAGGATTGTGCCTCAGAGAGGCCAGTCTACTCTAGGAACTAGCCGACCCTACAAGAGGGTAGTACAAACCAGAGAGAGAAATGATGGGTTGAAAAGTTCAATGATAGTCAAGCACAGTACAGAACTCAACATAAATAAAGTCACATAAAAATTAAACTTCAACAAAGTCTTAGCACAAGAGAAGTAATTCTCAACACACCACAACTGATCACAGGTGATCAAAGTCAAGAATAAACAACCAGATCTGTCAACAAACAAAAAAACTTAGCATAACCAATCTAAACCAAAGTAAGTCTTTAATAAATAGATCTGAGCATAAATAAGACTCAGCATCAACAAATTGAGAACTCAGATCAAGCTGTGCATACAAATTGCAACCCACTCAAATCAATCAACAAATTAAGGCCAAAGAGATTCACGACCTCTACAAATAAGTATGCAGCAGGGTAGGTCAAATCCTAAGGCCTCATGGCCTACTCAAATGTGTTACCAGCATACCCTATAGAACCTCACAGCTTCCATTAAGAGACAACCAAAAAATGTAGATCTAGGGTAACGACCTCCCCAAATAAGAAATCAGACCTCAATCCATCATGCAACAATAGATCGGAGCTCAAGCAGAACTCAAACAACCAGATCAAGCCTTAAACAAATCATAGGGCAGCAGATCGAAGCTCAAGTAGAGCTTACACAGCAGATTGGACTCCAAACATCATCAACAAGTAAAAACAAATCTTAGACAAGGTTGCAACAACAGACTAAAAAAAAGCAGATCAGATCTCTCACGGTTAGGGCAGCAACAACAAAGATCAGATCTAATCCGAGTAGATAAAAAAAATAAAAATAATAAACTCCAAGTGTACGACTAGCAACAAACAAACTCTTGACGTCAACAAATAAGAGCTAAGATGTATATGATGAATGATTAATAAAAAGAGGAGAATATATATAGGATTTTGATCTTTTAGAGAGATCTTTGATTTAATCCTTTAAATTAGGGTTCCATAGAACAAAGAAGTTTATCAAAAGATAAAAGAATAAAACATACAAAATAAAATATAAAAATAAAAGATAAAAAATAAAAAAATAAAAAAAGATTAAAAAATAAAAGATAAAAGATAAAAGGGTCCCATTTGAAAGGCAAATATAAGAAGGGTACTAGGGTCATTTAGGTGAGGGTACAATGACCAAAAGTAACATAGGTGTGGGTACATGACCCATATAACATAAATGAGGGTACATGACCCATGACCCTTAGAACCAAGGGTAAACCACAAGGTGGTCAAATAACCGTAGCACCCATAGGACAAAAAAAAAATCAAAAGTGGTAAAAATCAAAAGATAACTCAAAGTGGGTAAATGACGCTATTAACCACAAGTCAAGGACAAGGTACCACAAGACCAATAATCTACAAGGTGGAAAGACCAAGGGTGAACAACCAAGGTGGGGTTACAACCAATCATCTCTCTCTCAAATGTACAAACGTTCCATATAACCTGAAAGTTCATCATCACTGTATAAGGAAGGGTTCACATAGATGATGTGATCATGTGGTCCTCTATACTGCTCCTAAGGTCAAATGTAGTGGCTTCATCAAGGGATGGCTAGTCCCTTGAGAAGACCATCTAACTCAACTATCTCGAAGACCTAGGAGAAGAGGACATCACACATCGTAATCTTGGTAACTAACCAAGTGCCTCCATTCTCAAGGAATGGCTCTCAGCCCAAGGCTGAGCTTCAGTCCCAGACCGAGTCATGTTGATCAACCTCTGGTCCATGACCAGGTCCTCCATTCTCCTAGAGAATGTTCTTCAGCCTCAAGCTGAGCTTTCAATCCCAGACTGAATGTTGATCAACCATCTGCAGGACCTGTTTGGTCCTTGACCAAGAAACTGCTTGGTCCTAGACCAGGATGTCTTTGTCTCAACCTGTAGGATCTGCTTGGTCCACATGACCAAGAAACTGTTTGGTCCCAAACTAGAATACCCTAGAGACAAATAGGGGCCCTAGCCACATGCTAGGGACTTTGCCATGGCAACAATCTGCTTGGTCCTCTGACCAAGAACCCCAAGAGACAACTGGGAGCCCTAGGGTACCTTCTTGGGTCTTACTCTTTACTCTGTCTGGTTAACTTGACCAGGAACCCTAGTTAACTGACTAGGGTATCATTCTCTCTGAGAATGGGTCTTGCAACTGCACTAAAAATTAACACCCCCTCTCAGCAAGAGAGGCATTCTCAGCAACACTAAGCTTTTCAAAGACAGAGACTTAGTCAACACATCTGACAATTGCACCATGTCCTTGTCACGATGAAACAACCTGTCATAGAATACAAGATTTTCTAAGAGCTTCAAAGAGCTCTGAATGTCAACAAACACCTTGATCTTATAGATCCACCTGGAAGTTACACCTGATTTCCCTTGTTGTCTAAGAATCACTTTCCATATATCATTATCCATTTTCAATTGAATAGCATCATTCCAAACTTGAAGTTTGGCCATCTCCACATCAGTGGTTGATCTTGAATCAATGACAAGGCTCTTATTGGAGCATCCTTGGAACCCTTAATAGGCTCCTTAATGAGATCAACTGAAGGCTTCTTGGCCTGCTCCCTCTGCTTCTCGGAACGAGAAGTTTCATGGACTAGTGCTTCTTGCACTTCCATATCTATACCACTGGGAAGTCACATTTCTTACCTCTTTTCTACGATCCCACTTTGTTGGGAATTGAAGAGCACAGTTGGCTCCCTCTTGATCTCTGATTTTACTGTGTGTTTCACAAACAACTACATGTTATATTCTCTTTTCCTGACACATGGGAGAATAAATATTTTATCCTGCACTCTGTGGAGCCTCTTACTCCCTCTGTACCTGAGTAATTAGCTCTCTCTGTAACTGTGCACTTAACTTTTGTGTATAAGCATGATCTGTAAACTTTATTATTAGAGCAAGTCACATCCAAATTCAATTTCATGGTCAACAATAATCAATATCAAATTAGCATCCATCCATATATTGGATAGCTATCTAGATGCCATCAAGAGCATATAACATGGCATATGTTTCATCATGACAATTTAAAGAATCAAAACAAGTTGGGATAGAAAAGTCTACCCTCTTTATACATGCCCTTATCTTAATCTTGTCATCATATGTACTTATCATATCATTCAATAACACAATCTAGATATTAGGTGATAATGATTTCATGCATGGGTGAACACTAAACTTCTTTGCAGTTGTCATGTAAGTTCATGATCACTAAAGATAAGGTCATATAAAGAATTAGGCTGGCTCCTTACTAACCTCAAAAATACATACCTGAGATATTCCTTCTAGGGATGCTAGTCATACTTGACATACTTCTTTTAAAGATGCAAGTTCACAGCCTCCTAATTCATCATTTATTTTCTGCTGTCATATGGATTAACAACTTTATTGCCACATCTTTCATTTCCAACCAATAATCCTTTTATGTGTCCATTCAGTTCTGATTCTCTGATTTTTTTTTCTTTCTAATATTCAACCCCTTCTTGTCATCTTGATGAGCTCTTGCCAAGAACCTTTTGAAGTCAAGTTGGTTTAGTATTCAGAACCCTATCTTAGGTGTTATCACTCAGATTTCACCCTTTGGTTGTAGAAGGATAAACCACAAGGAAACTATTTCAAACCAATCTTTAGGAGGGAAATTAGCCTTTTCCCTACCAGAGAGGGTTCTCTCGAAAATATAATGAATGGCTAAAGATACACAAAAATAACTGAGAATTCTTTGCACAAATATGTGGTTGAAATTTCAAGTAAGAATCATTGGGCATGGAGTCAAACTTTGGAGTTTTCATATACCAACAGATAAACAACAATAAAAGTTTTCACAGAGGCAAGATAGCTGTCATATTAGGGTCAAAGCTTTTTGCAGGTGATTTAAAAAGAAAGAAAGACAATCCATCAATAATGAGTATCAGATTTTAGATGAATCCACTATCAACTTCAGAGAAAAAAATGGATACACAGACGCGATAAATCAAGGCATAAATATATGAATCTCAATTTATTTTAACTTTCATCTGAGTATAGAAGACATAACATAATGAAAGTATAACGATGAAAGTAAACATGCACATATAAAAGGGATAAATACAGACTATAATAATGATCAACACATGAATCTCTGATTCTGTAAAAAATGTTATTTCCTGTGTGGCTCTTTATATATAAATATCAACTCAATACAAAAGTTCTTGTCTTTCAAAAGTTTTCCAACTCCTTCAAAAATGACTTTCATTGTCTTTTATACAAAACTTCTCCGAAGCAATACTTAACTGCTTCTTTTAACTAAAATTGAATATTCTTAACTAACTCGCCAAATGTCAATTAAGTCAAAATTTATACAAAATTATTACAAATTAAAATCTTCAAAGGTCTTCATTTCTCTTAATAAATTGCTCAATGAGCGTCTTCAAGGACGTAGAGTATATTTCATTTTTCCATATTTTTCCACGTAATTCCACTGGTCGGCCGTGATGGTATCGTACAATACCATTTCTTTTGCCAAGACTTTTAGCTCTACACTTTCTTCATTTGACATAGTAGGAATTTCCTCGCTTAGGTTCTTCAGCAAATTCATGATCTCGAAATCCTCTGCCGGTTTCTCTAATAAGATTTTACTTGTAAGAACATGAGTTAGTTTCTGAAATTTTTCATGATTCAACCTTATTGCAAATAACAAATTTTTGTATTCATTCTGGGAAATTAATTCATCATCTTCATTCCAAAAAGAAGGCAATCCTTTTTGGAAGACTCTTTCAAACTTTCTTTTGAAATCAATAACTTGTCTTTTCATCCCTGCGCAGCGAGCTTCGACGCTTTCGACATGAGAGTACTTTCCCAATGTCCCTTTTGCCCAAGCGATTACTGAAAATCTATTCCTGATATCCATTGTATTTAACTCATCCTCTAATAAAACTCTCAAAAAATCCACGGCATTCTGAGCAGTCTCCTTTGGTCTTTTCTTTAGATTTTCTCTTATTGCTATACAATTCTTCAAGGCTTCCTTTATTGTTTTTTCCTTTGCTTTTATGAAATTTAAATAAGGTCCGAGATTAGTAGCTATCTCAATAATAATATTCCAAATCACATGTTTGCAACCCTGCATAGGGACTTGCCCGATCACCTGGGAAATAAACCTTTGATTCGTATCAACTAACTCTTTATTTTTATTCTGTAATCCCTTTATTTCCTCATCTTTTTTTTGGTTCTGCTCTTCTAGCTTCCACTTATTTTCTTTCAGTTCCTTAATTTCTACATCTTTAAGACTGATTTGAGACATAGATTGTACTAGATCAGCTGTATTAGTATCTTCACTCGTCTGATTTGCACTTAGTTTTTGTTGAGCTAAAACTATCAATTTTCCTTTCAAATCTTCAATTTGACTTTTCAAACTCATTTCATTCTTTTCCCACTCTGCCTCTTTTTTCAATCAATTTCAATAACTCTGCTTTACTATCACTGACTTCTTTGGATAAAGCTTCTTTTTCCTGTTCTAGCTTTGTTTTTTTAGGAGCTTAAATCAACTGGGTATTTGGAATTTTCATTTTTTTCTGCAATGCCTGAATCAAATTATCTTTTTCTATCAACAATTTTTTGCTCGTTTTGCCTCCACCATCACTTGAGATTAGGTCAAATTGCAATTTTTTGACTTGTTGTTGGTGGGATTTATTCTCCAGTCTTTCTTGTTTTAATTGACTGTCCATTTTGCTTATAATACCTTCCAATTTAGCAACTCTTAAAACCGCCTGTACAAAATCTTCATATATCACTTCTCCTATCTGTTTGTGTAATTGAATTTTATCTGGCATGGTTATCTTTTTCAAATTAAATTTCATCCCAGTCAATTTATCCTCAGTTGATACTGCCAGGTTCAAAGTATTTTCTTTGATGTCCCTGTTGGCCACTAAAGTAACATCTGAATTTGACAAGTCTCTAACTTTCGGTAACAAACCATAAACCAATTGAGAAGAAGCTTGTTTATTTAGTCCATATTGTTTATACATTTCAACTTTGGACTGTAATCTACTTGTGTCTCCATTGTCTTTAGCTTCCTGGAAATTATACTCTTGTACCTGTACTTCTGGGACTGACATCTTTTCTTTTTCACCAGTTTCATCATTTGTCAAAACAACCAATTCTTGCTGCGTTTCAATCAATTCCTGAGTCTCAACCTTAAACCTCTTTTCTCCTTCTTTTTCTTCATCATGTTCATCTATTATTTCTTGCAAACTCCTCTTTTCTCCCATTCTTGCAACATTTGGTATAATATCAGCCTCTATTGCTGATTCTATCAAAATGAGATCTTCCACCTACGAGCTTGGCATTGTTTCTTCTTCTGGTTCATATTGCAACAAATTTATTCCTTTTAATGAGCCTTCTATTTCTTTGTGTTCGAAAGATTTAATGTTATTTAGCTTTCTCCTTTCAGAAATAATATGAAGAGGATCATATTCCATTGCTATATCTTTTTTGAAATCAATAACCTCCAACAATCTTTTTACATCTGAAAGAGCATCCTTGCTTTTCAAAATAAACGAGCCTATTTTCCATGGACATTTTAAATCAGATCCCTTTTTGAACTTCAAAAAATGTTCATCTTCCAAAATCAACTTCTGTCTAACAAATTCTAAAGTGAAAATTCTCAAAGTTAAAAAGGCAGGTAGCACATATGGTTCATATATAAAACCGTATAATTTGATTACTGTAGAATCTTTCAATAAAAACCAGTCTCCTACTACTATCTCCTTTTTTAGCTGCATCATGGACTTCATTTCAGGTAAAACTCTTGGTAATTCCTCTCCAAAAATCATTCTGTACAACTCAAATAGAATATGATTCATATAATTGACCATGTTATCGTCCAAAGTACCTACATAGATTTCTTGTGAAAAATGTAATTCTTCCCGACTACTAAACATGACCATTTTCATCAACTGTGCTTGAAACTTGAAATATCTTGTGTTGGAGAAACCTGTTAACTGTGAATGAATATTTTCTGCTAAAAATTCTTCAAACTTGAGATTCGACATTGACTCATACTCGACTCCGGGTGAACCGACACTTATTCTGAACAATAGACTCAACTGTAACTCAATTACCAACATATAAGTATCAAGACCAAAAAATTGGCTTATCCATGAAAGGACCAACTGAGTGTTGTCATTGAGAAGATTAACATCTAAGGGGTATGGGATACTTTCAATTTCTAGGTCAGGTTTAAGACATGTGGTTAAAAAAGCTTGCTGACTTTCAAGAGAAATTTGACGATATAGGGCGATGATTGACTCCTCAGAAAAACTTTCAAACTTGGAAGTTTGGGACTCAGGAATTTCAAAGGAACTACTCACAACAGATGGCTCTATAGAACAGACAATTTTAATCTTTTGAGCATTCATGATAACTTGTTGGGTTTCGACATAATTGGACACACACCAGGATACAAATTCGGGGAAAGGCATGATTTGGTCGTGGCAGAACAAGATAAAAGAAGACTGAAACATTCTATGCATATCTATGCCTTCTGCATGTAAGATCTTCAATCTTCTTTTAATTTTGGAGACAAGAAGCTGAATTTCTGTGTCAAATATATTGAAATCCCTATCTTCCAGAGCAGTCTTAATCCTAACCGTGTTTAAACTTGAATCTTCTTCCATTTTCTTACAATAAACACGTTTATATCACTGATGGAATTAGTTGAAAAAGCCTACCTGTCACTAGCAACCTCTGAGAATGCTTTGTCGCCTTCTTCGTTTTCCACACGTCCAGAAACTTCTGACTCCGATAGCTCCCAGGAACAAATGTCAACTTTACATGCCGACTGTTATATATATAACCCTTTTCCCCTTATACTTCGGTCTTCTTTGCCAGTGATCAAGATTTTCATCCGTTGATCTTTCATGCAGCGTTCTTAGTCGTCGGATCTGATCTTTTTACTGTCGTGATACTCCATCTCCATCAACCATTTGATCACCTTTCTTGCTTTAATCTTCACCATTTATTATTAACACCATATGTCTACAAGGTGGTGTTGCGAACCTCTAAAGTGGTTTCGATTACCACTTTTCCTTCATGCGAGAAAGTATGGCGTTGACACCTGTCAGGTGGTTTAGTTTATCGCATCCACTACATCTTCTAACCATCGTGCATCTTCCCAATGCATCAATCACCCAGGACCGTTGATATTCTCCTGCGACACATCCACAGTGAAGACCTGCAAAATATTTAATCTTTAAATCATTTCCCACTGACGGGGTCCATGTCACTATTCTTCGTGCACTTCTAACTTTCATCGCCGTTGATTTAATTTTCCTTGCAACCCGAGCCATTGATCCACTTAAGATTTGCACAGTGATAAAATCTTCTACCCTAAGCTATCGGATCTTCTATCGTAGATTTTGACTGTTGATTTACTACGAACCCTTCAACACCTTTCGCATGACATTCAAGTGGGTTAGCAATACCACCCATTCTCCTTGCGACATTTTCTGAACACGACGCGTGACACCTTGTTTCCCTTTTCGCAACCACCTACATCCTTTTCCTCTCGCGCATCTTGGCCATGCGACAACGAATAATAACCGTTGATCTTCTATTCGCGCCCAATCAACGATACAACATGCGCCATAGTTAACATTTCACATATTTCATTTCCGGACTATAGACTTTGGCTTCCCTTTGCTTGTTTTGGTCGAATTTTTCACATTTTCCTTCAAAATTTCTTTGGTTTTTATTTCTAATGCTTCCAATTACAACTTCTTTTTCATGCCTTAGCACCTAGTCATGAGAATAAAGACAATTTAAGCCTTTCTTCAGGGAGTTTTCAAGATCTCCATCCATTACACCTTAGTTCTTATGCTGAAAAACTAGGTGCTAACATTAGGATCTATGTAGACTCTGATAGCCTGCAAAACAGAGTTAGCTACAAGACTTAAGCTTTGATATCGTGTTAATTTTTCATCAAGTTAGGGTTATATGTAGAAGAATAACAATTCAATATACTTTAATGCAAAAAATACATTTAATAAACAATTACAAACATTGAATATGAAATAGTGCAGTAGTAATCTCTAACATAACATAATTTTCATCTCTTTCAACTTCACACCTTTAGCACTATCAGATCGGTCACTGTGTTTAAGTAATTTTAACACTACTAGTTAGATCACAGTGTTAAAGTAATCTTCAGTAACATGTAATAAAATAAACAAGTTGATCATATAACAGTAAAAGAGATATAGTTGAAGATACTTACCTGGGTGTGAAGCCCTTCCTGTAGAAATACTCAAAAGAGTTACTCTCAAAAAAGACTGTGCCTCAGAGAGGCCGGTCTACTCTAGGAACTAGATGACCCTACAAGAGGGTAGTACAAACCAGAGAGAGAGAAATGATTGGGGTTGAGAAGGTCAATGACAATTAAGCACAGTACAGAACTCAACATAAATAAAATCACAAAAAAATATAAACTTCAACAAAGTCTTAGCACATGAGAAGTAATTCTCAGCACACCACAACTAATCACAGGTGATCAAAGTCAATAATAAAAAACCAGATCTCTCAACAAACAAAAAAACTTAGCATAACCAATCTAAACCAAAGTAAGTCTTTAACAAATAGATCTGAGCATAAATAAGACTCAACATCAACAAATTGAGAACTCAAATCAAGCTGTGCATACAAATTGAAACCCACTCAAATCATCCAGTAGATTAAGGCCAAAGAGATTCACAGCCTCTACAAATAAGTATGCAATAGGGTAGGTCAAATCCTAAGGCCTCATGGCCTACTCAAATTTGCTACCAGCATACCCTAGAACCTCACGGCTTCCATTAAGAGACAACCAAAAAAATAGATCTAGGGTCACGGCCTCCTCAAACAAGAAATCATACCTCAATCCAGCATGCAACAATAGATTGGAGCTCAAGTAGAATTCAAACAACCAGATCGAGCCTTAAACAAATCATAGGGCAGCAGATCAGAGCTCAAACAAAGCTTACACAACAGATCGAACTCCAAACATCATCAACAAGTAAAAACGAATCTCAGACAAGGTTGCAACAACAGAATGAAAAAGAGTAGATCATATCTCCCACGGTTAGGGAAACAACAACAATGATCATATCTAATTTGAGCAGATAAAAAAAATAAACTTCAACAGGTGTACGACCAACAACAAACAAACTCTTGACGTCAACAAATAAGAGCTAAGATGTACATGATGAATGATTAATAAAAAGAGGAGAATATATATAGGATTTTGATCTTCTAGAGATATCATTAATTTAATCCTTTAAATTAGGGTTCCATAGAATTAGGAAGTTTATCAAAAGATAAAAAGATAAAAGAATAAAACATAAAAAATAAAAAATAAAAGATAAAAATAAAATATAAAAAGTAAAAATAAAAGATAAAAATAAAAAATAAAAGGTAAAAGATAAAGTGTCCCATTTGAAAAGCAAATATAAGAAGGGTACTAGGGTCATTTAGGTGAGGGTACAATGACCAAAAACAACATAGGTGTGGGTACATGACCCATAATAACATGAATGACGGTACATGACCATGACCCCTAGAACCAAGGGTAAACCATGTTGATGTATTTGTAACTTCGGAATGTATTTCATATGTGTATATTGTACTCCTATAGAGATATTATTTCTCTATATGGAAGTGTCTTCATTTGTATTTACAAGTGTCGCAAGTGTCGCAACTTGCATGTGATGGGTTATTAGACCACCAAGTGTGGGGTCGGCCCTAAGTGGAGTTACCATGGGTTTCCAGACTGTCATACACAAGTCGGCTCTGCTAGTTTATTAGGAAAGTCAAGTCAAGTATAAATAGAGTGCTGGAGGCACTCTATTTGATCATTCACTTTCTCATTCATTCTCTCATTGGAGAGTGGTGCACAAGTGGAGGAGGACAAGCTACTAGGAGACTGTCTCTTATGCTTGGGTTTTGTATCATTACTCTATCTATCTCTGAGGAAGTTATTGGGTTTTTTCACCTTATTTGGTTTTTCCCAAGTAAACTCTATGTTTATTGTCTCTTGTGATTGATATGATGTACATGTTATTCTATCAGATAAGATCCTAGATCATATTGAATTAATGCTCAAAATCTAACATGGTATCAGAGCTAACCTGAGAAGAAGATACTGTGTAGTTGCGGAAGCTAGGGATTCTTGTTTTTTGGGTTTCTCTCCACAGATCTTCAAAAGCAGAAGGCTAGATTGACTCTCCTTGCAAGGGAGCATCTTTCTGTCGAAACAGAATTCAATTCTGAGCACTTTCAGTTTTTGACCTAAAAATTAGGGTTTCTGCAAAAATTGAAATTTTTGAAATCCGAGACCACGGCTGGAAGTTCCTCGGAAAAATCGAAGTTTAGAGCTTTGGATCAAACTTTTTAGTTGGGTGAAGCTTCGGGAAAGTCAAACCCTAATTTATGGTCCTTCCTAGTGGATCCAGAAGTTTCAAAAGCAATTTTGAGGGGTGAAACTTTGCAGTTTTCAAATTCTGAGTATACCAGCTTGATCAGCTCATCAAGGCACATCTTTCTATCCTTTCAGAAGTTTGAAATTCAAAGTTTGAATTTTTAGGGTTTTTCTAACAAACCCTATTCCAACACTAGATCCAGTTTTCAGCAAATCAAGTGGTAAGACCTAAATATTTTATATTTCCATTTGAAGTACTCTTTAAATATGTCTCACCACACCAAGCTTGAGGATAAGCTTGAAGGGGTTGATAACTTCCGAGCATGGAAGTGAGGATAAGCTTGAAGGGGTTGATAACTTCCGAGCATGGAAGTATAGGATTGGGTTAATCCTAGAATAAAATGAATTGGACACTCACATAAGTGAAGAGGTCCCTGTCCCAGAGGAAGAAGAGGCTAAGGCCTTACATAAGAAGAACTTGTTCAAGGCTAAGAGGATCATTGCTGATTCTATAAAAGACCATCTCATACCACATGTGTCATCTCTGAAGACACCCAAGGAGATGTTTGATTCCTTGACCAAGCTATTTGAAGGGAAGAATATGAACCGGAAGATAACCTTGAGGAATCAATTGAAGAATATCAACATCCAGAATGCGTAGACCATGCAGTCTTATTTCTCAAAGGTCTCCCAGATAAAAGAACAACTTGAAGCTATGTGAAAAGACATAGAAAATGGAGAAGTGGTAATGACCACTCTTAATGGCCTTCCTAGGTCATTGGATTCCTTCATCCAAGGAATTTGTGCTAGGAAGAAACTTATCTCATTCAGTAGTATGTGGGAAGAATGCTCACAGGAAGAAACTTGGATTATAGCTTGAGAAGAAAAGATGGAGAATGAAGATCAAGCTCTCACAACACACACTAGGAAAGATAATATCAAAAGGGAGCACTCCCATCATAGGAAAGGTAAACATTATCACCAAATACAAAAGGAAAGCTTTGGAGGATCTATGAAAGATCTCTCTCATATTCGATGTTATACTTATGATGAAAGGGGACACATTTCCAGAAATTGTCCTAGGAACAAAAAGAAGAACAACAAGAAAAGACATCATGCCCATATTGCTGAGGATGATGAACCCCCCATGAAGAAGGCTAGAGAAGAAAGTGAAGACTCTTCAAGTGATGAAGAGTATGTTCTAATTTCTGCTCTCACTAGTACCATTACTCATGGGAGAAATGATTGGCTTATAGACAGTGGGGCTTCCAAACATATGACAGGATTCAAGGAATCATTTATGAATCTATTTGAACATGAATCACCCCACAAGGTGAAACTTGGGGATAACTACTAGTATCCCATAAAAGGAAGTGGTGAAGCCTCCTATAAGCTAGACTTTGGAAAGTCTATGAAGATGAAAGATGTACTATATGTTCCAGGTTTCAAGAAGAAACTCCTCTCCATATCTGCATTGAATGCAAAGGCATGAGGGTTGCATTTGTAGATGGCCAAGTCCTAATGTGGCCAAAGGGTAAAACTATAGATGATGCAGTAGTGATTGGAGAGAAAGAGGGAGGATTATACAAGCTGAAGGGATAAACTGAACGAGCCATGGTACATGAATCCATGGATCCAAATGAACTTTGGCACAAAAGGCTTGCACATGTGCACTACCAATTGCAAGCAAAGCAATAGAAGGTCTTCTTGAAATCCAGTCAAAGATGAAGAGTTTTGATAAGTTCAAGGAATTCAAAGCCTTGATAGAAAATCAAACTAATAAGAAGATCAAGATCTTTATATACGACAATGGCGGAGAATTCACTTCAAGGGACTTGAAGAAGTTATGCAGTGATTCAGGGATTAAGAGGGACTTGACCACTCCTTACAATCCACAACAGAAAGGAGTAGAAGAAGCTGCTTCAGAGTCGGACTCCAGTAGCTCCTGCAAGGAAGCAAAGATTTAGAGGGAGTCCACCCAACAAACAAACAAATATAAGTATTTGAATTGTCATTTCTTGTATATTTTGTTTGTTTAAATAATGTTGTTCAATGATGTATATACTTATGTTTCTAGACTTAGGTTGTATATTACGCATATTAGAATAATTGCATTAATGAACAGTATACTACTAATATGCATGTGATGGGTAAGTGGCCTATGGCACTGTACAACATTCCATTTCTACTTATCTAGAATGAAACCTATTTACTGACATGTTAAGAGTAGTGCAAACTCTTAACAATGTTCTGGTAGAGATGGAAGGCATCTAGAAAGTTACAGGATATGGATGAATGTTGTATTGAAGCATTGGCTAAGATAATTGCATGACTGTATGATATATATATTTTTATGCGTAAGATTTTGTTTTGAAAACTATGAGAAGTTTCTAATCATGCAATTGAATTTGACTTCTAGGAAAGATCATGTACAATCACCTACAAAAGAAGGACCACAACATTTGTTCCAGCAACTAAGCTATCTATTGAAGATATTGAAGTTCCCAGGATACGGGATGAAGTAATGGAAGAATGACATGATCGAGGAGTACCAGTCGATCACGAAGAATGATGTTTGTGATGTGGTCCCAAGACCTGAAGGGAAGTCTGTCATGACTTCCAAGTGGATCTATAAGATCAAGCATGCTGCAGATGGCAGCATAGAGAAATACAAAGCAAGGTTTGTAGCTCGTGGCTTCTCCCAGAAAGAAGGGATTGATTATGAAGAGAATTTTGCTCCTGTGGCCAGATACACTTCCATTAGATCAGTACTTGCTCTGGCTGTAGTGATGAAGTGGAAGGTACACCAGATGGATGTCAAGACAACTTTCTTGAATGGTGTAGTTGAAGAGGAAGTGTATGTGGAACAGCGAATTGGGTTTGAGACACATGACAAGGGGACTCATGTGTGCAAACTAAAGAAAGCCCTGTATGGTTTGAAACAAGCACCCAGGACCTGGTACGGAAGGATAGATAGCTTCCTATCCAGTTTAGGCTTTACTAAGAGTAGAGCAGATTCCAACCTTTACTACAAGGTTGATGAAAGCAATCTAGTGATACTGCTATTGTATGTGGATGACCTGTTTGTGACAGGTGAGGATGGGTTGATTGCCGACACGAAGAGGAAGCTTGTTGCTGAGTTCGAGATAAAGGACTTGGGGATGATGCACTACTTTCTAGGTATGGAGGTGTGGCAGAGTGTAGATGGAATCTTCCTTGGATAAGGGAAGTATGCAGTAGATATCCTGAAGAGGTTCGGGATGATGGACTGCAAGGCCATGGTCACACCTATGGCATCGAACCTGAAGCTTCTATGTGATGCTTCATCTGATCCGGTTGATGCCACGATGTATCGTCAGATGATTGGGTCCTTGATGTACCTGAAGAATACGAGACCATATATCTTCTATGCGGTGAACACCTTGATCCAGTATCTGACAGATCTGAGACACGTTCACTTGATAGCTGCAAAGCATATTCTGAGGTACCTGAAGGGTACAGTTGACTATGGGCTCAAGTATGATGCGAATCAAAAGTTTAACCTGGAGGGTTATGTTGATTTGGATTGGGAAGGCAGTGCCATTGATCGGAAGAGCACTTCAAGGTGTTGCTTCAGTATGGGATTCAGTATGATCTCTTGGTTTAGCAGGAACTAGTCCTGTGTGGCACTGAGTACAGCTGAAGCAGAGTATGTTGCTGCTTGTTCGACTAGTTGTGAGGCAGTATGGCTTATGAAGCTACTGTCTGATTTGTTTGATCTCCAGTTGAGTGCTACTTGTATATATTGCGACAACCAGAGTTGTGTGAAGTTGTCGGAGAACCCAGTGTTCCATGACAAGTCGAAGCACATTGAGATCAAGTTCCACTATATTAGGGATATGGTGCAGTGAAGCTCCTGTATGTTGCGAAAAATGAGAAGATAGCCGATGTGTTGACCAAGCCGCTGGCTAGAGTGAATTTAGAGTACTTCAGAGAGAGACTTGGTGTACTTCAGATGAAGACTCCTTCCAAGGGGAAGTAATGAGTCTGGAGACACAGATGCACACGAGCCATTCTCACATGGTTGATCCACATCGTAGTTGGCAACTATTGTCGGATGCTAACTTCGACACATCTTCGATCAGTCATCACTGTTGATACAACTTCGACAAGTTTCGACATGACATGACTTCGACATGTTCAATGACCTCATAGTTTGCGACATCAGCATACAACATGGACATGCAACCAGCAACTGTCGAACTTTGATAGACTATCTTTCTGTCTTCCAGTCGACTGTAACGGTTGAACAGTTGAACCGCTCTAACTTCTTCTTTGTAACTGAACGTAACGAGAAGGCACCCAAGCATCTCACATTTCTATATAAGCATGTAAACTATTGTAACATATGTCTTATCTTGATCAATCTAGAGCAGTTCGCATTCCTGCACATTGTTTGTGTGTGTTTGCGTTATATGTATTTCGTATTCCTACTTTTGCTCATTTTTTTATCAATCTTCTGCCATAACAAAGCCGACTCCTTCAATCGAACTGTTGTCCCCCTCGTGCTTCCTGGACACGATACAGATCATTGGTATCAGAGCGTACTCAACTTTTCTTGCTTAAGTTCTACGTATACACTTCTCTCGAAGTTACCTGACTTATGCCGGTTCAAACTCGCTCGCAATCTCAGCAATCCAAGCAGATGCGATCTCCAGATATGTCAAAAGAAACAGATGATAGACATGCAGCCGATGAGATATCACAACTTATTAAGCAAGCTTTGGCTCGACAACGAACTGAAATGTTCCCTAGTTCAATGAGATTTTTGCGATTCACTTCGACATCCGGAGGATCCTCGATGAGAACTCACTTCGATAAAATCAGCCCCTTCAAAGTGCAAATGAATCTCAACATACCGAATCTTGAAGGAAAGATTGACGAGGAATCCATTGACAGTTGGTTGCAAAAATTGGAATCCTATTACGCTGTAAATAAACTCTCCGAAGCTGAAAAAGTCACCATTGCATCCTTAAAGATGTCAACCTCCGTGCAGTGCTGGTGGGAGAACCTCTCGACAAAGATGGAGAAAAATGGAGGCCCCATTGACACATGGGATAAATTCGTCGAACACATCTAGAAGGAATTTTATCCGCCGAAATACCTCAAGCAGCAGTATAAGAAGTGGCAGTAACTAAGGCAATGGAAAGACCAATCAGTACAGAGTTACACCGACGAGTTATAAGGACTCATGGCAAGACTTGGCATCCAAGAAGAAGAGAAATTGCTTGTTCTGAAATACACTAGCAGGTTGTCTCAGTACATCGAGCAGGAGATGGAATTTTTGACTGTCAATATGCTTGTGGATGCTTTCCACTATGCCAGCAAACTGGAAACCAAGCAGAAAGGAAAAGCACGTTTCGCGGCAAAGCTGACATAAGGAAGACCACTCGATAAGAAGACACCAGACGACTACGACAAGTAGAGATCTTCTTAATCGACACTGCCAAAGCCTGACAACGGTAATAAGTCTTTTCACAAGAGGGAATGTAGCAAACAACTGCCGACCGGAAAATGGTGCGATTACCACCATTCATCTTGGCATGATACGTCTGAATGCAAAGCTTAGAAGACATTCTTGGAAAAAGTGTTGATCTCCGACACGTTCGACAAGACGGTGCAAGAATCTGATCTAGACACGACGACCCTTTTGACCTCGACAACTCAAGCAGCCTTGACTATTGTCGACAAGGAGGAGCGAGAGCGCCTGTTCCATACATGGATATGGGTCCAGAGCAACCCCTTGCATCTGATTGTTGAAAACGGGAGCCAAAAGAACTTTGTTTCTAAAGAACTGGTGAAGAAATTAGGTCTTGTCACCACTCCGCATCCTCAGCCTTACAACATCGGTTGGATGAAGGATGGACAAGAACTATGGATCACTCGACAATGCAAGCTTGCCTACTTCATAAAACCTTTTGAAGATGAAGTACTCTGTGATGTGGCACCACTCTCCGTAGCCGACGCCTTGTTTGGGAAACCTTACCTTTGGGATAGACATGGAAGTTATCAGTCACGGCCTCAGAAGGTGATTATTAGAATCCTAAATTGATGGTTTAGCATACCAGAGCATCAACCTACTTCAACGGTTGCACTGATATCTGCCAAACAGACAAAGAAGCTCATCAATCATGCTCAGAAATTTGCATTAATCATGATCAAGCCACAACATTCTAAGAATATTGCAACAACGAGTCGAGTCACCGATCAATGCAGCTCCCGACAGAAGCAGCAAGCCGATCATATTCTCGATGAGTACCAGAATCTCTTTCAAGCTCCAAACGGAGTACCTCAGCATTGCCAGGTAAAACACTCCATTGAAATTGTTCCTGGTTCTTCTTTGCCTAACGCATCTGTTTACAGAAGATCCATTCTCGAAAATGAAGAGATTCGCAGACAAATCCAAGAATTAATCGACAAAGGTCATATCCGACCCAACTCCTCTCCTTGTGGAAGCCTAGTAGTCATAGTTCCGAAGAAAGATGGGACTTGGCGCATGTGCATCGAATACAGAGCTCTCAACAAAATATCGATGAAGAATTGGTAACCTCTTCCGCGGATAGACGAGCTTATTGACTGTCTGAAAGGTGCTAAATTCTTTACTAAGCTTGGCCTCAAGTCGGGATACCATTAGATTCCAATCGAGCCCTCAAATGTGTGGAAAACTGCTTTCAAGACCAAGGAAGGATTGTTCGAATGGTTAGTCATGCCTTTCGGCTTAACCAATGCACCTATGACCTTCATGCGACATATGGATAACCTTCTTCGACCTTTCATCGACAAATGGGTTATTGTCTATCTCGATGACATATTGATTTTTAGTCGATCATGGGAAGAACATGTCGGACATCTTCGATAAGTCCTCGACACTCTCCAACAACATCAGCTCTATTTGAACATGGACAAATGCTCTTTTGTGATGACCAACATCAAATATTTGGGGTATGTAATTGACTCTGTAGGCATTCACGTCGATCCATACAAAGTACAGATCCTCAAAGATTGGACCATTCCTAGAAGCATTCAAGAACTAAGAAGTTTTCTTGGTTTGGCGAATTTCTATCGACGATTCATACTCGGCTTCAGTCATATAGCCTAGCCCTTGAATTAGTTGACGAAAGGAAACAGAAAAATTGTCTTTCAATGGACATAAACACATCAAGTAGCTTTTGAACAGCTCAAACACAAGCTCTGCACTGCACCAGTACTTGTGTTACCTGATTTGCATCAGCCCTTTGAGATTGAGACAAACGCATTGGACTATGCCTTGGGCGCAGTGATCACCCAGTTTGGTCACCCAGTTGCTTTTCATTCCGAGACCTTTAATGACACGGTTAGAAGATACTCGATGTACGAAAAAGAACTATACCCCATTGTGCAACGACCTGACAGTTCGCGACATCGGCATACAACGTCGACATGCGACCAGCGACTGTAGAACTTCGACAGACTGTCTTTCTGTCTTCCAGTCGACTGTAACGGTTGAACAGTTGAACCACTCTAACTTCTTCAGTGACCTACCAGTTCAGTGACATCGGCATACAACGTCGACATGCGACCAGCAACTGTCGAACTTTGACAGACAATATTTCTGTCTTCCAGTCGACTGTAACGGTTGAACAGTTGAACCGCTCTAACTTCTTCTTTGTAACTGAACATAACGGGCAGGCACCCAAGTGTCTCATATTTCTATATAAGCATGTAAATTATTGTAACATACGTTTTATCTTGATTAATCTAGAACAGTTCTCATTCTTGCACATTGTTTGTGTGTGTTTGTGTTATCTGTATTTTGTAATCCTGCTTTTGCTCATTTTGTTTATTAAGCTTCTGCCATAACAGAGCTGACTCCTTCAGTCGAACTGTTGTCCCCCGCATGCTTCATGGACATGATACGGATCATTGGTGGTAGGTGTGTCCTCCCATGGTGCATATATAAGGGCTGGGGCCATTCCGACATGGTTGAGGTGTGTCTTCCCATGGTCATTGATATAAGTGCTATGCCATTCGAGCATAGTTGAGGTGTGTCTTCCCATGGTTGCGATATAAGTGTTGTGCCATTCGAGCATGGTTGAGGTGTGTCTTCCCATGGATGCGATATAAGTGCTGTGCCAGTCCTAGCATGGTTGAGGTGTGTCTTCCCATGGATATGGATATAAGTGTGGTGCCATTCTCGCATGGTTGAGGTGTGTCTTCCCATGGCGTAGATACAAGGGCTGATCCTTTCACAGATGGTTGAGTTGTGTCTTCCCATGCTAGTGAGTGTAAGTGCTGTGTGATGTGCATCTGGGTTGTGCTCCATGGACGATGAGGTGATCTGAAGATGATGATGTGACAGTAGGGTACACAGGTTTTGCAGAGGTATGCAATCAGTCCTGAGATGCTCTTGTAGGTTTTGCAGAGGTAGTGTAATCAGTCCTGGGAGATCTTGCAGGTTTTGCAGGGGCAGTGTAATCAGTCTTGAGGTGTACCTACTTGATGGCTTGCTCGCAGAGATGATGAAGACCTACATGGACGCTAGGCCTACATCCAACATGAAAAAGGGCTGGCTCTGTAGAACTTCCTATGACGAGTAGATTAGAGATTGATTGAGATAGCAGTAGCAGTGACGATGACGATGATTCGATAACGATGATTTGATGACAATGATCCAGTGATGATGATCAGAGAAGAAGACTTGTGCTAGTAGATCTGTGTCAAGAAATACCTTCCTAGTTAAGAGGGAGTGTTGATGTATTTGTAACTTCGGAATGTATTTCATATATGTATATTGTACTCCTATAGAGATGTTATTAATCCTCTATAGAGAAGTGTCATCATTTGTATTTACAAGTGTTGCAAGTGTCGAACCTTGCATGTGATGGGTTATTAGACCACCAAGTGGTGGGTTGGCCCTAAGTGGAGTTACCATGGGTTGTTAGACTATCATAGACAAGTTGGCCCTACTAGTTTATTAGGCAATTCAAGTCAAGTATTTAAATAGAGTGCGGGAGGCACTCTATTTGATCATTCACTTTCTCATTCATTCTCTCATTGGAGAGTGGTGCACAAGTGGAGGAGGAGAAGCTGATATGAGACTATCTCTTATGCTTGGGTTTTGTATCATTGCTCTATCTATCTCTGATGAAGTTATTGGGGTTTTTCACCTTATTTGGTTTTCCCCAAGGAAACTCTGTGTCTATTGTCTCTTGTGATTGATATGTTGTACATGTTATTCTCTCAGATAAGATCCTAGATCATATTGAATTAATGCTCAAAATCTAACAAACCACAAGGTGGTCAAATAACCATAGCACCCATAGGAAAAAAAAAAACATCAAAAGTGGTAAAAATCAAAAGATAACTCAAAGTGGGTAAATGACCCTATTAACCACAAGTCAAGGACAAGGTACCAAAAGACCAATAATCTACAAGGTGGAAAGACCAAGGGTGAATAACCAAAGTGGGTTTAAAACCAATCATCTCTCTCTCGAATGTACAGATGTTCGATATAACCTGAAAGTTCAGCATCACTTTATAAGGAAGGGTTCACATATATGAAGTGATCATGTGGTCCTCTATACTGCTCCTAAGGTCAAATGTTAGTGGCTTCGTCAAGGGGTTGCCAGTCCCTTGAGAAGACCATCTAACTCAACCATCTCGAAGACCTAGGAGAAGAGGACATCACACATCATAATCTTGGTAACTGATCAAGTGCCTCCTTTCCCAAGGAATGGCTCTCAACCCAAGGTTGAGATTCAGTACCAGACTGAGACATGTTGATCAACCTCTAGTCCATGACCAGGTCCTCCATTCTCCCAGAGAATGGTCCTCAGCTTCAAGCTGAGATTTCAGTCCCAAACTGAATGTTGATCAACCATCTGCAGGACCTATTTGGTACTGAACCAAGAAACTACCTGGTCCGAGACCAAGATGTCTTTGTCTCAACCTGTAGGATCTGCTTGGTCCACTTGACCAAGAAACTATCTGGTCCCAGACTAGAATAACCTAGAGACAAATAGGGGCCCTAGCCACATGCTAGGGACTTTGACATGGCAACAATTTGCTTGGTCCTATGACCAAGAACCCCAGGAGACAGCTGGGGGCCCTAGGGTACCTTCTAGGGTCTTACCCTTTACTCTTCCTGGTTAACTTTACCAAGAACCCTAGTTAACTGATTAGGGTACCATTCTCTCTGAGAATGGATTTTGCAGTTGCACTAAAAATTAACAGTTTTCACCTAGTACCAAAAACATTTCCATCCACATCTGAGGTAGCTTGACTTAAAAGAACAATTCCTTTTTCTTGGAGAAGGCTCATCAACTCCAGCGATAATAATGAGAAATTGCTCTCCCAATGACATGTCAACACCAACTCTAATCAAATGCCCTTCTCTAGGCATCTAGGCCAACCAATCCCCTTCAACTTGAAAGGAGTTTACTAAACAACTTAAAATGTTAGAAACCCCTTTTGAATTTTTCATCTTGGTTCTAATCTAGTCCAAAACATATCCATCCTTCAAATATTTTCCCCTGATTACTTCTCTCCACAAGCCATCGAAGAACAACCATCTCCATAAAATTATGTAGCCAACGCTTTGGCAAGTAGAAAAACATTTTTGATAGCACAACCCTCAAGCCGCTTGGGATGTAAGAGTTTTACCAATTCACAAGATGTACACCTTTTCTCTTATTACCAGTCCATAAAACACTAAAATTTTTTCTCTGAATGCTATTCATGATTTCTTTAGGCACCTTTGGGAAACCAATAAACTAAAATATTTTGAAGAATCGATTTTAATTAGTGCAAGTCCACCACCAAGTGATAGTCATCTCCAACACCAAATATTGATTCTCTTATTAATTCTTCTCAGCAACCATGTTGATTCTCCAGAAAGATAGTTGTTTGGTTTAATGTAATAACCTAGGTTTTTAAGTCTCTCAATAATATAAACAACCTAGAAAGGAAACAACATGCCAATTTGACCCAACACATCAACCTCTTGCCCATTTTCCAGAAACATAGATTTGTCTCACTGATAAGAATCCATGAACCTTGAAAAAAAAGGTCCAAAATATTTGTATACAATCTCCATTCACAAACCATACCTCTCCCAAACAACATAACATCATCCACAAATAACAAATGAGTAATCCGAATATTCAAAGAAACTTTTACACCCATAATTCTACCAAGTGAATGCTCCTAACTTTGAAATCAATATGCTAAGCCCTTCTATGATCAATAAGAACAAAAGAGGTGACAACAAGCAACCTTGTCGAATCCCTCTCGTTCCTTGAAAAATGTTGGTAGGCACACCATTCACCAGCACTGCAAAATTTGCAGAAGTCACACAAGCCATAACCCTATTTGTTTCTTCGAGAATTAAGCCAACTTGAAGCAACATAAGTCTTGTTAAGATCCAATCAACACAAGCAAAGGCTTTAACAAGGTCCAATTTTAAGGCCATAACATCCAAATTCTTCTCCTTTATACTATGAAAACATTCTTGAGCAAATACCATTTGCATCCAAAATTTGATGATTTTCAAGGAAATCAAACTTCTCTTTTGAAATGAATTTTGATAGAATAGGTTTCAATCTAGTTGCAAGAATCTTGGAAATAATATTTTATACCAGATTACATAACGATATAGGTTGGAAATTGTTGAAAGATGCAGGTTCTAAAACTTTTGGGATAAGAGCAATGAAAGTAGTATTCAAGACACCATTAGCCTTACCTAGGCATCTATACCCCTCCACAACTTCCAATAGATTTGCCCCCATGATATCAAAATATTCCAGTGTTGATGTATTTGTAACTTCAGAATGTATTTCACACATGTATATTGTATTCCTATAGAGATGTTATTATTCCTCTATACGGAAGTGTCGTAATTTATATTGTAAGTGTCGTAACTTATACTTGATGGGTTATTAGACCACCTTGATGGGGTCGGCCCTGTATAAGTCATGTGGGTTAAAGGGTTATTATACCACCCTAGTGGGGGTAGGCCCTGTTAGCATTATATTATGTGGTTAAGTTGAGGCCGACCTTGTAAGGTTATTAGGCAAGTCAAGTCAAGTATAAATAGAGCGTGGGAGGCACTCTATTTGATTACACTCATTGGAGAGTGGCACACTAGTGGAGGAGGAGAAGCTGCTTCTAGGAGACAATCTCTTATGCTTGGGTTTTGTGTCATTGCTCTATCTATCTATGAGGAAGTTATAGGGGTTTTTCACCTTCTTGGTTTTCCCCAAGGAAACTTTGTGTGTCTATTGTCTCATGTGATTGCTTGTTGTGTTTGATATGCTTGATATGCTGTACATGTTATTCTCTCAGTAAAGATCCTAGAGTATGTTGAATTAATGCTCAAAAATTAACATGGTATTAGAGCTAACCTGAGAAGAAGACACTGTGGAGTTGTGGAAGCTAGGGATTCTTGTTTATTGGGTTTCTCTCCACATATCTTGAAAGGCAGTAGGGTAGATTGACTCTCCTCAGCAAGGTGCATCTTTCTATCCAATCAGAATTCAATTCTGAGCACTTTCATTTTTGGCCCTAAAAATTAGGGTTTCCACACAAATAGGAATTTATGAAATCTGAGACCATGGCTAGAAGATCCTTGGAAAAATAGAAGTTTAGAGCTTTGGATCGAACTTTTTGGTTGGGTAAAGCTCCGGGGAAATCAAACCCTAGTTTGGGGTCCTGTCTAGTGAAGCTGGAAATTAGGGCTTCTGCAAACGTTGGAATTTTTGAAATCTGAGACTATGGCTAGAAGCTCCTTTGAAAAATCAAAGTTTAGAGACCAAGATCAAACTTTTTGGATGGAAGAAGCTCCAGGAAAATCAAACCCTAATTCAAGGTCCTCCCAAGTGAATCCAAAAGTTTGAAAAGCAAATTTGAGGGGTGAAACTTTGCAGTTTTCAAATTCTGAGTATACCAGCTTGATCAGTTCATCAAGGTGCATCTTTCTATCCTTTCAGAAGTTTGAAATTCAAAGTTTGGATTTTTAGGGTTTCTCTAACAAACCCTAATCCAGCTCCAGATCCAAATTTTTGCAAATCAAGTGTTAAGAACTAAATCTTTTCTATTTCATTTGAAGTAATCTTTAATATGTCTCACCACACCAAACTTGCGGATAAGCTTGAAGGGGCTGATAAATTTCGAGCATGGAAGTATAGGATTAGGTTAATTCTAGAAGAGAGTAAGTTGGACACCTACATAAGTGAAGGGGTTCCTGTCCCAAAGGGAGAAGAGACTAAGGCCTTACACAAGAGGAACTTAGTCAAGGCTAAAAGGATCATTGCTGATTCTATCAAAAACCATTTCATGCCACATGTGTCATCTCTGAAGACACCTAAGGAGATGTTTGACTCCTTGACTAAGTTGTTTGTAGGAAAGAACATAAATTGGAAGATGACTCTGCGGAACCAATTAAAAGTGGTGAAGCTTCAGAATGGAGAGACCATTCAATCCTACTTTTCTAAGGTCTCTCAAATCAAGGAAAAACTTGAAGCTGTGGATGAAGTGGTGGAGAATGGAGAAATTTTCATGACCACTTTGAATGGCCTACCTAGGTCATGGGCCTCCTTCATCCAAGGAATCTGTGCAAGAAAGAAGTTGATCTCTTTCTGTAGATTGTGGGAGGAATGTTCACAAGAAGAAGCTAGGCTTGTGGTCCAAGAAGAAAAATGAAGATCAAACTCTCACATCACATACCAAGAAGAATTGTCCTAAGAACAAAAGGAACAACAACAACTACTACTACAAGAAATCTGACAGGTATGACTTACAAGTATGTTTTGAAATATGTTCATGATTAAGTTTATAATATGATTGTCTTCATGAGTTTAGTAACAATCTTGTTTAATTTTAGACTTGTGTTATCACCCTAGTAAAAGTATGAATGCATGATAGAAGACATTCATTGATTAGGGTTATGACACTTATGATTGTACTGATGCACTGTGGTGTTGTATGAGGAGAATGTTATCCCCTAACATGAAGGTACAAATCAAGTCCTAGATCAAGACCGTAGTGACATGAAGACAAAGACTCATCCATAGTCATGGATCACATAGAGGTATGTATAATTTGGTTCTACAATGGTTAACTTATGAGTTATGCAGGTCATTGGAGAGAACAAGAAAAACATTGCTAGACATAACTAGCAAATATGATGACCAGGTATGTTTTTCCTATATCAAGTTAGAATCCTACCCTAGGTAAGGATCTTATACTTTTGTATGATTGATACTGATTATTCATGAAGTTATAAGTTTGAGTAATCTAGGGTTTATGCATATTATGTTTCTTACTTTGATTGATGATATGACTAACCAGAAGAGTCCTATGGTCAAATAAGAATATGCATAAGTAAAAGAAGTACCCCCTGAAACCTTGAATACTAATGCTTATTATCTGTGTTTGAGATGTTCATGAATATACATGTTTAAGATTATTTTGTTTTGAGATTATACTAATGAATGTATGATTATGTATGAGATCTTGGGGATGGCACAATCATGACACTAGTGCACACTTAAGCATGCATAGTGGTCAAGGATGGATATAAGTTCAAGGATAGATAAACCGGGAAGCAAAGATCAAGAGGGAGCCCACTCCAGTAGTTCTTGCAAGGAAGCAAAGATTGAGAGGGAGTCCACCCAAACAAATATAAGTATTTGAATTGTCATTTCTTGTATATTTGATTGTTTAAATAAATATTGTTCAATGATGTATATGCTTATGTTCCTAGAATTAGGTTGTGTATTATGCATATTAGAATAATTGCATTAATGAACAGTATACTACTAATATGCATGTAATGGGTAAGTGGCCTATGGCACTGTACAACATTCCATTGCTACTTATCTAGAATGAAACCTGTTTGCTGACATGCTGGGAGTTGTGCACACTCTTAACAATGTTCTGGTAGAGATTGGAAGGCATCTAGAAAGTTACGGGATATGGATAAATGTTGTATTGGCTAAATTAATTGCATGACTGTATGACATATTTCTTTATGTGTAAGAATTTGTACTGAAAAACTATGAGATGTTTCTAATCATGCGATTTAATTTTCCTTGTAGGAAAGATCATATACCATCACCTACAAAAGAAGGACTACAACATTTGTTCCAACAACAAAGCTATCTATTGAATATATTGAAGAATCTGAAGTTCCCAGGATTCGGGATGCAGTAATGGAAGAATGCCATGATTGAGGAATACCAGTCAATCATGAAGAATGATGTCTGGGATGTGGTCCCAAGACCCGAAGAGAAGTCAGTAGTGACCTCCAAATGGATCTATAATATCAAGCATGCTGCAGATGGTAGCATAGAAAAATACAAGGCGAGGTTTGTAGCTCGTGGCTTCTCTCAGAAAGAGGGATTATACTATGAAGAGACTTTTGCTCCTGTAGCCAGATACACTTCCATCAGAACAGTATTTGATCTGGCTGTAGTGATGAAGTGAAAGATACACTAGATGGATGTCAAGATAGCTTTCTTGAATGGTGTAGTCGAGGAGGAAGTGTATGTGGAGCATACACTTGGTTTTGAGACACATGAAAGAGAGTCATATGTGTGCAAGTTGAAGAAAGCCTTGTATGGATTGAAGCAAGCTCCTAGGACTTGGTATGGTAGGATAGAAAGCTTTCTATCTAGTTTGGGATTTACCAAGAGTAAAGCGGATTCCAACCTTTACTATAAGGTTGAGGAAGGGAATCTAGTGATACTACTTTTGTATGTGGATGACCTGTTTGTTACAGGTGAGGATAAGTTGATTTCCGATACGAAGAGGAAGCTTACTGCCGAGTTCGAGATGAAGGACTTGGAGATGATGCACTATTTTCTAGGCATGGAGGTGTGGCAGAAAGCAGATGGGATCTTCCTTGGACAAGGGAAGTATGTAGTAGAGATCCTGAAGCGGTTAAGGATGGTGGACTACAAGGCCATAGCCACACCTATGGCATCGAACCTGAAGCTTCTGTGTGATGATTCATCTGATCCAGTTGATGTCACTATGTATTGTCAGATGATTGGGTCCTTGATGTACTTGATGAACACTAGACCATAAATTTGCTTTGCGGTGAACACATTGAGCTAGTTTTTGATGGATCCCAGAGGTGTTCACCTGGTTGCTGTAAAGCATGTTCTGAGGTACCTGAAGGGTACTATTGATTATGGGCTCAAGTATGATGTGAATCAAAAGTTTAACCTGCATGGTTATGTTGATTCGGACTAGGCAGGCAGTGCTACAGATAGGAAGAGCACTTCTGGGTGCTGCGTCAGTATGGGATCAGGTGTGATCTCTTGGTTTAGCAGGAAGAAGTCCTATGTAGTAATGAGTACAACCGAGGCACAGTATGTTGCAACTTGTACGGCTAGTTGTGAGGCAGTATTTCTCCGGAAGCTATTGCCTGAGTTATTTGATCTCCCGTTGGAGGCTACTAGTATCTTTTGTGACAACCAGAGTTGTGTGAAGCTATCTGAGAATTTGGTGTTCCACGACAGGTCGAAGCACATTGAGATCAAATATCACTATATCAGGGATATGGTGCAGAGAGGAGCAGTAAAGCTCCTGTATGTTGCGACAGATGAGCAGGTTGTAGATGTGTTGACGAAACCACTAGCCAGAGTGAAGTTTGAGTACTTTAGAGAGAGGCTTGGTGTTCTTCAGATTGAAGATACTTCGAGGAGGAAGTGACGGGACACATTTGCAGAAGCCATTCCAAGCATGGTGAGAGGAGGATCCTTCCCATGGCTGTGGATGTAAGCGCTGTGTGATGAGCATCAGGATGATGCTCCAGTTACTGCTTGGTATGATCAGTTGGATCATGTATATGTATATGCATAAGTTGGATGCTTGGTATGATCAGTTGGATCATGTATATGTATATGCATCAGGACGATGCAGTGATGATGATCAAGATGATCATGTGACATGAGTATCGGGATGATACTCTGGATGATATGCATCAGGATGATGCTATGATGATCATCAAGATGATCATATGTGATGATATGTATCAGGTGGATACATTACATAATCAATTGGATTATGTGTGATGAGTTCCGAAGACATAGATGCACATGAGCCATTCTCTCATGGTGGTAGGTGTGTCCTCCCATGGTGCAGATATAAGGGCTGGGGCCATTCCAACATGGTTTAAGTGTGTCTTCCCATGGTCATTGATGTAAGAGCTGTGCCATTCGAGCATGGTTGAAGTGTGTCTTCCCATGGTTGCGATATAAGTGCTGAGCCTTTCACGGATGGTTGAAGTGTGTCTTCCCATGCCGGTGAATGTAAGTGCTATGTGATGTGCATTTGGGTTGTGCTTTTTGAACATAGTTATGATCAGTATGATCATGAGTATCAGGATGATACTCTGTGGCCATGGATAGGTTGTGCTTGGGAGGACATGTAAGACCTGGGAGATCCGATAGGTTGGGCTGTGTGCCCGTAATAAGTCCCGGGATGCTCTTTCGAGGGTTTGTCCTATGGCATGTAATGTGACTTGGGAGATATGATAGGTTGGGCTGTGTGCCTGTAATAAGTCCTGGGATTCTCTTTCGAGGTTGTGCCATGACCACATGTAAGACTTGGGAGATCCGATAGGTTGGTCTGTGTGCCCGTAATAAGTCCTGGGATGCTCTTGCAAGGGTTTGTGATGCACGTAATAAGTCGTGAGGATTCCACAGTATGGCCAGTGATGATGAAGACCTACAGGTGGTGGGCCTACATCCAGTATGAAAAAGGACTGGCTATGTAGAACTTCCTATGATGAGTAGATCGGAGATTGATTGAGATAGCAGCAGCCGTGACGATGACGATGATTCGATGGCGATGATCCAGTGACGATGATCCAGAGAAGAAGACTTGTGCTAGCAGATCTATGTCGAGAAATACCTTCCTAGTTAAGAGGGAGTGTTGATGTATTTGTAACTTCGGAATGTATTTTACACATGTATATTGTATTCCTATAGAGATGTTATTATTCCTCTATACGGAAGTGTTGTCATTTATATTGTAAGTGTCGTAACTTATACTTGATGGGTTATTAGACCACCTTGATGGGGTCGGCTCTATATAAGTCATGTGGGTTAAAGGGTTATTAGACCACCCTAGTGGGGGTCGTCCCTGTCAGCATTATATTATGTGATTAAGTTGAGGCCAACCTTGTAAGGTTATTAGGAAAGTCAACTCAAGTATAAATAGAGTACGAGAGGCACTCTATTTGATCATTCACTTTCCCACTCATACACTCATTGGAGAGTGGTGCACTAGTGGAGGAGGAGAAGCTGCTACTAGGAGACTATCTCTTATGCTTGGGTTTTGTATCATTGCTCTATCTATCTATGAGGAAGTTATTGGGGTTTTTCACCTTCTTGGTTTTCCCCAAGGAAACTCTGTGTGTCTATTGTCTCATGTGATTGCTTGTTGTGTTTGATATGATTGATATGATGTACATGTTATTCTCTCAGTAAAGATCCTAGAGTATGTTGAATTAATGCTCAAAAATTAACATCCATAAAATGTTTGACTATTCACCCATTTGGACCTAGGTTTTTTGACTTGGAAAATCCTTTAAGAACTCTTTTGATTTCCTCTATTGATACATGATCAACATCCCCCTTTCCTTTCTCATTAGAGAAAAAATGAGGGTATTCTTGAATAACCCTCTGGTCAACTATCGCAAGTTCCCTGGATTGAAAAAACATCCTGGAAATGTTTTCGAGCTTCTGATTCCAAGAGTTTAGTATCTCTCAAAAGCCAACCATTTGAATTGTATAATTCCCAAATCAAATTATTAAATCTCTTATATTCCAAAAATTTGTGAAAAAATTTAGTGTTAAGGTCACCTTGGGAAGTCAATTAGCTCTACTTTTGAGTTTCTAGGATTCCTCTTCAATGCTAAGTGTATTAAGTCTTTGGGACTCCAACTCTGAGAATATACCATTAACCTGCTTAGAAAAAATACTCGAGCCATTAATCCTGTAAACACTGTCAATCTCCTCCTCCAGAGGAAGTAACTCTTCCTTTAATACCAATTTCTTATCCTTTTCCCATCTCCACACTGATATCTTTAGAATAAGTTTTTAAACCAATTTGAGCATAGATGATCCTTCTTCCACGTAGGAACGAATCTTTACCAGGTTATCAACGAGTTCCTTAGTCATAAAAAATATATCAAGCCTTTTTGCAACTTCCCTCACACCATACCTCCCAGTTCTCCATGTTGGAACAATCAAAATTGGAGAGATGTCAATAAGATTCACATTTTGAAATAAACTGTGAAAATATAAACCCAAAGGGTAAGCTTTAGGTTTGGTACCCCAAACTTTTGAAGCAGCCAAAGAAATATTTAGATCCCCTCTGAATCAAATTCGGAGCCTTCAAGGCACCATCCCTCACACATTCTCCCAAAACACCTTACGATCCACATAAGGGCTGTAGCTGTTTATCAGACAAAATTTCAGTGGCAAGCCCGAAAAACTGCCTTCTAGTAGGATATTGGCCGAGGTCAAAAAGTAATTGAAATGATCTTCTATGGGATTCCAAGTAGATATAAGTACACTAGACAGATTGACCACATCTGCAATACACATCTCCCAACTTGGTAGTAGTTTTGAAAAAAACTCCCTTACTTTGCCACCATTGACCATCAACTCTTGGATAAAAATGATATCGGGAAACACTTTCTCAAATAGATGACATAGACCCCACACCTTTGACATTGAGGGATAGAATAATCATTTCTTATTATGTGCAAGGGATTTTTGTTCTCTAAGAGCCCTATAACCACTCACACCAACCCTAGCTGAATTAGTAACCACTTAATGAGAACTCTCTAGATGATGAGCACTTCTAGTTTGAATTGGGGAAGAATTGGAGCTAGATCTCCTTTTATTTCTCCCTTATGCACTGAAGGATTCAAACCACCGATCAATGAAGCACCATCCATCCCAATCTCAAGAGAAGAAAAATCCAAGACAAGAAAGAGAGGAGGTCTCCTTCCCCACTTCATCCAATATAGGAACAATATGGAATCAAAGAGGTAATCCCCTCCATCTTCAAGGAATCCCGTAAAGGAATCTCCCTTGTCGCTACAAATATTTCTTAACACCCAAGGGCCCATGGGACCTAGCCATCAAACCTGACTTGGACGATAGACCAGGAAAGCACGAGACACGTTCAATAGTGACCCCCAACCCTTCGTAGATATTGACAGAGTCCCTAGACTCATTGAACACCATAGTTGAACCACACCTCGCCTGCGCCTCCCCATTTAAACCCAAGTTCAAACCACTCAACGATCCCTCACCAGAGAAAGAGGGAACCTCCCATGGCTCACCACCACCTCTTGAAAACCCCTTGGAAAAATTCAACTTTGAAATGAAAACAATTTCCAATTCATTCAAAGAATGGTACAAAGAAGGATTCAAATATTTTAACTTACCAATGCAATAGCAAGTATATAAATTTTCATTGTGAAAAAAAAAGATTTTAACTTACCCAAAGTCGAACAGGATGGGAACATATTATCAAGACTGATAGAAGTGTGCTCTAAAGAAAACCCAAACCGATCACCACCACTGTCTTCCATATAACTTAGGACTTCAAGAAAACCTTCCGATGAAAAACTAGACCAATAGTCTTTTGTCGAAGCCACCATAGGTTCTTTACAATGTTTTTTTAAATGCCTAATTGTAGGACAATTATAGCATCTAAAGGGGACTCCCCAATAGTCCAAACTCTGAATATAAGATTTGTTGTGCCGTACAATCTCCATATCTTCCTCTAAACCCTACGAGATATAAATTTCCACTAAAATCCGACCAACCCTCTTGTCCACACCAACAATCATATCTTCTACCACATGAAGACATCACCCAAGCTCATATTTGGCGGCCTCAAACCCCTTACGATTCCACATTTCTAGTGGAAAACTTGGTAGTAGAACCCATATGTGCCTGAATCAAAGACTCTCAGATCTAGTATCAAATGTCAAATGCCATCGTTTTAACATCAGGCTGCCTTTCCCCCTCAGCCAAGACCCCTTGAGGATAAGAGTTTCATCCTCCTTCAAAAAAGAGAAACACTACCAACCTTTAGCTATGATAGAAATCTTGGGGTAAATAGTTCAAAAATGACACACATACCTCCTTCACCCAAGGGATAATGTCACAAATATTCATTGCGTTGTAGCTGAAATTTCCCACCAAGGATGTAAGTGAAAGGAAAAAAACATCCTCCATCATCACATCACTATCATGAACCATTTTACGATGACCAGGTTTCTTCCACGTTCAGAGATGATGTCCACTACCCCGATGAAAAGAACCACCGATTCCACCTACCGCCTGGACATAAACAAAATGAAAAGGCACTAGGATACCATCACTACAACCATCACCGTTATGCTCAGATCCACCACTACATCCCTTCTCACTTGTTTGTAGACTAGAGGGGCGAATAACGCTTGAGCCACTCCCTACAACCACCGACAACTCGCCTATTGACACATTTACCCCAGTTGGCGTAGAGGCAACCTTTAAACTAGAATCCTCTAGAGTAATTGGTGAATGTTTTGTAGCCCTAGACTCTTGGAACATACACCTATATTCCTCATAAGGGTGGGAAACCCCCTCACATGCCCAAATCTCTTCCACGCCAGGGTTCACTAGCAATTCCAGCTCAGAGTTGAGTTGTGCTCGGAGCTATGCCCATGGGTTAACCACGTCATCATAAGAGCACTATTGAACCAAGCCAAAAATCGCCACCAATCCTTTGACTGATCTCCACAAACCCTACAAACAGTCCCCCACTAGGACAAAATAACCACACAACATTGAACCAAGAAACAAATCGCCACCAATCCGTCGATCGCTCACCACAAAAACTGCAAACAAAACCCCACTAGTCCAAAACACCAACAACTAGGACTAAAATTGACCCCTTGTTAAAGCTTAAACTCAAGAACCTAGATTCTATCCCTGTAGATGGGATCTCCCCAAACAGGAATGATCCTCCATACCCGACTTCGAAATGGCCTTTATTTTGCATATGCGGTTAGATAAAAATTGCACTGTGTTGATGGTCTTTATTACACTATAACAATGATACATTGTAGACAATGATAATTGTTGACAAATTGATGCAAACTTGCAAGCATTATTTGTTTCACTTGTTTATGAGGTGCCACTAAGCTATCTATCTCCTCGTGTGTCATCTGACACTTGTCTGTGCTTTTGTAGGTCATAGGTATTTTGTTTATGGGTCCACGTTCATTCTTTTAGTTCAGTGTATTACTAATTAACAAATTTTAGTTATTAGGGTTTTTGTGGGTGTTCGGAAAAGTGTTTCATTATGTGGTTGATTTCAAGTAAGGTTTTATTTAAGGATCTAAATAGTTTAGTATTAGTACAAACAATTTCATTTTACAGTGAAAACAATGTGAAAACAATTTCATCGTTCGTTGATCCAAAATTCGGAGTTGTAAATGATTAGCAATTTTATTGTTATAATTCATTATTTTTTTAAATTGATTATTACTTTATTTTACATGTTAATTAGAATAAGAGACTTCTCCCTTTCCTCTTTCATGTGATAATTTAAATATACATTATTAGTCCCTACACAGAGTCGTAAACACTTTTACTTTATATTAATGCCATGATTTGACGTTTTTAATGTATTTTAATATTTATATATTAAACTTAATATTTTGAAAATATAATTATTATGTCCATGACATCTTTCTTCCATTTTGGGCTTATTAGCTCCTCGTACCAAGGGCGAATTTATCATTGCTAAGGTTTTGAGATAGGGTTCATGTTTTGTATTTTTTCAGTGGTTATTTATTTAAATTTGGATTGGCTGGGTTGTTGGTGGTGTCAACCTCGACCTTTGGAGCGTGCTTTGGTGGCTGGGTGACGTTGCTGGTTAGAGTGCTTTGTGCTAGGAGGATAATTTGATGTCTGTGTGGGTGCGGGTGCGGGCGTGGTGGTTTGGCTTGTGGCCAAATGTTCCAGCGACTTTTTTTCATGTGGGTTCATTTCATTTGCTTGGGTCTGCATTTTGGTTTGGCTTGCGACCAACTATTTCGGTAGAAGTTGGATCTTTGAAGCTCCAGGTGCGCAACACCATTGCGGAGGGAAGGTTTTCTAGTGTTTATATTGTCCGGGATTAGTATCAACCTGGAAAGCAGTATGTATTAAAGCACATCATCTTCAACGATGGTGAATCTCTGGATCTTGTTGGTGAATCTCTGGATCTT
The DNA here is from genome assembly GCA_027924585.1 of Larix kaempferi. Lineage (NCBI taxonomy): Eukaryota > Viridiplantae > Streptophyta > Pinopsida > Pinales > Pinaceae > Larix > Larix kaempferi. The sequence goes on along the minus strand of BSBM01001114.1, from coordinate 3,845,749 downwards.
GTCAAGAAAGAAGTCGTTGTAATGCGGTCCCTCCGCGAACACCCAAATGTGGTCACCCTTTATGCGCAAACTATCTATGACCTGGGACGAACTAAAGAGTGCCTTCTGGTCAAGGAGTGTTGTGAGAAGGATCTGCTCAATGTTCCAAAGAGTAGAGGCATTTCCTATTTCGAGGAGAAACATATTTTTCTCATGTTCCCCGATGTCTGCAATGTCGTCTATGTGATGCATTGCTAATCGCCCACAATTGCACACAGGTGAATTTTTCCTTCTTGTTGTTGAGATTAACAATTGCATGATTTATAATGTTGTTTCCTCAAGTTTAGCATATGTTGTCATGGACTAGTATCTTTCCCTGGCTAAGGCAGGGATGCTCATGCAAATTTTCTATACATGTTGTAGAGATTCTTAAATATCTCTAATATTGGCTTCGTGACTATTGTTGCCTTGATGTATTGACTCCATTTCCTACGAGAAATGGTGGAACAATCAAGCTTTTATACATGTAGTTTTGTTGTTTCCTTTGAAATTGGTTTTGATAAGTTGCCACAAGAGGTAAAATATGAGCAAATTCAGATTTATCTCTCCTTTGTATGATATGGATTTTGCAGATATATGCCGCCACTTCTTTAGCTTTTGCTAGAGACCTCTGGACTCTGAGATACACGACAATGTTGGAAGATGGTAGTCTTGTGAGAATTGAACAATCACACATGTTTCCATTAATACCTTTATTTTGTGGGCACAACTTGATTTTTTCTTTGTTCTTGCAGTGGTGGGGTTTTTGCTAATCACAACTAATTTATTTTGTTTTGTAAGGTTTGTGAAAGGTCCTTGAGTGGTACTCAAGGTGGTCCAAGCATACTGCATGTGCAAAATTTCGTGAGAGTAGAAATGCTTCCCAATGCATATTTGATACAAACTTGTGAAGGTGGTGGTTCCACAATATATTGATCACTACTAGGTGTGATCAATCTGCATGATGGTTATGCCCTGTTGGTAGCCGTGTATAAGTTTTTGAATCCTTGTTATTTGTATAAGTTATTATCTTTCTTTGGATAATGATAATAAGGTGAGCATTATGCGTGCAGGAGCAATTCCCTACCTAATTAATGTTTTGAAAATGGGCCATCCCAAGGCACATGAGCATGCCGTAGGAGCAATATTTAGCCCGACCTTGAATGATGAGAACAAGATTGCAATTGGTGTATTGGGTGATCATTCCTCCTTTGATCCACCTGCTGAGATCAAGTGAGGATAGAGGAAGACTTGATGCACTAATGTCATGTCCCCATTTTGATAGCACCATGGAGCAACCACTAGACTATTATATTCCCATGGGTTCAAGTGGAAATTAATTAATTAATTAGGGAATTAATTTTGGGCCATAGTTACCTTGTGTAATTAAATCAAATCATGAAAGGGTGATGTAGGATCATAATTTTGAATATTTAATTTTGTAATATTTGTTTATGATTTGGAATTGATTTAGGTGGCTCAAGAGGGCACATAGGAAGATGGATAAGGCATATGAGTTGTCTCCCTTGAGAAATATGGAGAAAAACAATTAAAAATATGGAAAGGAAGCTAAAAGGAAGGAAAATCAACTAAAAAGTGGAAAGGCAACAGAAAAGTGGAAAGGAAGAAGTTTCTAGATTTTGCTAATAAAGGTAGAGGAATGATTAGTAACTGTCAATAAAGAAAGCAAGGAATCTACAAAATATTTTCCTAATTTCGAATTAGAAAGTGGATGCCCAACTTATGTTATCTCATGAAAATAATATCAATTATTATTTTATTGATATTTTCATGAGAAAACTCTAGAAGGAAAGAAAAGGTAAATGATAGTTATAAAAGAGGTATGAACGTCCCGATTCACATATTTTGCCACTTTGTTTATTTGTCTTGAGGAGATTTGTGCATTTTAGAAGCTTGGGTGTTGTGCCCCTTGCAACAGTAGGGAGATGCACCCCTCTATCCATTGTAGCTAGTTGGATGTGAATTTAGCTAGTGATTAAAGAGTTGGACACCCTGTCCATCTCATTGAGCCTCATTGCAACAATAGAATATAATTTCAGTTGTTTGCATCACTTTGGTTTGAGTTGGTTAGGAGTTTGGGGTTGGTATTAGTAGCAACTTCCAATTCAATGGAAGTTTTCCTAGAGCTAGTTTGCAGTTTCGTGTGATCTGTTGATGGTGGTGCACTTGCATGAAAGGGTGGTTTCCCTAGAGATTATATAGGGCCAATATAAATCTGCATCAGGTCGTGGACATATCTCAGAAGGTCGAATTGCAGGTCTGGAGATAAGTTTCCCTAAGAAGAGTTCGAGTTGTATGTAGGGACATTCCCTATTCTCAAGACAATCTTCCTATCTTTCTTCTTAATCTTCCGAGCTTCCTATTTTAAGTCCTATCTTGCATTTGTTACAACAGAGACATCCTTGATTCTGTATCAAATGTAATCTCTTCATAAACAATAATAAAAGTGTGCCCTTCCTTCCTTTTGCATCCATTCTCAATGTTACATGCTCCTATGTGCAAATCGGTGGTAGTAATTGACATATCTTAATGGTGGCTAAACTCCTCTATAAATTGTGCTTCTAATAATCAATATGAAGTTACATACAATCAATGTGGATGTAATAGGACCCTGCACATGTATCAAAATAGAAATTCGAGAGCCTCCAGTGCCATTAGGAATTGTCTGTAAATTTACAATTTTACCTTCCTACATTTTAGTTTTGCACCTAGTCTAGTATTCCCACCCTTTGTTGAAATTGAGTCAATGTCTCCTCAAATATGAACTGTATGTCCATGCTGTTGTTTAGTTACTTCCTGTCATGCATCAGAAGCTGTGGAGTTTCCACATAATTCATGGGGTCACTGCCTCTGGTCCTTTAGACCTTTCCTAGGTGTGATGTACTCCGAGAATGTGCATACCGTTGAGAGTAAGAACAATTCCACCTTCTTTCGAAGTCTTGAGTGACTGACTAAGGCTCATACAAGTGAATTAGGACGTGTTAGGACCCATCTATTCTCTGATAAAAAAATAGTTGGGCATTGATACCATTTGGAGTGAGTTGGAAACAAACATACTTTGCTTTGTAAAAGTTAGATTTTCCACCTAGTTTCCATTTCTCTGATTTAGATCTCTGTGACTGAGTTAGTATCTCCATGATTCAGATTGGGGATATTACCGTGGTATCAGACCATGGTCCTCTGCACCTTTGAATTGTAAACCTTTAGTTGAAAAAGAATTGCAGACATGTCTTTGTTTGGTGATGATGGTTAGGAATTGGATGAGGAAGAAGAGATCATCTACATAGATGTAGGCTTGCCTATTTCACATGAGGAGGATGATTTCTCATGTAAAATTATATGCATGGATGATTAAATGCACACTCCACCAATGGATAGTGTTATTGATGGTTGAACGTTCTTTGGAGTACAACCATTGGAATTCAATTCTTCTAAGTACTTCTAGAATGATCAAGCATTAAAAGAAGAAATCCAAACAATCTTGTCTTTCCAAGAATACTGTGAAGTGGAGGTTAGAAGGTTGTTCCCAAACATGGACCCATCTTGCAACATACTTCCAATAAGGGTAGCACATATTGTTTAAAATGTGTAGAGAAGTGGAACATAAATTACAGCACAATGAAGCTTCACCAGAACCACTTGCAGATCCTAATGCCACTAAAGATGAAGAAACATCAAATTGTCTAGAGAAGGATAACATGGAATTAGAAGCATACGAAGACAAGAATGAAGCCTTGCACATAGATTCGATCCAGCCAAATGAAAGTTTGGGATAGAGCGAACCACAAGTTGCAGCTGTAAGTCTTCCTATGGACAAAAAAATAGAAGAGCATACCAACCCAAACTAGTCACATGGAGAGGATGAGGATGCAACCAAAAGGTATAATGAAAGTTTTAATTCTTGTAACAATCACATTTATGTGCAACATTTGAAATACCCTCCACTACATACAATGAAAGTGATATTGAAAATGCTTCTAATGTTGATATGTGTGAAACTCATGCTATGGACTCATGCCACAAACAATTTGATCCTTTATTTCAGCCATTAGATGAAGCAAAATGGTGGAGTATTTCCCATGTGAGTCACATAATTTGATGGGTCCACTAAGGGAAAATTAGGAGAAGCTCATGGTACCCTTGAAGAACTTTGTTAATACTAATGCCTTGGTGTCAAGCTGTTGTTGGAGAGCTTTATGAGAAGATTGAGAGAAAGAATCATTCTTGGAAGGTTTTGAAGCACTTAGAGAGACAATGGCCAAGATGAAAGAGAGTTACTTGAACCTACTCTAAGATAGAAATCAACTTCTTTGGGTTGTAGACATGTACCACCATTTGCTCGAGAATGAAGAAGAATAACCATAAAATCTCGCTTATGAATTGGAAGCCACTAGTGATTCTTTGAAGAGTGCACAAGAGGCCTTTCAAGAATCAATATTGCAGATGGATCAACTTCATAGGGAATTAAGCATGTCAAATCCTCCCTCCTGCATGGCTAATGATAAATTTCACATGGAAGGAGACATATTGGACTCGAAGGAGGAACCTCATTTGAGCATTCAACATGAGGAAAATTCAAATTTGCAGGTTCCTGTGAAGAGCAAATATGTAGAAGAGGTTGGATCAATACCTATCTTGCTTCAAGAGGACAATGAGGAGGTCTTAGTTATGGGAGAGATAGCCAAGACCATGCCAATTGAATAAAAAAGAAAAGGTGATAATTGGGTAGATGAATACATCACCGAAATGAAGGATCAAGGATGCACCAACCTTGCTTGCATCGGTGGAAGGTTGCTTGACATTCAAGCCTTGAATGAGAAACCTCATGAGCTGCCTATATAGGAGAAATAATTTGCTCTAGAGGAGGTGGCTGATCACATTCCATATGGATCAACAAAAAAAAGTGCTTATTCATCCATTGATTGGGTGGATAGAGGCATCGTTAAAATGAAGACTCTGGGAGCTAAAGGATTCCTTTGTTTCTGCAATGAAATTTTTGTTATAACTGACATTTCCCTAACATGTGAGCAACAACAGATATATTTTGCAGCCATTAGATACCTCCAGTAGACATGCACACGAGAATTGGGTGTGCAATTATATGGCAAGAGTTTTCAAAAGCATTGGAAGTGATGGGATTCCAACCTGGTTATCGGATCCTGATATCCTTTAGAATTCCAAGTTGTTCCAGATGACCAAGATGTCAAGTGGAATGCTGCATAAATCATGGGATCCTGGCATTCCATGGAGTGACAAAGTGTTCCCGATGGAATTTGAGTTTGGGAGAATGCAACATGTTCAGTGGGATCTAGGAGGTCGAGCTAGCCTTAATTTCCATACGTTTGTCCATGTAGAGCTGTGGTGTAGTTTCCTACATGGGAAACCATATTGTGGATGGACTGACTATGTTATTGCTTTTGGTGGTTTGGGAGTCTTCATGAGGCTCTTGGTGTAGACACTAATTAGTGTAGAGGGGGAAGTAGGAGACACTTCCTCAATCTGAGATTCCTTTGCAATCCAAGAATCATTCATGGTCTCAACTATTTCAGCTAGGAGATACATGTAGCAGTATATGGGATAGTGACATCTTTTGAGAAGAAAGAGGTGCATGAGGTTGAGAACCTTCCCAAGATTGATCTCCACCTTCATCATCACCATCCAGTTCGCTTGGAGAAGGAAGTTCTGTAGAATACATCTCCTTGTGTCCAATGTGATTGTTCTGGAGTTCCATGCATGAGCATTGGCTTGGCTAATGCACATATGATTTCATCATCATACATGAGAAGAGAATACAACACACAATTTGGTAAGTTTGTATTTGTTCCATTTGATGACATTTTGGTTCATTGTAGGATGTGGGAGAAGCATTCTCCTAGTTCGGGAAGTTGTATTAAGTACGTGGGTAGAGAATCCACTACACATTAATTTGTTTGAATGTGAATTTGGAAGGACTGAGGTTGTATATATTGACTCTATGATTGAGCAAGGTGAAGTTGGTGCCCACATGAAAGGAATTCAACCTACCTATGTTTGTCCAATTCCATGATGTGAACAAGTTGGATAATGGTGCACCATGTAGAAGACCCTTCCAGTCCATAACAAATATGGATGTCCATGTAGAGTTTCTTGTTGGGATGAGAACTCCCAAAAGAGTTTCAAGAGGATGATGCATACTTGTACAATGTGTGCCTCAACAAGTTTCACTCCACCATTTGTGCTTAAAAGTGATGCTTCCAAAGAAGTCATTGGAATGGTCTTGTTGTAGGATGATCACCCTGTTTGTTTGGAGATTCATAGAAGGGTGATTGAGAGGATTTCATGGAATTGCCTCAATGGAGAAGGATTGAAGTAGGAAGGGGTCATCTATGATTGAGATGAGGTTCAAGTGGATTTTGAAGAAGCTAGTTTACAAGAGTATCATGGAAAACGTTTGTAGGTTCTTCACCATTTTGATAGCACCATGGAGCAACCATTAGCCCATTAAATTCCCACGGGTTCAAGTGGAAATTAATTAATTAAACAGGGAATTAATTTTGGCCTATAGTTATCTTGTGTAATTAAATCAAACATTAAAGGAAATTTGAGGTCTAAAATGGGTCTCCTAAGGAAAATAATAAAATAATAGTTAAAATAATAAAATAATATTTATTAATTTTGGAGGAAGAAAGAAAAAAACTATTTTTTTATTTGTATTTTCAACATATATCCTCGTGTTTTTACTCAAAATTCAAGCAGGAGCACTCATTGGATGCATAATTTAATTCCACATCCAACACACTGCATACTTTTGACGGACCCCACTGCCCCAAAAACAAGAAATATCTGAAAAAACGTTATGATGTCAAAAGTATGTAGTGTGGGTGGTGTCATCATAACGTTTTTTCAGATATTTCTTCTTTTTGGGGCAGCGGGGTCTGTCAAAAGTATGCAGTGTGGGTACTCATTGGATGCAGAATTTATGCGGAATTAAATTCTGCATCCAACGAGTGCCCCCGCTCGAAATTTGAGTAAAAACACATGGAGATATGTTGAAAATATGAACCAAGAAAGTAGTTTTTTTTTTATGACAAATATCTCAAGTCAATCATTATGGTTGAATCATTCGATTGAAATTCTATTGGTTCTTAAATTCCAACTCATCAATAAATTATGGTTGGCTCGTTTTCTTATATGATGGATCGTTTTCTTATAAGGCCCATTTTAGACCTCAAATTTCCTCTAATGTCATGAACGGGTGATGTAGGACCACAATTTTGAATATTTAATTTTCTTATATTTGTTTATGAGTTGGAATTGATCTAGGTGGCTCAAGAGGGTGCATATGAAGATGGATAAGACATATGGGTTGTCTCACTCAAGAAATCTGGAGAAAATCAACTAAAAATATGGAAAGGCAACAAAAAAGTGGAAAGACAGAAGTTTCCATATTTTGCTAATAAAGACAGAGAAAGGATTAGTAATTGTCAAGAAAGCAAGCAAGGAATCTAGGAAATATTTTCCTAATTTTGAATTAGAAAGGGGGGCTAACTTCTATTCTCTCATGAAAATAATATTAATTATTATTTTATTGAGATTTTCATGAGAAAACTCTAGAAGGAAAGAAAAGGTAAATGATAGTTATAAAATATGTATGAGCACCACAATTCACATATTTTTCCACTTTGTTTATTTGTCTTGAGGAGCTTTGTGCTTTTCAGAAGCTTGGGTGATGTTCCCCTTGTAGTAGTAGGGAGATGTGCCCATTTGTCCATTGTAGCTAGTTGGATGCAAATTCAACTATTGATTGAGGAGTTGGACAAACTATCCATCTCATTGAGCCTCATTGTAGCAGTAGAATAGGACTTCAATTCTTTGCAGCACTTTGGTTTGAGTTGGTTATGACTTTGGGGTTGCGTTAGTAGCAACTTCCAATTCAATGGTTTTTTCCTAGAGCTAGTTTGCAATTTAGTGTGATTTGTTAATGGTGGCGCACTTGCATGAAAGGGTGGTTTCCTCGGAGCTTATATTGGACCAATATACATCTCCATAAGTTCGTGGACATATATTAGAGGTTGAATTGCATGTTTGAAGATAAGTTTACCCAAGAAGAGTTTGAGTTGTATGCAGGGACATGCCCTATTCTCAAGATGATCTTCCTATCTTTCTTCTTACTCTTCCGAGCTTTCTATTTTTAGTCCTATAGTGAGTTTGATGCAACAAAGAAACCATTGATGTTGTATCAGATGTAATTTATGCATATATAGTAATAAAAGTGTGCCCTTCCTTCCTTTTGCATCCCGACATTCTTAATGTTTACATGCTCCTATGTGAAAATCACTGCTAGTAATTGACATATCTTAATGGTGGCTAAAATCATTTATAAATTGTGATTCTAATAATCAATATGAAGTTACATACAGTCAATGTGGATGTAATAATACCCTGCACATGTGTCAGAATAGAAATTTGAGATCCTCCAGTGCCATTAGGAACTGTTTGTAAATTTGTAGTTTTACCTTCCTAGATTTCAGTTTTGCACCTAGTCTAGTATTCCCACCCTTCATTGAACTTGAGTCAATGTATCCTAAAATAGGAATTGTATATCCATGCTGTTGTTTAGTTACTTCCACTCATGCACCAGAAGCCATGTATTTTCCACATAATTCCCGGGGTCATTGCCTCTGGTCCTTTGGGCCTTTCCTAGGTGCGATGTACTCCGAGAATGTGCATACTGTTGAAAGTAATAATAGTTCCACCTTCTTCCAAATCCTTGAGTGTCCGTATAAGGGTCATACAAGTCACTTAGGATGTGTTAGGACCCATCCACAACGTCCGATCAAAAAATAGGTGGGCATTGATACCATTTGGAGCGAGTTGGAAACATGTAGATTTTGGCTTGTAAAAGTTAGATATTGCACCTAGTTTCAATTTATCTGATTTAGATCTCTGGGATTCAGTTAGTATCTCCATAAATCAGATTAGGGATATTACAACTAAAGGCTTTGTATCACATGTGTTTTGCACCGTAAGCAGTTGTGATAAGCTTATAAAGGTGGGTGCAATGTCATTTCTATTGAATCTTGCTTGAGATGATAGATATGGCCTTGCTAATGAAGCACTATTAATCATATATAATATTGCAGTCAATTCTGAAGGACGACAGGCTCTCCTTGTTACCAATACTATAGGCTCATTAGTTTCTATTCTTTCCATGAACCAAAAAGACAGAAGCAAAGGAAATAAGGTGATCCAAGGGCATATTGTTGCAGTTCTCCTATTGCTTTCTCACAGCAATATTTGTTTTAAGTCATTAGTAATGCAGGTTGGTTCCATGGAACTTCTTGTTGGGATGGTTGAGAGTGGCATTGTAAGAACCAAAGAAAAAGAAGCAACTTTAACGAGCATCATGAGAGGAGTATCTGAGGAAGAAGATGGAGATTTTTTCCTTTCGAGATCACATTGGAAAACATTGGGATGGAGTTCCTCACCTGGATCAAATTCCATCGATTTTTGATTTACCCACCTTTCATTAGTTATGCAACTTTTCTCTGTATTCACAAGCTACACTAATCTGCCTTCAAGGAGGATTGTTACTCAATCCAATCTTTGGTATTCTGAAAATTATTTTTTAGGAATACACAATAAACATTGATCCTTATTTGAATGTTGTAATAACACATCTTTCATCACTTGGATATTTCATTTGTTTATTATATGAACTTGGTACTCTAATATCTGAACTTTCATTGAGTGGATATTTTTTTATTATTGAGTGAAGAAACAATATACTTGCACTTAAAGGCAAAGGATCTTGTATCCAAACTTTGGATGAGTTTATTTAAGCTGCTTCTCTTGAGCTTCCACATATTTGTATTATACATATTATTTGTTTGTAGGTCTATTGTTAGATATATTAATATGCAAAAAAAAACAATATCTATGTGAATATTTTTTCCATAGTGTACTCGTACACCTGTGTTTCATTTACAAAATTTCTTACCTTGTTTTTCCTTATTTGGGCTTGTACTATTTTTTTATGATTATTTTTTTTGTGCAAGCATTTACTTATATATTGTTCATTTAATTTTTAGGTATGGAAATAATTTTGAAAAGTAAATTAAATATCTATGTAGGTTTTGGTTTGTGTCTAATTTGACTACAAACTATATTTTTTATGGAAGTTCTATTTCTATTACAACTTTGTTACAGTTTCAATGAATCTGTAAATTAAAAAAAACATTTAACTATATCTAAACAATTCATTGACTCATGGATGTTGTTTTGTTGAATATTTGAATTTGTAATCTATTTAAATTAAGTCGTGAACACTTTTATTTCTATTACAACTTTGTTACAGTTTCAATGAATCTGTAATTTTCAAACAACATTTAATCTGAACAATTCATTGACTCATAGATATTGTTTTGTTGAATATTTGAATTTATAGTCTATTTAAATTAAGTCGTAAACACTTTTATTTTGTATTAATATCATGATGTAATGTTTTTAAATATATTTTAATATTTATATATTAAACTTAATATTTTGAAAACAAAATGTTTTTAAATATATTTTAATATTTATATATTAAACTTAATATTTTGAAAACAAAAATTATTTTATTGAATATTAGAATTTGCAATCTATTTAAATTGACAAGTGATAATTAACCCTTCCTCTCCCTTAATGTGAGGCCCTATACCCCGTTTGTCCTTGTTTGTGAAACCCTCTATGGAAAATTGTTAGAAAAAATAATATTTAAGAATTTAAAAATTGAAAATAAATTAAGTAAAATTAAAATTGGAAAAAAATTAGCTTACATATGGTGGTCTTCGTAACAATGTTTCATAAATGATAATGAATATTATCATTTCATATATAAGTTGTAAGTTTGTAACCATTATTATCACAATCTCTTATGCCATATTTGCATTAAAACAAATTTACAATTCTCATCTTTATGAAAAATACTTGATAAAAAACTTGACACATGCCATGTGGGCTTGGCTAATTGTTGACGGCTATGGTCATTAATGTAATAAATTAATAGTTTCCACTGTGTTCGATTGCAACAGGACATATTACCCCAACATTAATTAGAGTAATCATTCCATTCACACACGCCAAGGCCTGGGTTACTTGTTCATGAACACGCCGCCATTGGCGCCTATCTAAAGCAGAGAAGCCTCAATGGTTGGAGTTTGGATGAATACTTTGTGGATTTGTTTTAATTTTTAATTTTTATTATTATGGTAATTGAGTCATTATTTTGGGCATGCGTTTATGCGAACCTGATTTGCTCTGTTCGATTCTTTGGTAAATGGTGAGATTCACCCTTCCATTCCCTTGCCTCCTTATTAACTATAATTTTTAATAGTGGATTGGACACGACATACCTTATATTATGCTTATTGCGCAATCTAGTGGCATCTTTTTAGGGTATATGTGTGTACTAACTATGTGAAGGAGGAGCAAGGACATTTGTATTATATGAGGTTGTGTTTCCCATGGAATTTTTCTAGGCAATATGAATCTTGGAAATATAGGCATAAAGCAAGCCTGTCAATCCATCCAGCCCAAAGTTGAACTTCATCCAAGTTGTAATCATTCCAAAAGATATCGTAGTTTCGTTGCTGTGTATTATCAGTAGGAATTGAGTTGTGGAACCACAAGATAATTAATAGTAATAGTCCCATTTCGTGTCGTGTCTAATTATTTGATCGACTTTTTTTCGTGTGCGAGGGGGATTCAGGGTAATAGAAGGCGTGAAGCGAAGGGAAGAACCAAGGTTTGGGAACAGAGTGTTAGACTCTTGCCTATGGTTTTCTTACTAATTTAAATTGAATGTCTTGTTGTGATTTCAATTTTAGTAGTCTTTGTGTGCATGGGCATCATATTTAATTTCAGTCGATGACCTACCGTCTCACTCTCACCCTCACCCTTGTCATGTTCACCACACAAACCGAAATATTCTTCACAAGAATCAAGCTGAGATTTAATCATTCCCTTGTGATTATTATAGTCTTTATATCTAGCTTAGTTGGATTTCATTAACCTAATATCTTTTAAGAGAAATGAAGATCATAGAGGGATCCAAATGAGGTTTGTATCCAAAGCTACATAGCATAGAGTTTTAGAAGGAAAATATCTATATTTTACTTGCTTCTATCACGGGGGTGAAAGAGGTCGAATGATATGATTCAAGGAGAGTAGTCTTCGAATGTTAATCTTTGTGGGTATGAGTAGATGACAACATGTTCAGTGGCATTGAGGGGATTTTATCGGCTTTCACTTACCACTAGGTCTGTCAAAATTTTTAACCTAAATATTTTCTTTTGGGATTACAACAGTGTTTAGATACAACTAAAGCAAGCATGTTTCCTTGTAGCCTAACTCAACCATTGTTGATTAAATTTTAAGTCAACTTTATTTCAATGATGAAATCAACAAACCTTTGTTTACACAAGTTTATTATGATGATGAAATCAATAGACCTTTGTTTTCACAAGTTTATTATGGAAAGGACCACTACTGAATCCATTTTGTGATGTTCATGCTCAATCGCTTTACCCTCAATTCCGCAGGTCAGAAAAGGGAAATAGAATATGAGTTTAATTATCTGACCGCAATATCTTCATTACCGTGCAGTGATAAGTTTTCATAAGTTTCATATCAAGTTTTAAAAAATAGGGCTTGAATATTTCAAATGCTTATTCTGCAGACCTTACTGTTAAAACAAAGCACCATCATATGACACCAGAGAAGTATCTAATCTCAAAGAGAAGTAGGGTGGACATTATAGAAGGGGAGAGGCAAGATATTGATGAAAGAGAAAATATAGTCCCCATGGTCAATAAATCCTTCTCTTCGTTGATTGGCTAGTGGGGGGATTATGATCTTATGGCAGAACGAATGGCTGAAGGTAGTTCCATAATGAGCAATTCTGATAATGGATACAACACTATGAAATTAAATGCTTCGCCAAATACAATGGACACCCTTAGAACATTATCTAACGCAGCCACACCACTAGGTTATCTTTCATTAATTCATCTTAAGCCATAGAGAAGTTCCAAGGAATTTATTCAAATCCAGATGTTAAGTTCAATATCGTGGACATGCAAGTAGTCTACATGCCGCAAGGATTTAGTTCCTCATGTAAGACAGTTTGCGAAGATGATGAACATTGGATTGAGCTAGGACTTGGTCCAGTCCAAGTAGCCATCGGGTTGAGCAAAGTTCTAACAAACGGGAAACAAATCAAGCAAAGTTTTAACAAACATGAAAAAAATATAATAAGTAATGTCAAGGTATCAATACTAAAGTTGGAAAAAATTTGACTATCAACAACACATGTATAATGTTGGCCATACAACTAAGCCGAAAGGATTTTACAAATTCCTCATTAAAAATGCACGACTCTTGAATTGTCTTGCCAAAGCCTACTATAGTAAATGGTAGGGTGTTACTTCAATCTTTGTCAGATTTTATAGTTTGGGAGGTCTTCTACATAGGATTTGTGTCTAGGCATGTAGAAAGGACATAAGTGACTTTCCTAGACATTAGCTTTAGTGTTATAAAGTTAATGTGACTTTTATTTAATTGGTGAGTGAAATTTGATTCATCCTTTGATCGGGAGAATGAAAAGTCAAAGTCACTTGGAAAATATAGAGACGAAGTCATTCTCTCAATTAATAAAAGGAGAATTCTAGGAGAATTTAGACACATTGTGAATGAACAGATTTTTTGGAGAGTTGAAGAGAGAAGCTGTGAGAGGGGGGTGCATTTTCCAAGAGGATATTGGGCACACATCCCAAGAGAAGTATAGCATTTATGATAGGTTGTATAGTTCATTAATTACTAGCCTATACAATAGATTTCCTGGCACATACTTCGATGACCATACATCTGAGAAAGGAGGCACGATTTTCGAGGGTCGTACAACAATTTGGTGGCACAAAAATCGAGGAGTTGAACAACACAATTTTTGAGCACACAAATCGAGGAATTTGTTGCTTGTAGGACCCCATCCTAATTTTTCTGTTTTTCTGAGTTTATCAATAAAGCTACTCATTTTACTATCTTTACATACTGTGTCAAATTTCAATTTTTGTTTTGTGGTTTATGTTTAAGGTTCATATCTTTAAAAAAAATATAGTTTACATTTACAGGTTTGGATAACTATATGTGTTATTTCATTGTTTCTAATATCTTGGTGTAACAACATATAATATATGACAATACTAATTCACCTAAATTTCATTTATCAGATAGCTTGAATGTAACAACATATAATATATGTACTAAATCACATAAATTTCATTTTTCAATAACTTGATAACAATGATTTACAGGGTTAGAAATTGAGTAATATACCTTGAGGAGAAATACCTCTTAATAGCTTAGTAGATCCCCCTTTTGCTGCTCCTTTGCTATGCTGTAACCCTACAACCAAAAGCTTCTCCATTGCCCAACCTTATGAAACTCAACTAGCCCAAACTAAGTTGCCACCCTGCCAACCAAAGACGTCTCGCAGACCACCCAGCTCCAAAGGTACCCCTTTGGACCCCCGAGCCCAAACCAAGTACAAGTCAACCAGTTAGATCCCTTTGAATTCTCCAACAAGAACCCCCTTTCAGCTCTACTCTGTAAAATTCTCTCTCCTATGAAAACTTCACCCAAAATATCCCAAGGTAAAAAGATTCCTCATTCTCCTCCTCTTCTCCCCCTTATTCTGCCTTTTTTGGCTCTCTTCCATGCAATTACTACCCTTATCCCAAAATTAATGTTTTTCCCCTTCCCCTATTTTTCTCGAGCCCAACAATTCCCCGTATCAATTGGTAATTAATATTTTATTTTAATGTATGGGTTGGGGTCTCCCACCAACCACAAGTTTCACATTAAATACAAACTTATCCTCATTATATACCATTCTTCGTTCGTTGACTAATACAACACACAAATTCATATTTTAATTAATAATGTTTATTAATAAATCTCAAAGCATATTTTAACATATTAATTTTTATTATCACATCCTAATTAGTCATAATTAACCCTAATTAATTATAATTAATCATAATCACCATTGATGGAACTATTATAATTCATCATTTAATTAACATTTATTAGTCAAGCTGATAGTAACATGGTTAACAATAATCAATCCTCATTAATACTTATTTAATAACCAAGTATTTATTCAACAATTTATTAAATCAAGAATCCTTAATACTATTATCAAAATCATTAATCATTAACATTAATCCACAATAATTAATCATTAACCAACTTTATTAACATTAATCGACTTTATTAACCTTAATCGACAATAATTAACATTTATCTACATTATTAACATTAATCATCATTATTAACCTTAATCGACATTATTAACATTAATCAACAATAATTAATTATTAATCGACAATAATTAACATTATTATTCAGCAATATTTCACACAATTTATAAATATGTAGGTGAGTTATGTAAGTGTAGCTACTGCTTACATTGTTGATGTATATGTAACTTCGTAATGTATTTCATCTATGCATTTTATTGTACTCGTATAGAGATGTATTATTCCTTTATACGGAAGTGTCGTCATTTGTATTGACAAGTGTCACAAGTGTCGTAACTTGCCGATGGGTTATTAGACCACCATGTGTGGGTTCGGCCCTGATTAAGTTAACCTGGGGTTATTAGACTGAGTTAGACAAGTCGGCTCCATAGGTTTATTAGGCTGCTCAGAACAAGTATAAATAGAGAGCGGGATCTCTCTATTTGATCATCTCATTATTCACTTGTACATCACTTGGAAAGTGGCGCACTAGTTGAGGAGGAGGAGGAGTTACTAGTAGAAGACTATCCCTTGTACTTTGGTTGTATCATTGCTCTTTCTATCTCTGAGGAAGTTGTGGGGTTTTTCACCTTAGGGTTTTCCCCATGGAAACTCTATGTGTCTATTGTCTCTTATGTTTGCATCTTGTGATTATTGATATGCTTGCTATGATTGATATGCATTGATATACTGTACATGTTATTCTCTCAGTAAATATCCTAGAGTATTTTGAATTAATGCTAAAAAATTAACATGGTATCAGAGCTTCCCTGAGAAGAAGAAATTGTGTAGTGGCGGAAACTAGGGTTTCTCTCCACAGATTTTGGAAAAGAAGTAAGGTAGATTGACTCTACTCATCAAGGAGAATCTATTTGTCCAATCAGAATTCAATTTTGAGCATTTTCAGTTTTGGCCCTAAAAATTAGGGTTTCCACAAAAATAGGAATTTCTGAAATCTGAAGACATAGCTGGAAGCTCCTTGGAAAAATCGAAGTTTAGAGCTTTGAATCGAGATTTTTGGTTGGGTGAAGCTCCGGGAAACTCAAACCCCAATTCAGGGTCCTCCCTAGTGAATCCGAGAAGACTAAAAGGCATTTTCGAAGGGTAAAAATTTGCAGATCTCAAATTCTGAATATACAAGGCTGATCAGCTCATCAAGGCGCATCTTTCTATCCTTTCAAAATTTTTAAATTCACATTTTGAATTTTTAGGGTTTCTCTGACAAACCCGAATTCGGGACCAGATCCAGTTTTCAGCAAATCAAGTGGTAAGACCTAAATCTTTTCTATTTCCATTTGAAGTACTCTTTAAGATGTCTCACCACACCAAGCTTGAGGATAAGCTTGAAGGGGCTGACAACTTCCGAGCATGGAAGTATAGGATTGGGTTAATCCTATAAGAAAATGAGTTGGACACTTATATAAGTGAAGAGGTCCCTGTCCTAGAGGGAGAAGAGGCTAAGGCTCTTCAAAAAAGGAACTTGGTCAAGGAAAAGAGGATTATTGTTGATTCTATCAAGGACCATCTCATCCCACATGTGTCATCTCTGAAGACACCCAAGGAGATGTTTGATTCCCTTACCAAGCTATTTGAAGGGAAGAACATAAATCGGAAGATGACCTTGCAGAACCAATTGAAAGGGGTAAAGCTTCAGAATGGAGAGACCATTCAATCCTATTTCTCTAAGGTCTCTCAGATCAAGGAACAACTTGAAGTTGTGGATGAAATTGTGGACAATGGTGAAGTTGTCATGACCACACTAAATGGCCTACCCAGATCATGGGACTCCTTTATCCAAGGAATCTGTGCAAGGAAGAAGTTGATCTCCTTCAGTAGGCTGCGGGAGGAATGCTCTCAAGAAGAAGCTAGGCTTGTGGCCTGAGAAGAAAAGATGGAAAATGAATATCAAGCTCTCACTACTCACACTAAGAAGGGAGGAAAGTTCAAGGGGGAGCATTCTCATTCTAAGAAACCTTCTCACCACTTTAAAAATAGGAAACATCTAAGATGTTTCACATGTAATGAGAAAGGGCACTTTGCCTTAGATTGTCCCAAGAATAAGAAGGACAACAACAACTTCAACAAAAAGAAGAAGGGCAACAAAAGAAAATATCATGCTCATGCTGCTGAGGATGATGAACCTCCCAAGAAGAAGGCTAGATCAAAAAGTGATGATTCATCAAGCGAAGATGAATATGTTTTAATCTCTGCTCTCACAAGTACTATCTCTTATGGATGTAACGATTGGCTTATTAATAGTGGGGCTTCCAAACAAATGACCGGGTTCAAAGAATATTTTGTAAACCTATCTGAACATGAGTCACCCCATAAGGTGAAACTTGGGGATGACTACCAATATCCTATCAAAGGAAGTGGTGAAGCCTCATACAATCTAGACTCTGGGAAGTCTTTGAAGATGAAATAAGTTCTATATGTACCTGGGCTCAAGAAGAATCTACTGTCCATATCTGCATTGGATGCAAAAGGCATAATGGTTGCATTTGTAGATGGCCAAGTTCTAATGTGGCCAAAAGGTAAAACTATAGATGATGCAGTGGTGATTGGAGAGTAAGAGGGAGGATTGTATAAATTGAAGGGACAACCTGAACATGCCATGGTACATGAATCCATGGAGCCAAGTGAACTTTGGCATAGAAGTCTTGTTCATGTGCACTATAGGGCACTACCAATTGCAAGCAAAGTTGTAGAGGGTTTTCCTGAAATCAAGACCAAACATGAAGGTGTTTGCAAATGATGTGAAAAAGGAAAGAACATAAAGAAGGATTTTCCAAGCAGTGAAAGAAAGGCAAAATGAATCTTGGAAATCATCCACTCTGATGTATGCAGTCCAATGTCATCCAATTTTCTGAGTGGGTATGTTTACTATGTCTCTTTCATTGATGACTTCTACAAGAAGACTTGGGTTTACTTCTTGAAGAACAAGGATGAAGTGTTTGATAAGTTCAAGGAATTCAAAACCTTGATGGAGAACCAAACTGATAAGAAGATCAAAACATTCAGATCCGACAATGGCGGAGAATTCACTTCAGGAGATTTCAAGAAGTTATGCAGTGATTCAGGGATTAAAAGGGAGTTGACTGCTCCCTACAATCCACAACAGAATGGAGTTGCAGAAAGAAAAAATAGAACAATCATGGAAGCAGTACGGGCAATGTTGCGTGACCAGGATTTGCCTATGCATCTATGGGTAGAAGCAGCTAGGACAGCTATATATGTGCATAACATAACACCCCACAAGATATTAGACAACAAGACACCAGAAGAGGTCTTCTCTGGTAAGAAACCTTAAGTCAGCCATCTCAGAATATTTGGTTGTCCAGTATACACTCATGTCCCAAAGGAAAAGAGGACCAAACTAGATCCTTAAGGAAAGAAGGGTATCTTTGTGGGTTATAGTGAAAGCTTAAAGGCTTACAGAATATACTTTCCAGGGTTCAAGAAGATTGATGTCAGCAGGGATGTAACATTTAATGAAAACTCAGCATTCATCAAATCAAGGAAGACACCTGTTGAAGACCATGAGGAACCAAAGGAAACTAGATTTCAAGACACTACCATGACTGAAGCAATTCCAGATGCTGATCGTGAAATTGAAGATCCGCAAGAACCTGTAGATCCACCTCGTGAGAAGGACTCTCACAAGAGGAAACCTGCATGGGCTAGAGAGCTCATTCAAGATGCAGAAAGATATGGCATTCCAGAAGAAGAACACATAGCAAAGAAGAGAACTAGATCGCATACCAGCTATGTTGCTTTACTCTGTGATATTATGAACGAAGAACCTTCCAGTTATGAAGAGGCAGTGGAAAAGAAAGAATGGAAGGATGCCATGGTCGAGAAATACCAATCAATAATGAAGAATGATGTTTGGGATGTTGTCCCAAGACCTGAAGGGAAGTCTATTGTGACTTCCAAATGGATCTACAAGATCAAGCATGTTGTAGATGGTAGCATAGAAAAATACAAGGAAAGTTTTGTAGCTCGTGGCTTCTATCAGAAAGAGGGAATAGATTATGAAGAAAATTTTGCTCCTATAGCCAGATACACTTCCATCCGAACAGTACTTGCTCTGGCTGCAGTGATGAAATAGAAGATACACCAGATAGATGTCAAGACAACCTTCTTGAATGGTGTAGTCGAAGAGGAAGTGTACGTGGAGAAGCCACTTGGTTTTGAGACACATGACATGAAGTCATATGTATGTAGGTTGAAGAAAGACTTGTATGGATTGAAGCAAGCTTCTAAGACTTGGTATGGTAGGATGGACAGTTTCCTATCCAGTTTGGGCTTTACCAAGAGTAAAGCGGATTCCAACCTTTACTACAAGGTTGAGGAAGGCAATCCTGTGATACTACTCCTGTATGTGGATGACCTGTTTGTTACAGGTAATGATAGTTTGATTGCTGATACCAAGAGGAAGATTGCTGCCGAGTTTGGGATGAAGGACTTGGGGATGATGCACTACTTTCTAGGCATGGAGGTGTGGAAGAATGCATATGGAATCTTCCTTGGACAAGGGAAGTATGTAGTAGATATCCTGAAGAGGTTCGGGATGATGGACTGCAAGGATATGGCCACACCTATGGCATCGAACCTGAAGCTTCTGTGTGATGCTTCATCTAATCCGGTTGATGTCACTGTGTATCGTCAGATGATTGGGTCCTTGATGTACCTGACGAACACAACACCAGATATTTGCTTTGCGGTGAACACATTGAGCCAGTTCCTGACGGAGCCCAGAGGTGTTCACCTAGTTGCTGTAAAGCATATTTTGAGGTACCTGAAGGGTACAGTTGATTATGGGCTCAAGTATGATGCGAATCAAAAGTTTAACCTATAGGGTTATGTTGATTCAGATTGGGCAGGCAGTGCTGCAGATAGGAAGAGCACTTCTGGGTGCTGCTTTAGTATGGGATCAGGTATGATCCCTTGGTTTAGTAGGAAGCAGTCCTGCGTAGCACTGAGTATAGCCGAAGCAGAGTATGTTGCAGCTTGTTCGGCTAATTGTGAGGCAGTATGGCACCGAAAGCTACTGTCTGAGTTATTTGATCTCCCGTTGGATGCTACTAGTATCTATTGTGACAACCAGAGTTATGTGAAGATGTCTGAGAACCCAGTGTTCCATGAAAGGTCGAAGCACATTGAGATCAAATATCACTATATCAGGGATATGGTGCAGAGAGGACCAGTGAAGCTCCTGTATATTGCGACGGATGAGCAGATTGCAGATGTGCTCACAAAACCACTAGCCGGAGTGAAGTTCGAGTACTTCAGAGAGAGGCTTGGTGTTCTTCAGATCGATGACACTTCGAGGAAGAAGTGATGGACACATTTGCTGGAGCCATTCCAAGCATGATGATAGGAGGATCCTTCACATGGCTGTGGATGTAAGCGCTGGATGATGAGCATCAGGACGATGGTCCAGTTATTGCTCTATATATGCATAATGTTGGATGCTTGTTATGATCAGTTGGATCATTTATATGTATGTATGTATGCATCATGTTGGATGCTGGATATGATCAGTTGGATCATTTATATGTATGTATGCATCATGTTGGATGCTTGCTATGATCAGTTGGATCATGTATATGTATATGCATCATGTTGGATGCTTGGACCATGTATCTGTATATGTATCAGGTGGATACGTTTGTATGATCAGGTAGATCATGTATGTTGATATATATCAGGTGGATACATTGTATGATCAGGTGGATCATATATGATGATATGTATCAGTAGATACTTGGTATGCATCAGGTGGATGCATCGTATGATCAGGATGATCATGGATGACGAGCTTCAGGATGTTCCTCCAGATGACATGCATCAGGACGATGCAGTGATGATGATCAGGATGATCATATGTGATCACATGTATCAGGTGGATACATTACATAATCAGTTGGATTATGAGTGATGAGTTCCGAAGGCACAGATGCAAATGAGATTTTTAGACATGGTTGTAGATGTGTTCTCCCATGGTCGTGATGTAATTGATAGGCTTTTCCGACATGGTGGCAGATGTGTTCTCCCATGGTCGTGATGTAATTGACAGGGCCATTCGAGCATGGTTGTAGATGTGTTCTCCCATGGCTACGATATAAGTGCTGGGGCCATTCGAGCATGGTTGTAGATGTGTTCTCCCATGGCTGCGATATAAGTGCTGGGGCCATTTGAGCATGGTTGTAGATGTGTTCTCCCATGGCTGCAATATAAGTGCTGTGCCATTCTCGCATGGTTGTAGATGTGTTATCCCATGCCGTAGATGTAAGTGTTGTGTGATGTGCATCTGGGTTGTGCTTCGTGATACTCTGTGGCCGTGGACAGGTTGTGCAATAGCATGTAAAAGGTCCCGGGAGATCCGATAGGTTGAGCTGCGTGCTCGTAATCAGTCCTGGGATGCTCTTTCAAGGTTTTGTTGACTCATGTAATAAGTCCTGAGGATTCCACAGTATGGACAGTGATGATGAAGACCTACAGGTGGTGGGCCTACATCTAGTATGAAAAAGGACTGGCTCTGTAGAACTTCCTATGAAGAGTAGATTGGAGATTGATTGAGATAGCAGCAGCAGTGACGATGATGATGATTCGAGGATGATGATTCGTTGATGATGATCCATAGAAGAAGACTTGTGCTAGCAGATCTGTGTCGAGAAATACCTTCCTAGTTAAGAGGGAGTGTTGATGTATATGTAACTTCGAAATGTATTTCATCTATGTATTTTATTGTACTCCTATAGAGATGTATTATTCCTCTATACGGAAGTGTCGTCATTTGTATTGACAAGTGTCGCAAGTGTCGTAACTTGTCGATGGGTTATTAGACCACCATGTGTGGGGTCGGCCCTGATTAAGTTAACCTGGGGTTATTAGGATGAGTTAGACAAGTCAGCTCCATAGGTTTATTAGGCTGCTTAGAACAAGTATAAATAGAGAGCGGGATCTCTCTATTTGATCATCTCATTATTCACTTGTACATCACTCGAAAAGTGGCGCACTAGTTGAAGAGGAGGAGGAGCTGCTAGTAGAAGACTATCTCTTGTACTTTGGTTGGACTTTGGTTGTATCATTGCTCTTTCTATCTTTGAGGAAGTTGTGGGGTTTTTCACCTTAGGGTTTTCCCCACGGAAACTCTGTGTGTTTATTGTCTCTTATGTTTGCATCTTGTGATGATTGATATGCTTGCTATGATTGATATGCATTGATATACTGTACATGTTATTCTCTCAGTAAATATCCTAGAGTATTTTGAATTAATGCTAAAAAATTAACATACATACCTCGCGTTAGTACACTAACAGTAATAATTCACACACATCAATCCTAATCATGAAACTTATTGTTCAATGACACATGTTCAACACAGTTTGTAAGGTACAGTCTTTTACCGAACCGCATCTTATTAAGTTACGACAATTCATACATTACTGGGTTACGACACATAATCAATCAAGGGTTTTCCACACACACACAGTTAGATCTTGTTTTCATCCCGACTTCAAGCTACCTATCTACCTATATCATCTACCTAAATCACAACTAACTTCCACATCCTATCATTTCCTCTGTTGGACTACCCTGAAGTGTCAAGCCATGATCGGCTCCAACTAGAACCCGTAAGTGGAAGTGTCGACTACATCGACCAAGCTTCCCCAGCAGGAAACCACCAGTCATCATCACACACCTTGGGGAGCGCTCCATAGCACGTCCCTCCCATGACTCTGGGTTTCGGGGATAAACGATGGGTAAAACCTCCACCCCCCTAATGGAACAAGGGACTATGTCTACCCGACATAATAGCAGCGTTGCACCTGTACTAGGTTTGTCATTGTATAATCAATATGGGCAGTTGAGTTTCCTGAAACCCTACTCCACCCATGTCATAATATATATCATAATAATAATCATGCATAACTAAATAATGCATCACTCGCATACCACTTATCTTTCGAAGTCCATGTCCCCGAGGCTCTCACACCTCGTAGGATCGAGCTATTATGTAGTCTCTGACATACAGTCTAGAATATCGTGCATAAATCCTCAACATGTACACATACATTTCATCATAACATAGCACCAATAAATTCATTTATTCGCCATGCACCTGGCATAACATTCATTTATTCAACACATAACTATAACGGTATCCACGTACCCATCATTTAGTAACTTGCATATATAATTAACACATGATACATATCTAAACATGACTACCGATCATAATATTAACATCAAACATACACATATATATATTGGCAAAATAATAGAACCATATGTCCACATTGTCGTCAAATCGATGAAGTCTCACAATCAAACAAATACAACATATAATAGTAGTTCAAGTAGTAATGTCAAAATGGGGCATTACATTGCTGCTGATAGAATGTATAGGGCCATACCTATCGTACAACTAGTTGGGCACATAATTCAATGAATTGGAAATTGGGAACGTATTTCGAGGGGTTGGACACAAATCTTTAGGTACTTACAAGTGCATTTAATGCCGGAACACTTTCTTTTTTTCCTGTGGGCTCATAAATAAAAATTTCTCTCATTGACTAGTTTTCCCTTCTAGGTTTTCCCAAGGGAATTGCCCAGAAAATCTTTGTCAAATGACTGGTTGAATGTGTGTTTACTGTTCAGTTTGCCACTGCATTTCCAGATTAAATCTTAGTGTGTTTCCATTCATAAATTTTCAGATTTGGAATATTGAGTTTTCTATGCAATAAATTTGTGTGCAAATCATTTATTGGAACTAGAAATTGTTTATGGGTTTTAATGAAATTTCAATAATGTTTTTAACAAGTGCCACAAGGTGGAGAAGTCCCCACTATTTGCTAAAAGGAAATTTCAATTTTGACAGAAAGTTTGATAGAACATGTAGATGCTTCAATCTTGAAAAGAGTTTGTGTTTTGCATTTGCCATATTTGTAAATCTTGTAGCTGAATTTCAATATACATTAATTGCTATCCAAAGTTGTTGGAATGGAAAAAAGGAACATGAAAATTTTATGACTTAGTAATATCATTTAGCATGTTAAACAAATAAGTAAATGTGTTTTTTCCATTTATAATATAAAAACATTCATGCCCTTATATTGTAACATCCTTCTTTTACCTATTCTTTTGTAATTGAAAATGTAACTATGTACATGTTTCTGGCGAGGAGTTCAAGGCCAAGGTCCCACCGGTAAAATTTGTAAGTATTGTTAATTTTTCCTAAGTGGTAATTATTGATTATAAACCTAGGAGACTAAAGGTTTTGATGCAACTAAAATACGGGGCAACGTAATCCACTAGGGGAGAGAGGTCGACTGGCTAAGAAGCCATGAGAATCTATGATATTGATGTTGGATGTCATCTTAGTGCCCGTAAACACTTGAAGAAAAGTAACGATTTACTTGATTTTCCTAAAGTCTTAAGTGTCGTCTTAAGTGAAGCGTAGTAGGTACTTGTTACAAGCTAGCAGTGAACTCCCAGGACCTACTCACTAGCATAAAGATATTTATTACTAGATGATCCTAAGTGAGGGATTACCCTAAATATTATTATTAAAGATACATATAGAAGACACCCAAATATTTAATGATCTTAAGAGGAAAAAAAAGGAAGTTAGGGCCTTTCTTATTGAGAAAAAGGTTATTAGAAGATTGTATTAGGATACCGAGATTTAAATATACAAATAAGTACTCTTACATTACTATATGTACATGGACATATATAATAGAACACCAAAATATAAATAATTGGTATTTTAAATATAATTTAGATAAATTATTGTTGTAAATGATTATAAGACTTTTATTTTGAAATGAGGATTAAAAACGTATTATAAAGGGTGAGAACACACACATATATCTGTGTGTTTTATTAGTATGATTTGCAAAACTTTGATAAAGGTATTTTATATGATTTAAGTAATCATATAGTCCAAAAATATGGTTGAGGAAGGCAAGAAAAATAAAATAATAAAATAATAGTTAAAATAATAAAATAATATTTATTAATTTTAGAGGAAGAAAGAAAAAAAAACTATTTTTTTAGTTCGTATTTTCAACATATTTCCATGTGTTTTTACTCAAATTTCGAGCGGGAGTACTCGTTGGATGCAGAATTAAATTATGCATCCAAGAGTACCCACGTTGCATACTTTTGGCGGACCCCGCTGCCCCAAAAACAAGAAACACCTGAAAAAATGTGATGATGACATCATCATTATTAATTCAAGTATTTCTTGTTTTTGGGGCAGCGGGGTCCGCCAAAAGTATGTAGTGTGGGTACTCGTTGGATGCAGAATTTAATTCCGCATCCAATGAGTGTCCCCGCTCGAAATTTGAGTAAAAACACATGGATATATGTTGAAAATACGAACACAAAAATAGTTTTTTTTAATGACAAATACTTCAAGTCCACCATTATGGTTGACTCATTTTATTGAAATTCTATTGGTTCTTGAATTCCAACTCATCAAGAAATTATATGCTCGTTTTCTTATATGATGGCTTGTTTTCTTATAAGGCCCATTTTAGACCTCAAATTTCTTCTAATGTGACTTTAAGAGCATGGGTATTAAATATTTTTAAAGGTGCAAAGAGTGGAGAGGGAACAACCGTTAGATGACTGCAGATGCTTTAAAAGAAAAATCCAATTCTAAACTTTGGCGGGTGGAATCCACGTAAATTATGGGATTTACATAATCCTTCACTACTTTATAGGGCGAATTCTCTCAGAAGAGGGGACGCACAATCTTCCACTTAATAGTGTTCATTCTCTCAGAGATGGCACGCAAAGTTGTTTCCTTTATAGTGCGTATTCTCTCAGAGATAACACGCATAATTGATTCCTTTATAGTACGACTTCTCTCAGAGAGATATCATGCAGATGTTGAGTACTACGCTTAAGTCTTGGGAAGTGACGGATCCAGGAGCTCGATCCCAAATTGTTTATTGTCTGCATACTATAAATCTGAATTTCGATTGAATATTTCAAATCGTTTACTGGTTTTATATTAGAAATATTACAATCTGAATGTTGAGTTTGAGGGAAGGCTCTATAGAAGGAGCGCGACCCCATTAGTTTAAATGTATGTAGATTATATAGAATGCAATCTGAGTTTTTGATTGGGGGAAGTTCTTGGAAGGGCGTGAGCCTCCATTATGTGTTGCTGCGTAGCTACCAAGGGAGCGAGCCTTCCTCGTCTTGTTATTGCACATTTTATATATTTAAATTATGTTGAATTTGTGTTAATGCTAGAGCTTGGGGGGGGGGGGGTAAGATGGAACAATGGGAAGGGACATCTCATCTAGAGATCGATCCCCATCCCTTGCTGTATATTAGTATTTATTTAAAATCTGTATGAAAGTAATTGTTCATGCGACTTTGCTTGGGAAGGGACTGCTAAAGAGCCCGATCCCAATGTATTTTGTTAACCGTTGAAATATTTGTTGCTGTAACTTCGCTTCGGAAGGGACGACTGCTAAAGAGCCTGCTCCCAATGTATTTGGTCAACTATTGAAGTAATTGTTGCTACGACTTCGCTTGGGAAGGGACGGATGCTAAAGAGCCCGATCCCAATGTATTTGGTTAACCGTTGAAGTATTTGTTGTTGCGACATCGCTTGGGAAGGGTCTGCTTCTAAAAGAGCTCGATTCCAATGTATTTGGTAAGCTGTTGAAGTATTTGTTGCTACGACTTTGCTTGGGAAGGGACGGATCCCACAGGAGCCCAATCCCAATTGTCTGTTGATTACAAATATATTCAATTTCACCTTGAAGTTACGAAGGCTCCATGGAAGGAGACCCGAGTTTGAGACCCGAGTTTGAAACTACTTGGTTGATAATATATTATTACTGTATTTCCTCATTTTCCTCATTAAGAAAATGGAGGACACTGTCAGTTTGAAGGAGTAGTATTTTAGTTTGTTAGCTATCATAGTCAATATACATTCTCATGATAAAATCCCTAGAATGTTCCAAGAAGGACACAATTTTAGAATTAAAAGTTATGTTATATTTGATATACCTTTAATATTGTATAATTTGTTTGGATTGACTCCATGAGGGCGGGGCCCTAGACTCGACTTGTTGTGGTATTTTGACATACCTTGATTATATAGTTGTATCTGGAATAACTTAAACAAGGTTGTAGATTTTAGTCTCAACCTTTGTTATATACCAAATTAAATATATATATTTATATATATGTGTGTGTTAGAAAGGGTATAGCCCAACACCTTTGTGTCTAAGTCATATTAAACTATAAATAACTAAGCGGAATGTATAGGCTTGGTGTGTGATTAGACTAGACTTAGTCTATTGTGAAATAAGAGAGTGGGAGAACTCTTAAAGAGATTCTCTACCCTAGTGGATTCGTTTCCCAACTCGTGGGTGGCCTCTCGGTGGCAGTAATATATACCAGAAAGAGAGCCAAATGGTCGGGAGGAAAGTTGCAGTCAAACCTTCAATTGCATGAGTCTATTCGACTAGATAAGTACTCCATTGCTGTATTGCTTTAGAAGATGTCAAAATACATATTCATCATGGGTTCCTTGTTTGATTTCATTTACATGTGTAGATGTTATGATCTATTGATTGTAATAATAATGTGTGTTAGAGCACAATTGTATTTGGTTGACTTATGAGATTAGCATAATGTGTGTGATTTACTTATAAAATATGTACATTTATATCTAGTTGATTGACGCCATGGACATGATGATAGTGTATGTGTTGTACATTTATAATTAAATGAAGGTTTAAATCCACGTAGAGGAAATGTGTATAGATAAAAAGTAGTACCTTGGACTGGCTAATGTTATGTAGAAGTTAAGGTGGTATCAAATGATATGTTTCATGGCATAAGAATGATTCATTTTTATAAGACTACACTATATGATCAAACAATTGAGTTGCATGCACATTCTAGATTAACTATCACATAGACAGATAGATGACTAAAAGAAGTGGTCCGTGCTAATAAAGCGTTATGGTGTTTCCATGTTAAAGTCTTAAATTATTAGTTAGTCTTTGCATGGAAAGTAGGAATGGTAAATTGAGAAGTATATGATGAATCTTTATAGATCCTAAAATATAATTGATGAACGTATGGGGATGTTTCTCTTATATTCCCTAAGGGTTGACCTACAAGTTGATTACTCTTTGACATCATGTTATCAGTGAACTTTAGTTACATGAATGAGAATATCATGCTTTTATAAATATGGTTGGAGATTCATATAATATTATGACAATGAGTAGGTTTTAATTGGAGCAAGATAAAATATTAAAATTGGGAGAATAACCATTATATGATGAAGCTGCAATTGAGATGGGTCTATATGCAATTAACAAGAATGTTTAACTATGATGATTAACTGGGTTGTTGGATGATGCAAGGAAACAATTTCTACCCCATTTTTGAAAATACTAGCGAGGAATTTGGGTACATTACATATATCTAAGTCAAACAGTCTATAGACATAATGCATAAATAACATGAAATGAGACAATTTACATTTCTTGTAAAAATCAAAACTATAAATGTCAATAGTGTAAGAACAACCAATATCTTGTAAACTTTAACATGCAAAAAAGGCAGAAGCCAAATTATTTATATGGAAACAGTTTGTGCTTTCAACAATGCAAAATAAAACAAAGCTTTTGGTAATCAAATGCATATCAGCCTAACCAATTCTGGCCATCAAAACCATTTAAGTTTATCAATGTACAAAATTTGTATTGCAACATTTGCAACTGAACAATGTTTGCATGCATAGCTTGACATCTTTATTCTTGGGTAAGTAAACCGAGGCCTTGTTGTGTTTTTCAATTGTGAACACATTACCTTGTTGGGTTGGAGATTCTTGGCCACTAGCATGTTGCAAATGAATGATATCAAAGGAAATTTATATGTTACTTGTTCTTCATGTGTAGTTGTAATAACTCATTGTTTATGTTTCAGCTACCAGTTATGACCCGACTTCTTCTAATTAAATGAGTTGTCTCCCACAAACTTCCTATTATCCTTAATACAAGAATGTATTTGCGTCCTTCAAATTTGCCACAAATACCTTTTCATGGTAGGAATATTTTTCAATCTTTGTAAGACACCATGATAATGAATACATAAATTGATATCAGTTGCATCACTAGCAAGGCCAATTTATTATAGATTTCATTGCATAATATCATTGTATGTCAATTAAAGAGAAATATATAATCCCTATTTGATTAAGATGACCACATTCAAACCATATTGGCACTATTAGGTGAAGGAAGAAATGGAGTTCCTAACTATTAACACTTTGAGAGATGCTTATATGTTTGCATCAAAATTCAAATCGAAGTTGAAAAGACTTAATCGTTAAGAAAATATGCAACCCTAGAAGCGAAAAGATTTATTTGAAATAAGACTACTAGAGTCCAAGCATATTGTAGTCAAATATAAGGGTAAAGGCAAGTTCCATTGGAAGCATAAGTAACAAGGAGAAGGATCTCAAGCTATTGGTGTGTGGCCTTCCTGCAAAAAAATACCTCAATTTCATGATGGATAGTAGTGAAATAGGCATCAAAATTCTAGCCCCAATTAACTTTAATTCCAATAGAGGTAAAGTTCAAAAGTGTACAAGGGAGAAGTGTAAGTGAGTCCTCAACTTGGACCTACATGTAGCACTTTAATAAAATAATAAAATACTAAGTAAAAAAAATTTAACAATGTTTGTGATGTCCCCGACCCCAAAACCAAGGCCAAGGTCACCAGGAAACTCAATGGAAGACTCAATCAAGATAAATGTATAGTGGATTAAAGTTATCTAAGGCGAGGCCATCATTCCAACAATCCAATTAAGTAAAACAATCAACATTTTTAAAGACGATGCATATCATTTCCCATATTCACATGCTATGCAAGGTAAATGCAAGCATGAATGCAAACATATATGGGTAATCTATTAACATGTCATTAAAGATCAAATAATCAGACGTACTAAAACCATATAACCATTAATAAAATCAGATTTGCAAGCTATCTTAAACAATATAATTAAAAAGATCTATAGGCTACCACAATAAACCATATTAACAATGTTAGAAACCAGATCTATTGACTGCCACCTATGATCATATTAACATAAACATAATTAGATATGAGGGATACCATATACATCTATATAAATGATAATAACATCATATCACATGGATTTCACCTACATCCATATAACTCATAAGCATCATTGGAGTTGGATTTCTAGTTTTCATTTGTTTCCATACATCATAAATAACATTCCGGTCTATGCCTCATTTAGAGCATGAGGTGCACTAAGAGAGAGAATCATTAACATACCTAATGTCTCCAATGAAAGTCTTGATATATCATCATTTTTTATCCTATTTAATTTTGAGAATCCTCTTCCATACACTGTTGTACTTGTTGAGATATTGTAACTTCAAAGAATATTATATTTGTACTTTATTATTCTGGAGATGTTTCATTCCTCCTTGAAGATCTTATTGTATATCCGGAGATGTTTATTCCTCCGTCGGAATGTGGTAACTTGGGTTATTAGACTTCCCTAGTGGGGGTCGGCCCTGTATATGTTATGTGGGTCAAAGGGTTATTAGACCACCCTAGAGGGGTCAGCCCAGTCAGTTGTAGTGGGGTATTTAACCCAATGGTTAAATACGAGCCTACATGTTTTGTGTAAAAGACAAGTCGGAGTAGTGTATAAATAGAGGAGGTGTATTCCTCATTTGACACACACTCACTCACTTGAGAGTGGCGCACTTATGAGAGAGAGGTCTGCTATGGAGAAGGAGGAGCTTATGCTCAGGGTTACATCTTTTGTATTTGCTGGTCATCTATATTGAGGAAGCTTTGTTGGTTTTTCAACCCCATGAGGGTTTCCCAGGATAAATCTGTGTCTCTTGTGTTTATGCTATGCTTGTTGTTTCTTCAGTGATCCTGTATATGCTATTATTATGAAATGGAATGTAATGCTGCTATTTTCTGTCTTAGCATATTAAATCTTAACATGGTATCAGAGCTAACCTCAAGGAAGGAAATGTATGGCACTTACGACACTTGCTTCACTTGCGATAATTTGAAGGTTTGGGTTTTACATAGCAAAAACTAGTCATCGTGGAACCTTCGCTATAAATCCATTTATGTGAAGGTTCAGGATCTGAAAATTTTACAGGTCGTAGATAACATCCCCAGGTACCTTGTTTCCAAAGGGAACCCTCAGATTTGTTGTATTTTGTGAGTTATGATCAGTACAAGTTAGGGTTTCTGCCTCTTCCAGATCTCAGTCAAAATCAGGTGACCTAGGAAAAAAGGTCATAACTTGGGCTAGGAAGCTCCAAATGAAATTTCGTAAAAAGTGACAGGTATTACACAGACTGTAATATCTCAGGAAACGTTTTTAGAGGCCGAAGCTGAACTAGTGACACGTGGCACTCCGTACAAGTTCACTCTCCTGTTTTATCCCATAAACAGGTCATGTTATGACACTTGGAATAACTTGGGCTAGGAAGCTCCAAATGAAATTTCTTAAAAAATGACAGGTGGTACACAGACTGTACTATCTCAAAAAAAATTTTTAGAGGCCGAAGCTGAACCAGTGACACGTGGCACGCCGTACAAGTTCGCTCTCCTATTTTATCCCATAAACAGGTCACGTTGCGACACTTGGCATAACTCTCTCTCAGAAAATCCAATTGAGGTCAGACCTGTCGGGATGGAAAGATGACAAGTCAGGCTACCACAAAAAGAGTTTTCAGACCCTATGGGGTGAAAATTTCGGAGTTATAGCAGAAACAATCAGGTACATATTTCTGTCAAAACATAATTATTTTTGGAGCACCTTCATTCATGGCTTCCGGAATTTAGGGTTTTAGAGAAAGTTAGAATTTTGGGAATCGGAGTCCACGGCTGAATGCTACTCAGTAAAATCAAAATTTAGAGACCAAGATCGAATTTTTTTGGTTGGGTAGAAGACCGGGCTTGATCAAACCCCAGTTCGGGATTTTGATCGGAAAGATGGAAAATTAGGGCTTCAACAAAAGTTGGAATTTTTGAAGTCTATAACCACGGCTGGAAGCTCCTCAGAAAAATAAGAGTTTAAAGCCTTAGATCAAGCCTTTTGATTGGGAAGAAGGGTGGGCTTCATCAAACCCTAGTTTGGGATCCTGTCCAGAAGATCCAGAAGTTTCGAAGGCAATTTTGAGGGGTCAAATTTTGGAGATTTCAAAATTAAAAGTATGCTAGTTTGATCAGCTCAGCAAGACACATCCTTCCATCCATTCGGAAGTGTGAAAGTCAAAGATTAAATTTTTAAGGTTTCTCTAGCAAACCCTAATCAAGCTCCAGATCAAGTTTCAGGGGGAGTTGAGGCTAAGGCCTTACATAAGAAGATTACAAGAAGTCTCGACAGGTATGACTTAAGGAGGTTCAGGTATGTCTTGAAATCTGATAATGTGTTTGTCTTCATATTATTTAGTACAATCTTGATTAATGTTAGAATTGTCTTATCACCCTAGTAACAGTATGAATGCATGTGAATGATCGAATACATTCATTGATTAGGGCTATATGATTGTACTAATGCATTATGGTGTTGTATGAGGTTGATATTGTTTGCTAACAAGATACAGGTACATCACAAAAGACAAATCAAGTTCCATGACCATGACAACATGAAGACAAAGACCCATCCATAATCTTTGTTCTACTTACGAGGTATGTATGACTTTGTTATATTATGCTTAACCTAGGAGATATGCAGGTTCTAGCACATGATCTCTAAATCATTGAAGAGAACAAAGAAGATATTGTTTAGGTATGTTAGACATAACTAAGCAGGTATACTAATCCAGGTATGTTTTCCTATGTCAAGTTAGAATCTTACCTTGTGCTAGGATCCCTTATATAAGTATACTTGGTATGATTGGTTATGCTTATTCATAAAGTTAGTAATCAAGGGTTTATGCATATTATGTCTCTTATCTTGATGATTTAATTAACCAGAAGAGTACTATGATCAAACAAGAATATGCATGAGTAAAAGAACACTTCCTTGAAACCTTGAATACTAATGATCATGACTATACATATTCAAGATTATATAGAATTAGAATGTTTTGATAATATTGAGAATATACTAATGAATGTATGTTTGTGTATGAGATCATGAGGATGACACTAGTGCACACTTGAGCATGCACAGTGGTACAGAATGAATAGAAGTTCAAAAGACATATAGAAGATCAAGCGGGAGGCAACCACACAAACATAAAAGATAAGTATTTGAGTTGTTATAGTAAATGATATTGCTTGTATGCATATTTGTATTCCTAGAATATATCATGCTGAGTGTAAACATTCATAGAGCATTGAACAATATACTACTAATATGCATATGATTGGTAAGTTGGACAAACATTCCATTGTTGCTTGTCTAGAATGAAACCTCTTTGCTGAGATGCTGAGAGCTGTGCACACTCTCGATAGTATGTTCTGGTAGAGATGGAAGGCATCTAGATAGCCACTGTCTGCATACAGGATATGGAAAAGTGTTGTGCCAAAGTATTGGTCAAGATAGTTGCATAACTATGTAAATGATATCTGTATGCATAATAGGTTATCATGTCAACATGATTTCATGATTATGAAATATTACTAATCATGTACTTAATTTTGATTTGTAGGAAAGATCATGAAGAATGATGAACACTGAACAAGCGATGGATGTTCAACAAAAGGTTTTACAAATCAAACACACTATAGAAGGCTCGTGGCTAGAAGATTCTCTTAGAAAGAGGAAGAGAATCATGATGAGATGTTTGCTCCAAGTTGCTAGATAAGACCATTATCTTAATAATGTAATTGAAGAAAGCTCTGTTCGGGTACCTAGGATCGATAGTGATCACCAGGGTGATGTGGATATCAACCTTTGCTACAAGGTTGAATATGGTTTCTATACACAGATGACATGGATGCAAGAAGGAACTCACCACAAAGTTCGAATTATGTTGAGGCTTATATCAGTAGACCCATCTGACGAGAGATGGCACAGATAGATGGTTGTAGAAATGAAAATGAAAGATCTCAGATTGATGCATTACTTCCTAGGTCTGGAAGTATGGCAAGGCTCAGAAAGAATCTTTCTCAACTAGGGAAAGTATGCCGAGAAATATTAAAAGGACTTGATATGTTGGAATGGCCACTCGCATGGATTCCAACTTGAAGCTGTTAGCGAATGACTCATCAGAGTTAGTGTATATAACTCTGTACAGACAAATTATTGGGTCATTGATGTATCTAACAAATACTAGGTCAGATATATGCTTTGCTGTGAACACCTTGAGTCAGTATCTAGTGGAAACTAGATGTGTTCACCTGATATTTGCAAAGCATGTGATGAGGTACCTAAAGGATACGATAGACTTTTATCTATGATATCTTGGAGATCATGACTTCAGATGACTACACAGATGTTGATTGGGCAGAAAGTGTATCAGACAGGAAGAACACATTGAGAGGATGTTATTGTCTGGGATCAGCCATGATCTTGTGGTTTAGCTGGAAGTAGTCTAGTGTGGCTCTTAGCACAAGCGGAATATATGGCTGCTTGCTCTGCTAGTTGTGAAGCGGTATGGCTTCAGAATTGTTTGACATAGAAATGGACCCAACTGTGATACTATGTGACAAACAGAGTTGTATCAAGATGGCATACAATCCAGTGTTCCATGATAAGTCAAAGCACATATAGATCTGACATTTCTATATACAAGATATGGTGAGAAAGGAACTATCTACCGATCCAATGTACTAACCAAACCTCTACCGATCCGATGTACTAACCAAACCTCTACCTCAAGTAAAGTTTTCCGAGACAAACTTAAAATAGTTCAGAAGGACCCTCCTCGAAAGGGGGAGCAATGTGATCACTTATGATGATATTGCCCGCATCGACAGTGAGGTCGATGATGTGGATACCTATATTGGTGATGCCGACAGAGAGGTTGGTGGATGGTCCTTAGACAGGGTCTAAGTTGACAAGGGGATTGCATCATCCTTGAACATATGTTCTAAAAGGATCCGTAGACAGATGTCTCCGAGAAAGAAGAGGGATTGCATCATCCTTGAACATATGTTCTAAAAGGATCCGTAGACAGATGTCTCCGAGAAAGAAGAGGAATTGCGTCATCCTTGAACATATGTTCTAAAAGGATCCGTAGACAGATGTCTCCGAGAAAGAAGAGGGATTGCATCATCCTTGAACATATGTTCTAAAAGGATCCGTAGACATATGTCTCCGAGAATGAAGTCCTTAGTGGACAAGTGGGGATTGGATCATCCCTGGACTTCAGTCCTAAAGAGAGCCATAGACAAGATGTCTCCGAGAATAAAATCCTGAATGAACAGGTAAGGGGATTGGATGGTCCTTGGAATTTGGTCCTGTGAATTGAGCCGTAGACAATATGTCTCCGCGAATAAAATCCCGAATGAACAGGTAAGGGGATTGGATCGTCCTCGGACTTTGGTCCTGTGAATTGAGCCATAGACAAGATGTCTCCGAGAATAAAATCCTGAATGAATAGGTAAGGGGATTGGATCGTCCTCGGACTTTGGTCCTGTGAATTGAGCCGTAGACAAAATGTCTCCGAGAATAAAATCCTGAATGAACAGGTAAGGGGATTGGATCGTCCTCGGACTTTGGTCTTGTGAATTGAGCCGTAGACAAGATGTCTCTGAGAATAAAATCCTGAATGAACAGGTAAGGGGATTGGATCATCCTTAGACTTTGGTCCTGTGAATTGAGCCGTAGACAAGATGTCTCCGAGAATAAAATCCTGAATGAACAGGTAAGGGGATTGGATAGTCCTCGGACTTTGGTCCTGTGAATTGAGCCATAGACAAGATGTCTCCGAGAATAAAATCCTGAATGAATAGGTAAGGGGATTGGATTGTCCTCGTACTTTGGTCCTATGAATTGAGCCGTAGACAAGATGTCTCCAAGAATAAAATCCTGAATGAATAGGTAAGGGGATTGGATCGTCCTCGGGATTTGGTCCTGTGAATTGAGCCGTAGACATGAGGTCTCCGAGAATTGAATGATAGGACTGGATCGTCCCTGGACTTCGGTTCAAAAGGTACATGATAGGACTGGATCGTCCCTAGACTTCGGTTCAAAAGGTACATGATAGGACTGGATCGTCCCTGGACCTTGGTTCAAAAGGAACATGGTAGGACTGGATCATCCTTGGACCTCGGTTCAAAAGGTACATGATAGGATTGCATCATCCATGGACCTACGTACTAAAGAGAGCAGGATTGATCATCCTGTAATAAGATCGTGTGTGTTGCAGGGTATGCTGCTATTGTGGATACTTGTATTGATGATGTGTATACTTGTATTGATGAGGATACTTGTATTGATGATATGTATACTTGTATTGATGAGGATACTTGTATTAATGATATTTATACTTGTATTGATGATGTTGTTGATCGTGATGATCTAAATGACGATGCTGTTGATCGTGATGATCTAGATGATGATGCTGTTGATCGTGATTATCTAGATGACGATGATGTTGATCGTGATGATCTAGATGATGATGCTGCTAATCGTGATGATCTAGATGACGATGCTGTAGATCGAGATGATCCAGATGCTGTAGATCGTGATGATCCAGATGCTGTAGATCGAGATGACCCAGATGCTGTAGATCGAGATGATCCCGATGCTGATGATCGTATGATGACAATGCTGATGATCATGAGGATCCAGATGTTGATGTTGTTGTAGCTGTTCGAGTGCTGCAGAAGATAAAGACTCAGTACTGAAGATGTTGATGTTCCAGTATTGAAGATGTTCCAGTAACTACTTGAGTTATTGATGATGTTGAGAAAGCTTCCAATGATTTATAGATGTATCATGTATGATGTTGATGACTCCTTGCTCGTGTAGATGCTGTTATAATATCCTTCTCGTTAAGGGGGAGTGTTGAGATATTGTAACTTCAAAGAATATTATATTTGTACTTTATTATTCTGGAGATGTTTCATTCCTCCTTGAAGATCTTATTGTATATCCAAAGATGTTTATTCCTCCGTCGGAATGTGGTAACTTGGGTTATTAGACTTCCCTAGTGGGGTTCGACCCTATATGTGTTATGTGGGTCAAAGGGTTATTAGACCACCCTAGAGGGGTCGGCCCAGTCAGTTGTAGTGGGGTATTTAACCCAATGGTTAAATACGAGCCTACATGTTTTGTGTAAAAGACAAGTCGGAGTAGTGTATAAATAGAGGATGTGTATTCCTCATTTGACACACACTCACTCACTTGAGAGTGGCGCACTTATGAGAGAGAGGTTTTCTATGGAGAAGGAGGAGCTTATGCTCAGGGTTACATCTTTTGTATTTGCTAGTCATCTATATTGAGGAAGCTTTGTTGGGTTTTCTACCCCATGAGGGTTTCCCAGGATAAATCTGTGTCTCTTGTGTTTATGCTGTGCTTGTTGTTTCTTCAGTGATCCTGTATATGCTATTATTGTGAAATGGAATGTAATGCTGCTATTTTCTGTCTTAGCATATTAAATCTTAACAGTACTTGATGGAACAACAAGGATAGCTTGCCATAATGGCATCAAACAAGAAAAGCCTTCAAACCATTCAGATTAATCTCCACATAGGTCCCATGCTCCAAAAATATGTTTTTTATGGTATTATTTATAAATAGTACAAATAAATTCCTCCATTTCACCATAAATTTTAGCAGTATCCACAATAGGCGAGTCCCCAACACTGAAATTTTCACATAAACATTTGAACCATGTTTTTGTTTCAGATTCTCTATCATTCGTTTATTTATAATAATTTCAAGGAATGAAAAACCTAGCATCATTAAATATAGGTAGATTTGTAAACCAAAATCCATGTGAGAGAACTAATATCCGACTCACGAGGGAAATAACTTTCACATTTAGAGCCACAATTTTTGGAGGCTAGGAATTGATTTCCTTCTTCCCTTGGTAGCTATGATATATCAAACTGTATGAGTGAAGATATAGGATTCCAACAAGTTTGGGATCCAATTGCTAAGCAACCCTTAAACACATCCATGGAACCTAAATATAATATTGCGAAGCTAGAAACAAACAACTGAGAAATTTTTGACAGTTAGTTGTGTGATTTGACAAGATATACAGACAATCCATAATTTAGAGAGAGCACATATCTTCAACATAAATCTAAATACATCCTTTGAGTGTATGACTCAATGGATGGGATAATGAAGGTGGAATGACATCTAATAGATATAATAGCGATGAGATGATAACCAAATGTTTGTGAAATTCAAATATAAGTTACTCCCGGCTTTAATCAATTCAAAATTTAAAAGATAATTGCATTAATGCACATTATCTCTATCTTCCATTCACATATCAAACGAATTGGATGGAATAATTAACATCCATCCATTTTGCACGGGAATATTGGGATATATGCATGATTGCATCCATATGATATTTAGCACGGACCTGTGAGTTCTATGGTGGACATGCATACAATGTAGAAGCATTAAACTAGTCCGACTGCCAGAAAGTTATTTCCAAGAAATAGGATTTCCATGGAGGGTTGGAGCCTCTGCAACAATATTAATTAGAGTGTTGTGGTGTAATACCCGGTGTGTTAAGCCCCAGACATATGTACTATTTTGTAATTGTTCATTATTGTGGAACTAGGTGCTGGGACAAGGGTCTTTAAGGACCAACTTAGAGACATTATTATTATTGTAAATAATTAATTAATAAAAACAACTAGCACAATAGGAACCACAAATGAGGATGGAAGGCCATGTTTCCACGGTGTGAGGGGGAATGGGTACATTCCTAGCACCTCAGAATTCGTTGTTGGATTGAGTTTGTTCCTTGATGACTTTAAGAGTTGTTGGTCATTCTAACCTTAGTTGTTGGTCACTCTAACCTTAGGGAAATTTGTTCGTGGTTGATTAAAGAATATGTATATATGAATAATAGATGTGTGTTAGTATGAAAATATGATGATTAAATGATTAAGTATAGTTATATGGTATAATATAGTGCTAGAGGTAGATATACGAGTAACAAAATTATATATATATAATGTTACAGTAGTAGTATATCATGGTATATTTGTTGAAATATTGTAACTTCTAAGAATATTATATTTGTACTTTATTATTCCAGAGATGTTTCATTCCTTCATCGGGACTTTATTGTATATCCAGAGATGTTTATTCCTTCGTCGGAATGTGGTAACTTGGGTTATTAGACTTCCCTAGTGGGGTCGGCCCTATATGTGTTATGTGGGTTAAAGGGTTATTAGACCACCCTAGTGGGGTCAACCCAGTCAACATTATGTTAAGTGGTTAAGTTGGGGCTGAACTAGTTAGAGTTAAAAGTCAAGTGAAGTAAAGTATAAATAGAGGATGTGTGATCCTAGTGTAACACACTCATTCATTCACTCACTTGTGAATGGCGCATAGGAGAGAAAGAGAGATATGCATAGGAGAAGAAGGAGCTCATGTTTGGGGATTACATCTTTGTATTTGTTGGTCATCTATATTGAGGAAGCTTTGCTGGGTTTTCTACCCCATGAGGGTTTCCCAGGATAAATCTGTGTCTCTTGTGTTTATGCCATGCTTGTTGTTCTTTTAGTGATCTTGTATATGCTATTGTTGTGAAATTGAATGTAATACTGATGTTATCTATCTTATCATATGGAATCTTAACATGGTATCAGAGCTAGCCCGAAGGAAGGCATTGTATGGCATTTATGACACTTGTTGCACTTGCGACAAATTGGAAGCTAGGGCTTGATATAGCAAAAAAAACTAGCCATCGTGGAACTTTCGCTATAAATCCGTTTTGGCAAAGGTTCAAGATCTAAAACTTTTATAGGTCGAATTTAACATCCCCATGTACCTTTTGTCCGAAGCACAACATCTAATTTTCTATACTTTCTGTTTTATGATCCGTACAATTTAGGGTTTCTGCCTCCTCAAGATCTCAGTCATAAATAGGTGACCTGGGAAAAAAGGTCACAACTTGGGCTAGGAAGCTCCAAATGAAATTCTGTAAAAAGTGGAAGTAAGGGAACGGACTGTAGTTTCACAGGTCCGATTTTTAGAGGCCAAAGTTGAACCAGTGACACGTGGCACTCCGTACAAGTTCGTTATCCTGTTTTATCCCATAAATAGGTCACGTTGTGACACTTGGCATAAATCTCTCTTAGAGAATCCATTAAAGCTAAAACCTGTGGGGTTGGAAAGATGACAGGTCAAGATACCAAAGGCCGAAGTTTTAGACCCTGAAGATCCAAAATTTTTGAGTTACACTAGAAACAATAAGGCACATATTTATGTGAAATAGAATTGGATCTTGAGCATTCTCATTTTTGGCTTGTCACTACTGCGGGAAATTAGGGTTTTGGAGAAAGTTGGAATTTTTGGAATCTGAGACCACGGTTGGATGATCCTCATCAAAATCAAAATTTTGAGACCAATATCGAAGTTTTTGGTTGGGTAGAACCCTGGGCTCTATTAAACCCTAGTTTGGAATTTTGACCAGAAAACCAGAAAACCAAAATTTGACAAAAGTTGTAGATCTAAAACTTTCAAAGTCAATTTTGAGGGGTCAAATTTTGGAGATTTCAAAATTGAAGTATACAAGCTTTATCATCTCAGAAAGGCACATATTTTCATCCAATCATAAGTTTGAAATTCACAGTTTGAATTTTTAGGGTTTGTTTGACAAACCCTAATCCAGCTCTAGATCCAGTTTCAGCAAATCAAAGGGGATTGGATTAATCCTAGAAGAGAATGACTTGGACACCTGCATAAGTGAAGAAGTTCCAATTCCAAAGGGAGATGAGGCTAAGGCCTTACATAAGAAGACTACAAGCAATCCTGACAGGTATGACTTGAGGAAATACAGGTATGTTTTGAAATATGTTTCATGATTAAGTTCATAATATGTTTGTCTTCATGTTATTGAGGTTAGTACAATTATGATTGTTTGATAATGAATGCATGTGAACAATAGAATACATTCATTGATTAAAATTATGACACTTATGATTGTATTAATGCACTTGTGGTGTTGTATGAGGATGATGTTGTCTGCTAACAAGATACAGGTACATCAGAAAGACAAATCAAGTTCTATGACCATAATGACATAAATACAAATTCTCATCCATAGTTTTGATCACATAGAAGCTCTACTTACGAGGTATGTATGATTTGTTTCTACTATGCTTAACTTACGAGGTATGTGGGTTACTAGCACAAGGTCTCTAAATCATTGAAGAGAACAAAGAAGATATTGTTTGGGTATGTTAGACATAACTAAGCATGTATACTAATCTAGGTATGTTTTCCTATATCAATTTAGAATCCTACCTTGTGTTGGGATTTTAAATAAGTATACCTATGCATAAAATGATCATGACCATATATGCTTAAGATTATTTAGAATCATAATGCTTTGATAATATTGATACTATACTAATGAATGTATGATTATGTATGAGATCACGATGATGACACTAGTGCACACTTAAGCATGCATAGTGGTCCAGGATAGAAGCTCAAAGACACAAGTTCA
The DNA here is from genome assembly GCA_027924585.1 of Larix kaempferi. NCBI lineage: Eukaryota > Viridiplantae > Streptophyta > Pinopsida > Pinales > Pinaceae > Larix > Larix kaempferi. The sequence continues at coordinate 3,803,712 of BSBM01001114.1, read as the reverse complement.
TAAGACTATCATGACATGGAAGGGAAGTAGAGATCAAGAAGGAAGCAACCTCACAAGACAAAAAAAAGATAATTATTTGAATTACTTCTTGTAGTTAATGATATTGCTCGTAATAGTTGTATGCATATTTGTATTCCTAGAATCAAAAAATGTATCATGCATAGGATAAGCATTCATATAGCACTGAATGGTATACTACTAATTTGCATATGATGGGTAAAGTTGGACAAACATTCCATTGTTGCTTGTCTAGAATGAAACCTCTTTGTTGACATGTTGAGAGCTATGCACACTCTTGATAGTATGTTCTGGTAGATATGGAAGGCATCTAGATAGCCACTGTATGCATACATGATATGAAAAAGTGTTGTGCCAAAGTACTGGTCAAGATAGTTGCATAACTATGTGAATCATATTTGTATGCATAATAGGTTATCATGTCAACATGATTTGATGATTATGAAGTATTACTAATCATGTAATTAACTTTGATTTGTAGGAAAGATCATGAACATCGAACAAGTGATGGATGTTCAAACAAGAAGGCTTACAAATCAAACATACTAGAGAAGGCTCGTGGCTAGAAGATTCTCTTAGAAAGAGGAAGAGGATCATGACGAGATGTTTGTTCCAAGTGGCTAGATAAGACCATTCTCTTAATGGTGTAATTGAAGAAGAAGTACTAATCGAGAAAACTCCCAGGATTCGTTCGAAGAAAGCTCTGTACGGGTTCAACAGGTACCTAGGATCGATAGTCATTTTATGAGCTTGATGATCACCACGTGTGATGCAGATTTCGACCTTTGCTACAAGGTTGAAGATGGTTTCTATATATAGATGAAATTCTTCTCTTAGATGGATGCAAGAAGGAACTCACCATAGAGTTCGAATGATATTGAGGCTCATATCAGTAGACACATCTGACTGGAGATGGCATAGATGGATATGCAGAAGATCACTCAAGGAAGAAAGTGAATGATGTTCAGTCACAGAGGGAGAATTGATAGCTTCTTGACAAGCTTGGGCTTTACCAAAAGTAAAGATGATCCTAACATTTACCTTAAGGTTATGGATGATGAACCTGTCATACTATTACTGTATGTGGATGATCTATTTCTGACAGGAAATGAGAAATAGATCATGGAAAGCAAGAAGAAGCTAGCTACAAAATTTGAGATGAAAGATCTCGGATTGATACATTAGTTCCTAGGTATGGAAGTATGGCAAGGATCAGAAGGAATCTTTCTCAAATAGGGAAAGTATGCTGTGGAAATATTGAAAAGATTTGATGTGTTGGAATGTACAACCATGGCCACTCTCATGGATTCCAACTTGAAGTTGTTAGCTGATGACTCATCGGAGTTAGTGGAGGTAACTCTGTACAGATAGATTATTGGGTCATTGATGTATCTGACGAATACCAGGCCATATATATGCTTTGCTATCAACACCTTGAGTCAGTATCTAGTGGAACCTAGATGTGTTCACCTGGTAGCTGCAAAGCATGTGGTGAAGTACCTAAAGGGTACGTTAGACTTGGTCTATATTATCTTGAAGATCATGACTTTAGATTGTATGGCTACACAAATGATGATTGGGAAAGAAGTGTATCAGACAGGAAGAGTACATCGGGCGGATGTTATTGTCTAGGATCTGCCATGATCTTGTGGTTTAGTAGGGAGCAGTCTAGTGTGGCTCTCAGCATAGCTGAAGCGGAATGTATAGCTGCTTGCTCTGCTAGTTGTGAATCGATATGGCTTCGGAAGTTGTTATAAGGATTGTTTGACTAAGAGATGGATCCCACTGTGATCCTGTGTGACAACTAGAGTTGTATCAAGATGATAGAGAATCCAGTGTTCCATGATAAGTCAAAGCACATAGAGATCCGATATTTTTATACAAGGGATATGGTGCAGAAACGAGCTATAAAGCTCGAATATGTGAGCACTGATGAACAAGTTGCTGATATATTGACCAAACCTCTGTCTCGAGTCAAGTTTGAATATTTCCGAGACAAGCTTGGTGTCGTTCAGAAGGACCCTCCTTGAAAGGGGGGTTGATGTGGTCGATGATGATACTTGGATATTGGTATCGATATGGATACTTGTATCGATGATGAGATTTCCTATATTGATGGTAAGTTCGATAATGAGGATACCTATATTGATGAGGATACTTGTGTCGATGATGTGGTTACTTGTATTGATGATGAGGATACCTGATATTGACAATAAGGTCAATGATAGTGACTATGAGGTCATTGTGTGGTACTTAGGCTTTGTCTAAGTGGACGTGATAGGATTGCATTGTCCTTGGACTTATGTCCTAAAGTGATAGGGATTGATCATCCCGTAAGTGGATCATGACTGCATCGTCCTTGGACTTATGTCCTAAAGTGATAGGGATTGATCATCCCGTAAGTGGATCAGGACTGCATCGTCCTTGGACTTATGTCCTAAAGTGATAGGGATTGATCATCTTGTAAGTGGATCAAGACTGCATCGTCCTTGGACTTATGTACTAAAGTGATAAGGATTGATCATCCTGTAAGTAGATCTGGATTGCATCGTCCATAGACATGAGATATGTCTTAAAGTGATAAGGATTTATCATCCTGTAAGTAGATCTGGATTGCATCGTCCATAGACATGAGATATGTCTTAAAGTGATAAGGATTTATCATCCTGTAAGTAGATTTGGATTGCATCATCCATAGACATGAGAGATGTCTTAAAGTGATAAGGATTGATCATCCTGTAAGTAGATCTGGATTGCATCGTCCATAGACATGAGAGATGTCTTAAAGTGATAAGGATTGATCATCCTGTAAGTAGATCTGGATCGCATCGTCCATACACATGAGAGATGTCTTAAAGTGATAAGGATTGATCATCCTGTAAGTAGATCTGGATTGCATTGTCCATAGACATGAGAGATGTCTTAAAGTGATAAGGATTGATCATCCTGTAAGTAGATCTGGATTGCATCGTCCATAGACATGAGAGATGTCTTAAAGTGATAAGGATTGATCATCCTGTAATTGGATCTTGTGTATTGCAGGGTGTGCTGCTATGATACTGATGATATGAAGATCTAGACGATGAGGCTGTTGATCGAGATGATCCAGATTACGCTGTTGATCGAGAGGATCCAGTTGATGCTATTATGCTGTTGATCGAGAGGATCCAGTTGATACTGTTATGATGTTTATCAAGAGGATCCAGAGGATCCAGTTGATGCTATGATGCTACTGATCGAGAAGATCAATATGATGTTGATCAAGAGGATCCAGGTGATGCTGCAGAAGATGAAGACTCAGTACTGAAGATGTTGATGTTCCAGTATTGAAGACTTGAAGATGTTCTAGTAACTGTTTGAGTTACTGATGATGTTAAAGAAAGCTTCCAATGATTTATAGATGTATCATGTATGATGTTGATGACTCCTTGCTCCTGCAGATGTTGTTATAATATCCTTCTCATTAAGGGGGAGTGTTTAAATATTGTAACTTCTAAGAATATTATATTTGTACTTTATTATTCCGGAGATGTTTCATTCCTCCGTCGAGACTTTATTGTATATACGAAGATGTTTATTCCTCCATCGGAATGTGGTAACTTGGGTTATTAGACTTCCCTAGTGGGGTCTGCCCCGTATGTGTTATGTGGGTTAAAGGGTTATTAGACCACCCTAGTGGGGTTGGCCCAGTCAGCATTATGTTAAGTGGTTAAGTTGGGGATGACCTAGTTAGAATTAAAATTCAAGTGAAGTAAAGTATAAATAGAGGATGCGTGATCCTCATTTAACACACTCACTCATTCACTCACTTGTGAATGGCGCATAGGAGAGAAAGAGAGATTTGCATAGGGGAAGAAGGAGCTCATGTTTGGGGATTACATCTTTGTATTTGTTGGTCATCTATATTGAGGGAGCTTCGCTGGGTTTTCTAGCCCATGAGGGTTTCCCAGGATAAATCTGTGTCTCTTGTGTTTATGCTATGCTTGTTGTTCTTTCAGTGATCCTGTATATGCTATTGTTGTGAAATTGAATGTAATACTGATGTTATCTATCTTAGCATATTGAATCTTAACAATATTGGTAGTAGAGTATATATGGATATTATATATATCATGTGCTAATAATTATATATAATGTTATGATAAATAGTGGTATATGTAGTCTGCATGTATATGGTTTTATATTTGGTTGAATGTTTGATTTTTATAGTGTTTGTGTGTGATGTTATTAGTTATATGTATGTATTATTAAAATATATTAACAATGGTAGTGTGATCTATTGAGAAACTATTCGATGAATTGATGGTTATGATTGTTACTAGTTGTTGTTGGATATGTTTGTGATGTTCGATGTATGATATTTGAATGGTTCATGTATGATTGATGTCATTATTGTACGTATGGTTATTATTAGTTTTTATGGTTGTTGATTGATGATCATATGGTTAGTTGATGCATGATTGATGAACGATGGATAATGCTGAATGAATGAGGTATCGATGATATTATTTGTATGGTTACTATTGGTTGTTATTTGTTGTCATCGGTTAATATTGATGATTAATCTATGGTTGGTATGGGTGTCATTGGTTGATATTGGTGACTAATGTATGATTGATTGATGTATGGTATCCTAGTTGATGTATCACGATCGACGAACGAATGATGTATTCTGATTAGTGTATCTGGTTGATGTATTCTAATTGATTTATTTTGGTTGATGTATCCAAATTGATGTATCCTGGTTGGTGTATTCTGGTTGATAAATTATGGTTAATGTGTGTATGTATTGATATAGATTAAATACGGTTAATATTGATGCCAAGGTGGATGTATGTGTGGTTGCATTGATGTATGTATTATGGATTGTCGATTGTATGATGGTTGATGTATGTATGATTGATATTGGTTGATGAATTATGGTTGAAATGCTATGGTTGATGCGTGAATGGTTATTATTGGTTATTACTAGTGGTTACTGGTTATTAGTTGTTACTAGTTATCATTAGTTGTTGCTATATTTTCTTGGTATGCCACCAGTTGTTACTGATGTTACTGGTTGTTACTAGTTGTTATTGGTTGTTATTGGATGTTACTGGTTGTTATTGGTTGATACTGGTTGTTATGCATTCTTACTGGTTAATATATGGTTGATGCTTGCATTATCCTTACTGGTTGTTATTGATTACTATTAGTTGATGTATGATTGATAGGGATGGCATTTGGAGGTTTCCTTTTGATTTGTTTTTTTTAAATTGAAGCATTATGCCAAAATTAAAGTACAACCAAAAATTTCTCAAACTGAATTTCAAATGATCCCTAAATGCAATCCTGTAGTCCAAATAAGATGAAAATATATTTTTAATGGTTCATATTGGAGTGATGATCAGTGTGGAATTTTGGTGGTGATCAAAATCACATATTTTCAATTTGCTTGAATTGTACATTTCGACATGCATATAATGGCCTTTTTCGACTATTTTCTAAAGAAGTTTTATGCTTTGTGATGAGATGAAAAGTAGCATGTTTAACTACTAGTTAGTATCGCCTTTTGAGATCTTCGTTAGATAGGACTGTTGCATATAATTTTGTTTGCTTGTTGCATTAAAATGCATAAAGTGTATCATGTGACCTTTGTGGATTTTGTTAGAAAGTATATTTATGATCTTTGCGAGAAAATCATCTTGTGATTTGAGTATCTTTGTGATCTTTGTTAGAAAAGTATCTTTGTGACTTGAATATATTTGAAGAAGTATCCTTGTGATCTTGTTGAAAGTATCTCTGTTGAGAAGGTATCTCTGTTGAAAATGTATCTTTGTTGGAAGAGTATCTTTGTGGCATTTATTATATCTTTGATGAAAGGTTATCCTTGTGGTATCTCTTATATCTTTGTTGAAAGGAATCTTTGTAAAATATCATAGTGATAGTTCATGCATCTTGTTGCAAAGTATCTTAGTGAAATTTCATGCATCTTTATAGTGATATTTCATACATCTTTGTTGTAAAAGTATCTTGATAATATTTCATGTATCTGTTGTTAAAATATATGCATGGGATTGATTGAATGGAATGCATTTCATGAAGAAAGAGGATATACTTGATGCACTTCATGAGATTGATTGGTATACTTGATGCACTTCATGAGATCAGTTGGTATGCTTGATGCACTTCATGATATTGATTGCTATACTCGATGCATTTCATGTGGTTGATTGATTGGAAAGCATGTTTAATGCATTTTGTGTGTCTTGTTGATAGAGTATACACCTAATGCATACCATGTAGTTGACTGATTGGAAAGTATGTTTAATGCATTTCATGTGTCTTGTTGATAGAGTATTTGCATTATGTATTCCCCGTGTTTCATTGAAAGGATATATATATATATATATATACCTGATCCATTTCATACGATTGAAATTGATTGGAATGTGTTTTGGGTAGATCTATTTCAAGTGTTTTGATTTCATGTACCTTTGATGTATTTCATGTATCATAGGTGAAGTAGAGTGAAATGGAATAAAAATGAATTTATTTCATGTATCTTGTTGAACTACATAAATATATATATATATATATATATATATATATATATATATATATATATATATATATATATATGTTTGCTTCTAACCATGTGTTTGTTGGAATGAGAAGAAAGTATCCTTGTTGAAGAATATCCTTATATCATGTATCATATATCTTTATACCTGATGTTAATCATATGATTAATTGAAATATGATTTTCAGGTGGATGTAAGATTGAAAACCTGGTAATGAGGTTTGAACACCTTGTAATGAGGTTTGAAGACCCCGTGATGGGGATTGAATATTGATCCTTGCTTCCTTAAGTCCACTCTACTAGTCCTAGTTCTCGCACAAGAAGCCAGGAAATGGGAAGGTCATAGGAGTCACATCCCATAAGCAATGGAGACGTACAAAAAAGTAGGTGGTAGTGGGAAGTATTATGGTTTCTTGGAATAGCAGTTCCAAGAAGGAATACTGGAGAGCTAAAAGAGTTATCCTTTTGAAAATTTTGTAAGGGAATGTATGTAATATGCATCGATGATTATTGGCATTGTTTAAGGGGGATGGGAATGCAATACCTTGTGTATTAAGCCCCTGACATATCTAATATTTTGTGATTGTTTATTATTGTGGCACTAGGTTTCGGGACAAGAGTCTTTAAGGACCGAGAGACATTATTATTATTGTAAATAATTAATTAATATAAACAACTAGCAGAACGTGAACCACAAATGAGGATGGGAGGTCATGTTTCCATAGTGTGAGGGGGAATGGGGGCATTCCTAGCACATTAGAACTTGTTGTTGGATTGAGTTTGTTCCTTGATGATTTGAAGAGTTGTTGGTCACTCTAAACTTAGTGTTGGGACCCTATTCTGGAGTTTGGTGGGCCCTACTTGCACTTATGGATCCTCCTTGGTGTTATGTAACGCCCTAGACCTTATTCCATGATATCATGAGTATCTTGGACATGATTTGAGTTGATTTGGACTCTTAAAGGGAAAGTAGTCATCTTTCTATTTTCTAGGGATTAATAAGCTACATTTTAGTGTCCATATCCTCAACTATGCCCCCACTCCTCTTTTCATGGGATTCCTCCCTATTTTTGTGTTTATAGGTATTTTGCTTATTCACAAGCAATACAATGGACCATTACAATGGGCCCACAGAACCATAACCAAGTCAAGTTTACCTAACAAGGGGAGACAACGAGACCATGAAAAAATCAAAATATATAGATATTAATGACGTGTAAAGATAAAAATGCACTTCAAAATGACTGGTGAAATTAAAATTCACACTTCAGTAATGACGTTTAATTTTATGAAGTGGTAGTATTTCAACATGTAAAATGGCAAATGTCGACTATTTACCCATCAAATTTCAACACTGCTCCCCGATTCTTGATCCCCATCTCATTGGGGAGAAGGGCCTATTAGAGGAAGTCTAGGTTGTGGCTATAATAACCAAAAGGCTTGTCTCAATCCTCAATGATATGTGATTGTGAGCACACCATTTTTTTAATTGTACGATAGTAATTAAATGATGACCAACTAGGTGGTTATGCCTTAATTATATCAATGTGGTTTTGCATTAAATGTGTCCGAGAGATGCTATGATAATTGCATTGAACAATCATACTTAATTTAATATATGCACTTCTAAAAGATTATCTTGATGCTTGTGATTTTGGATTGTAACATGGGTACTAGGACTTTTGAATATATATACTCTAACTATAGGGTTGACATTTTTGTATTCACATTGACACTTAAATGATTCCAAAATCATTCTTTTGCATTCAAATCTCCAAGCAAATGGGCATAATGAAATTAGAAAACAATATTCTTTTTGTTTTTGTTTACATAGTCAAGGGAGAGATTGATTCATGGCTACACTTTCTTTTAAGTTAGGTATTGTAATAACCTTTATATTCATGTTCAACTGCCACTTCTACTTGTATCCGTCCCTCTCATGTTATGATTAGCCAAAGATGTCTTCATTCTTCCATACTTGAAACCTTTTTCCATTAGATTCTCACTACATGCTTCCATTATTTGCTATGAATTTTTTCTAACTAAGCACAAAACACAAGGAATACATTATAAAATTTATCATTACAATACTTTTGTTTATGTATTTGAATTTATCTTAGAATGTTGTTTATGTATTTGAATTTATCTTAGTATACTCTGTAACAAATTTAACTTTATTAGGTCTTTGCTTGGGATTCATTTGCTTATCTCTTTTTACTAAAGGTTTTATTGTCACCGTGACAACTTGCCCTCTGATTTTAATTACTTTAGCATCTCATTCACATTTCAAAAGATGACTAAGATACGAGCTCAAGTTTCAACCTAGAGTTAGTTGTACCAACATTTTCCATTTAAATAATCAAACCCTAATTTTTACGTGCCTTCATCTTCGTAGTCTCTATCATACAACACATACATTTATGGAACTCTCCTTAAATAGGTTAATAAACTTTCCTTTTTATTAAATATAATGCAATATCATAACCACTTTGGATACACTACATTATTTGACTCGATGCCTTTGACAACTCTCTCACATTCCTAGTTATGGATCCACTATCCCAATTTACACACCTTTGTTATAAACATATTCTATTTAAATTTATTTTATACTTGGATTTCGTGAAGTATGAGTATTGATGTTCATATAGCCATGCAACTTCTCACAGAGACTTCTATTCATCCGGGATTGAGTCTCACTATTCATAAGGCTAAATGGGAAGGACATATTGTTGGCATCAAGGTCACGAATGATATAACTGTTACTCATTCACTATTTGTGGACGATGTTATGCTCTTTGGCTTGGGCATTCTTGCAGAATGGATTCAGTATAAGAAGATTCTTGATTTCTTCTGTTCGGTTACAAGTATGATCATCAGTTTTATTAAGTCTCACTTTTTGAAATACTCCCTGGGGGATGATGTGGAACGGTCGAGTAGTTTGTTATTACCTCTGAATTTCAAGGAACTGATTGATGGCACGAAGTATTTGGGTCTCTTCATTAAACCATCGAATTACATGCTAAATGACTGGACCTGGCTTGTAAGATGTTTTGAATCATGGATTGGTCATTGGAGTTTGCGTCATCTATCCATGGGTGGCAGACTCACACTGGTTAAAGCGGTTCTTCAGAACCTGGGGGTCTATTGGTTTTCACTTTGTAAAATTCCTAAAACCATCCTGAGACTTATTCGTAGGAAGATTTACAGTTTTTTATGGTCTGGAGGTGGGGAGAAGGAGAAATTCCACCTAATAAAATGGTCCTTGTTGGTTCGTCCCTGGGTTATGGGGGGCTGGAACATTAAGGACCTGGATCTATTTGTCACGGCCCTGCATGCAAAGAGTTTATGGCATGCACTATTTATTGTTTCTGCTTGGGGAAATATTATCAGAGATAAGTACATGAAAAACTCTACTATTGCCAATTGGTTTCGTAAGGGTCAACCTTCTACTATTGGTGTCTCAAACATCTGGAATGGATTAATGGGTTCATTTCATACCATTGCACCATGGATATCTTGGATTCCTGGTAATGGTCGTGAGATAAGACTGGGAGTTGATCCTATTTTAGGCGGATCCTCAACATACCTCTTGTCTCCTGAATTAAGGGCACATCTCAGGGAGACAAGGTTATGTTCTCTTGCACATGCAACATGCCATTTTAATGATGGACATTCAAAGTGGATCACGACTCCTCAATTGGGTCTATATGGCAGTTTTGGGAATGAATGGACATATTATATTAGACCTTTATGCCAGTCAAATATTCAACTATCCGAGATTCCTGACCGATTGGCTTGGTCGTGGGATGTGGCACATGGCTCAGTTTCTACCAAACTGGCCTATGATTCACTATTTGCTAATAAACATCCTAAGACATCTTGGTGGCAACTTACTATTTGGAAACTGGCCCTTCCGTTAAAAATCAAATGTTTTATTTGGCTGGCACTGTGCAATAAAATTCTTACTTGGGACAATTTGTGTCACCAAGGCTACATTGGACCTGGATGGTGCCCTTTATGCTGCATACAGGATGAATCAATTGATCATCTTTTCTCTTCCTGCTCTTTCATACAGGGTCTTTGGAAACAAATTGCTTCTACAATGGGTATTCAATTTATCTGGAAATCTACCACCCTTAGTGACTGTCTTGATGCATGGTTCCGTCACTCCCCATCGATCACTGAACTTCCATGTTTCATGCTCTGGGAAGTATGGAAAGCTCGGAATTGTAGATTTTTTGATGAATCTGTGCCACTTCAGTATTGGTTATGTTGTCGAACTATTGCTACTTATAAGGAATACATATCTCTCCCTGGACATGGAGATGGCCGACTTAAATTGAACAGGATTTGTATGGGTCGGTGTATGGCCCCTCCAGTCTTGATGTACCCTTGCGGATACTTTGATGGTGCTGCGGTTGGGGGGCCTGGTGCAAGTGGATTTGGTGCCGTATTGCACCTTTCAACCACATGTTTTTTCCGCATTCAGTTAAATTTGGGTATTGGATCCAATACTCGCAGCGAGTTATGTGCCCTTTGGCTCTTACTACACTTTGCTCGTACCAGGCAGATAACATCACTCTTGATCCTAGGTGACTCCTTGTCCATCATTTCATGGGCTAAGGGAGATTCACCTCTCAATGTTCCGTTACTTTCTCACTGGCTGGAAGCGGCTCGGAAGTTAATTCTCGAGTTTGAACACACAAATTTTTCTCATATTTTCATAGAGATGAATACTGAGGCAGATTCGCTCTCCAAGCTGGCATTGGCCTCACAGATGGGGATCATCATGTGGGAAGAGTGGAGAGAGGACCTTCTTTTCTCCCATGGTTCATTTGACTTGCATTGAACGTGAAGGTTTTCGACAGGTCTGTTATTTTTGGTTTTTATGACACTTGCAGACATATCTTATTATTTTGCCACTGTATTATTGTGCAGGTCCTTAAAACAGCATTGCTCCACCAACTTCTCGTTAGTCTACCTCGTATTATGCGGCTCTATATACTATTTTCTGTTAGCTGATGATATGATCTTTTGGATGAGCTTGAGCCTATGTCTTTGGTATCAGCCTATATTGCTGAGACTGCTGGATGGATTCACTATCACATTTCAACATATTTCTTGTTATTTTATATTCTTATGTATCGGCCGTGGATAGTATATATTGGCATTTTTTGTATTTTTGGATAGATTTTACATGTAACTATTGTCTTTTGGATACTATGTTTTTAGACAGATTACTTGTGACAGTTTACAAGGTGGTTTATCACTTATAATACTTGGTCACAATACGACTTGTTGATTTGATTCTTCGGCCATAGGATGGCTATTTAGGCTACATGGATTTGGGCAAGGTTCTTTGTGCTCATGTGACAGTTATTTATGTTATGTAACTAATCAGGGCCATATCCCCTGTGAACTTGTGACAATCAGACACATTTACTATTTCGCAATATTAATAGTAAGCTTAATTTTTCGGTGAAAAAAAAAACTTCTCACAGAGACTTTATAGATACAATATCAACACGACTATAAACTTTATCAACATAGATAGATTTGATAGATTTTTAATGGATGTCATGTGAATTTTTTTTCCAATTGCTTTTGTGGAGAATTGGATATTACACTACGTAAATTTATAATTATGGTAAGATGTTTAGTTAGATTTTTTGTTTTTTTTAATCGTTTTTTTTTAAATATATAACAAGGAAAAAGCAGAATATGCTTATTGGTATTCATATTAGAATTAAAGATAGCAATGCTATTTACAACAAAATATGTTTTTAAATAGCAAACATATGTGTGTGGCCCACTATGCCAAAAGAACTTAGAAACTATGAGAGGATAGTTCTAAATAATCCTAGAAACAACCATAGTCCGGATAACAGACCCGGTATGGGTCATAGCCCATGATTATACATCAACATAAAAAAGTAGTCTTTTCCTACAAGACAAAAATGAGTATGACTAGTGACTTTACCATTGTATACATAAAATAGGTCAACCAAAACATATTATAGTAAATCTGTGATAGCCTTAGTACATATAGAAGGAACCATTAGAGATTATTATATTTTTCATCATAAAACAACAGGACTTCTTCCAACATAGTAGCTTTTTTAGATAAGGAGTCAACATTAGTATTAAGCTCCCTATATATATGCTAGAAAGTAATGAATTTGAAAGAAGAGATTAGATGTTTGATGTTTTGACACCATTGATCCAAAGAGGTCACCTACAAATCAGATAAAATGGAAGCCCATTTGATGATAATCTTGGAATCCCCCAGCACCTGCACAGGTGATACCCAGACAAAAAATCCATTACACATTTGTTGATTGTTTGTCCTTTCTCATAAGTAGTTTGGAGGTAGCTGAATACTTTAACTGGACAATAGTTTGATTGTTCTGACAGAGAGGTTGTGGCCACCTTTGAGCAATGGATAAATGAGCACATGTATAGTGACTTTAAGGCTTTTCCTTTGATTGTGATACGGGGCATCTGACTATATAGGAATACATACATTTTTTAGAATAAGGAGTCTTCTCCATGTAGATGTGCTACTACTGGCCTTTCAATCCTATCTCATTTCCCTTAGGGTGATCATGAGGCTACTCAAAGGCACATCCAACCATAAGTTATTGACAACTCAGGATCCTAGACATATTTTGATGGTGTTTCCAAGGGGACACCATAGATTAGGGAGGTTGGAGGTATCCTATGTATCTCAGACGACCACTAGATAAAGTTCTCAACTGCCGTTGGGCATAGCATAAACAACCAAGCAAAGATGATGGCTCTTAATCATTTATTGCAGCTAGTTGTCGAACATGGTATACAAAAGATTCAAATCATGGGGGGATTCTCGTTTGGTGATTGATTGGATAAGGCTAAAAAATCCCCAATGAAAATTCAACTCAGACCTTTGTATGAGGAGCTAATTACTATTGCTACCAGATCGCATCAGATTACATTCTGTCACATATATAGGGAGCATAATCAATTGGCAGATCAACTTTCGAAGGATATACTTCAAATAGGTCCCGACCTATGGCACTGTGTGTACGCAACATAGAGGGTCTAGTTGAAATTGACCTAGGACCATTCTAACACACAACCAATCTATCCATAACAAGTCAAAGCTATAGAGAGCAAAGAAAAAGCACATATATGTTATATTGGATGATGTGTGTGTGTGTGTTAGAAACTATGAGGAACCTCCAACGATTAATTAATGAAAATGCACGATATATCAGAAATAACACAACACATAAGATATTTATTGATCGTGGGCCACTTCGAGGGGGAAACCTCCTTTGAGCAATCTCAATACAAATAACTCATGGATTCCTTCATTGGCCTCAACACGTACTTATATACTAAGTTTATGCGTCCAATACTATGGATTAATTCCATGGAACATATAATACTACGAGATGACTTACAAAGCATATGCGTCCAACAACAATATACTAACAAAGTAAAGAGAAGGGTTGACACAGGTTCCTAACATCCCCTACCCCTTAGAAAAATCTTTGTCCTCAAAGCTTTAGAGGTGTAAATTGTTGCTGAATCTGAAGGAGTGGTTCCCATGTAGCATCCTTTGGTTGCATTTTGTGCCACTGAATTAATACCTCTGTGATAGATCGAGAGTGAATTTGACGAGTGCACCTATTGAGGATGGCCTCTGGATCCAAAAGGATGGATCCTTCATTATCCAGTTATGGTAAAATAGTTTTTCCTTTGATGTTGGTGCCAAGAACTTTCTTTAGATAAGAGACATGAAATACTGAACGAATGCAGGAAGAAGGAGGAATTTCCAATTTATAAGCAACATACCCAATATTTTGAAGAACCTTATATGGCCCAGAGAACTTTGGAGCGAGCTTATGACACCCTTAGAGTTTCAGGTAGGATTGCTTGTAAGGATATGGACGAAGAAAAACCATATAACCTGATTGAAAAGTGTGCTCAGAACGAAGCTGATTGGCTTGTTGTTTCATTCTATTTCTTTCCATGTGAGGATTGTCCTGCAAAATGTGAAGAATCTAATCATGGTTTCGAAGAACCGTGCCAACTTCCTGAACTGGTGAACTGCTGGGGGTGTATGGAAGAAGAACTGGCGGTGCCTGACCATAGACTGCTTCATATGGAATCATTTTAGTTGCAGTGTGGTAGGAGCTATTGTACCACCATTCAGCGAGAGGGAGCTACTTTTCCCATTGATGTTGTTGTTTGGAGGTGAAGCAATGAAGATAAGTGTCCAAAAATTTATTGATAATTTCAGTCTAACCATCTGTTTGTGGGTGATACCATGAACTCATCTTTAGTTTGGTGCCATTGTGGCAAAATAGTTTTGTCCAAAAATGACTGGTGAAAGTTGCATCGCGATCTTAGACAATGGAAGAAGGGATTCCATGAAGACAGAAGATCTAGTCCAAGAAAATTTGTGCGACTGAGGAGGCGGTATAGGGATGGATGAGGGCACAAAAATGACTATATTTGGAGAGGTGATCAACCACAACCAAAATCATTGTCTTCCCTCCAGATTTAGGGAGCCCTTCAATGAAATCCATAGAAATATCTATCAAATCCATGTAGGTATGGGAAACGGTTCGAGCAATCCTGAAAGGAGTGTCATTTCACCCTTGGTGCACTAGAAAGTATCACATTCAGCCACCATCTATTGAATTGTCCTTTTCATTCCCTGCCAAAAGAAGTTACGTCGTGCCCGCTCATACGTTTTGAGGAACCTAGAGTGCCCTGCCGATGGAGAGGCATGGAGTTCATAGAAGACAACCTATTGAAGATCTGTGCTCTGGGAAAGCACCAGATGACCTGTGTATCTCAGGGAAGAACCATCCCAAGAGTAATGCAATACAACAGAAGGGTTGTTGGACAACCGTTGGATGATTTAAGATAAAGAGGAGTTATTGACATAGCCATGTTGAACAGATTGCAACCAATTTGGAACATAAATTGATAGATGAAAGAGAAACTTGGTCATCAAATGTGAGAGAAAGAGCATCCACCACTAGATTGTCCTTACCCTTCTTGTAAGTGATCTCATAGTCATAACCCATGAGTTTGCTAACCCATTTCTGTTGTGCTTGGGAGGAAACTCGTTGTTCCAGGAGATATTTCAGACTCTGGTGATTAGTCTTGATGCATAAATAATTCCCTAATAGGTATGGAAGCCACTTCAGTACTACATGCAAAATAGCCATCATTTCCTTCTCATATGTAGAGGCAGCTAAATTCTTACCGAAAAGGGCTCTTGAAGGTGGAAATCCCACTGGTTCAGCAAAGACACCTGCATATCTATCCAAAATTTGTTGTAGATCCAAAAGAGTAGTGGAGACTGTTGATGGGTGCATCTGAATGGAATGGAGCTGAACGATGACACCATGTGAATTCTTCTTAAGGATCTTTTCCATGCGATGTGAATTGATGAGCCCGTCAATGTGTGTTTTTTCTCATTGACTGAAAACTAAATCCAAAGTTTAGCAAAATCCCATAAGATGGGGCCAAGTGTGCGTAACCATTGAGCACCAAAAACCACATCACATCCACCTAAGGCCAAGGCAAATATGTCAGAGCGCAAGTTATAATATCCCTTAGAGATACACACATTGTGACACTACCCCTTGCAAGGTAAGGTGCCCCCATTGGAAATCACGACTTCAAATTTGGAGCAAGGATGGACAAAAAAATGAGCTTGTTTGGCGATCCTAGGGTCAATGAAGTTATGAGTGCTACTAGAATCAATGAGTATTGTAAGAGGGAGCTTCTTGAAGTAACCCATGACCTGCATTATTTGTGGGGTGGTGACCCCGCTAAAGCATGGAGAGATATCTCTGGGTGTTCGTCCTGAGACGAAGAGTCAACATGTGACTGCTGAATGTCAACATGATCATCTATTGTATTCGACGCTTCTTCACCAAGTTCAGAGGCAGGCGAAGAATCCACATCCAAAATATAGAGCTTTTTCTCAACACATTTATGTCCTCGAGTGAATTTCTCATCACAATTATAACAAAGCCCATTTTTTCTACGTGCCCGCATCTCTGCTTCAGGAAAATGCTTGATAGGAGTTGGTCGAGGAGCTGGCGTGATGGGAGGTCATTTGGAAACCATATTTCTAAATGGAATAAAAGTGGATTTGGAGCGTTGTTGAGATGCGATCTTGTCCTCCGCCAACTTAGCCAACCCTAAGACTTCTGTCATTGTGTTGCGACATAGCATTTTAACCTCAGATCGGATTGCATCCGTGAGACCACTGTTAAAACAACTCCGGTAGTATTCATTAGACAATCCTTCTGTGTGATTGGCCATTTTCTCAAATTTTGTCTGATACTCTCTCAAAGTGCCAATTTGGTGAAGTTTAGAGAATGCTTTTGTGAAGTCATCAAAAGCACTAGGACCAAATCATTGCAAAAGGAGTTAGCAAAAATATGTCTATTTTGGCTCTTCATGAGCCTTGATGTACCAACAATACCATTGAAGAACTTCATGTTCCAAATGAAAGGATGCAAGTGGAACTTTGTTGACATCAAAATTATTATGCAGACTGAAATATTGCTTTGCCCGGTATATCCATCTAGTCGGATCATTACCATTGAAGCGAGGAAAATCAAGCTTTGGCCCACGAAAATTGCTGGAAGAAAAGAACCCATTATCTATAGAAGATCCTGACTATCATTTATTGTTCATGGCTGAATGCTGAAGATGGAGGTTGAGAAATTTTTCATCCAGATCTTGGAGTTTGGTTTTGAGGGCTACAAGTTCTTCCTCCATGATTTTTGTTCCTGTGCGGGTGACAACCATAACCATGAATTTTTATTTATTTATTTATTTTTGAATGGGTAGAAAAACAAAAACAAAAACTTCTTTAGTAAAGGAAAATTTGGATTTGGGAAAAAAATTGATGGGTAATTGGGATTTGACTAGGTTTTGGATACTTTCTAATGGACAGAGAAGCAAAAAATGGGGATTTCAGAAGCGGGGTGAAAGAATGATAAATGTTTTCAAAGAGGGACAAAGAAGCATAAATAAGAAATGAACACTGTGGCAAAATTTGAAGGCAATTGGGTGAAAATAGAAGAAGTTATGGCAAACCCTAAAAATAGACAGATGTAAGATTTCTGGCTTCGGGAAGTGGAATTTGGGATAGGGTCCTCAGGAATGAAATATGCAGAATGGGATTGCAGGGGTTTCGGTGAATTTTCAAGGGAAATGGAGTTAAAGCGAATAAGATATGACGAAAAAACATATTTTTTTTTTGGAATGGATCTGCAACGACTCATAATTCGTTTGTAATGACTCTGGATAGATATAAGCTGCTATTTATCCACTGGCAATATATATGGACCCAGGTATGCTTGGATTCCTAACGGTTCAGGGGATTCACTCGGCCACCAATGCTATTTGACGGCTTGCATATTGGGGCAGTACCCCTCACTCAACGGCTTAGGTAAAACTGATAACCGCTTTGTCACAAACGACAACTCTTGGTTTACCTCACGGGTGGGAACCAGTCAATCAGGTAGGAGTCGTTGCCCTTTTTGCTGGCAAGTCCTCTCAATGGGCTAGATACTTCGGGGTTCCCGTGGTACTCCTCATAATTAGTTTTAGGGCTATGCCCAAGTACTTTCCATAGTTAAACGGATAGGGATTATTCCTAGATCCGAACCTGCAATTGAAAGGAACAATACAGATGCAAAATTTTTTTTGGCAGAAATTCCACCCAACGAGCCCAAGAAAGTGCTCTGATACCAGATGTAAGGAACCTCCAATAATTGATTAATGAACATGCACAATATATCAGAAATAATACAACACATAAGAGATTTATTGATCACGGGCCACTTTGAGGGGGCAACCTCCTTTGAACAAGCTCAATACAAATAACCCATGGATGCCTTCATTGGCCTCAACACCTACTTATATACTAAGTCTATGCGTCTAATACTATGGATCAATACCATGGAACATATAATACTACATAACGACTTACAAAGCATATGCGTCCAACAACAATATACTAACAAAGTAAAGAGAAAGTTTGACATGAGTTCCTAACAGAAACTAGCTTATAGTATCTTGCATTTAGCTGTTATATATCAATATAAACATGCTTTGCATGTATAGTTTTGAACATCATAGATTGTATACCAACTTATTTACATTGTTAGATATATTTTTGATAATACATGATAAACATAACAAATATGATGGCTACAAGCTAATGTAAAATATGACTTTTATATAATTAATAGAAGTTGTTATGTTTTTTTTTTTGGAATATATATATATATATATATATATATATATTTTTGAATGGTTTTAATTTCAAATGAATATTCAACAACATTATTATCATGTCTTTTTGCAACTTGTAACTAGTGTTAAGCTTGTACAATAAAATGATGTTTGATTTCACACAAAAGAAGGGAGAATAGTGTAAAATATAATAGAAGTACGATTTTAGCTTTTCCATTTGTTTCCTATTATAGTTATTATATTTTCGCTTTGTTTTCTATTATAGATATTATATTTTCCATTTGTTTCCTATTATAGTTATGTTTTTTTAAAGTTGGTTCACTTACACCGTTACATTGAGTAGGGTGAATGAAGGAAGGGTAGGGAGACGATTGTGAAACTATATAAATGACGGGATAGGTGGGAGAGGATGGTGTGTGGCAAGTGTGTGAGGGATATATTAAATATTTTATAACTCGATCTTTAAAGTAGAGCTAGAAAAATAGATTTCATAAGTTTTATTAAAAACTAAAATAAGAAGAATTTAAAATAAAATTATATGGTTAGAAAATATAATAAATATTAAGAAAAACTTTATAACATTATCTTCAAACCTAATGGATAAAGATTTAATGAGAAATCTTATTATTTTTTTCCAAATGTTTTTCTCCAACCCAACCCTACATAAAGATAAAATTATCATGTCTTCTTCCAACCCAACCCAACGTAAAGATAAAGTTATGATATCTTCCTCCAACCCATGACAAAAAAACACCCTTTAGTCCTCTCACCTCCCTAAAAGAACTTTATCCCTCTTACCTCGTTAAAGAGTTCTCAAGGAAATCTGTCCAACACCACCGACCACCTTCAAGCGTGGAGGAAATATTGAGAAAAGCTTTACTCTTTAAGAAAAGTGGAATAGAGTTCACAGTGTTTCTCGATATCCATGAAAAAAGAGTGATGTGTTTTTTAGGTTTTCTTGGTTTACTAAAAAAGGGAGAAAAAATAATAATGTACGTACGAAAAAGTTAAAAGTAATAATATTTATTTATTTTTATTAACTGAAAATTATATTAAATAAATTTTTTTTATTACACGATATTTAAGTTAAGTTAAACGTTGTTGTTGGTAAAATTTTCTATTACATGCTATTAGTTAAGTTAGTTTATTTAAGTTAAATTAAACTTACGTTATGTTCTTGTTAGTTTTTTTTGTTTATTCGAAAAGGGATATTTTTTGTAAACATGTATAAATAGATTTCATTGGATTTGTTAGTTGATGAAGGAAAATACTTCGACAGTATACATTAATTATAATTAAATGAATATTAATATAAACATCATAAAGTTTAAAATTCTATAAATGAAGTGAATTGAAATGCAAAAGTTTTGTTGGTCTTTTTTCATTGTTTAGACTTAACTTAAAAGCAACCAAATCAACAAAATATAATTTATTATAGTGTTATAATTATGTGAGAAAAGGTTTTATAATAAAGAGCATGTAAAGTAATTTTTAAGTAAGTTGTAATATAATAGGTTAACAAATTTAAAAAGTAAGTCATAATATAATGTTGAAAATTAAAAAAAATAAAATTATAATATTATATTTTTGAAATGTAAGTTATTAAAGACATTCGAAAAAAAAATCGAAAAGCAAATTAAAAATATAAATAAAAATTATGTAAAGCTAATTTTTAAGTAAGTCATAATGTAATGTCAAAATTTTTAAAAGTAAGTTATAATATAATGTTTAAAATTTAAAATAAGGTCTTTGATGCGGGTGCGAAGATTGGTGGGCATAGATGGTGCGGACAACGGGACACTGACCCATCGTTTGATCACATGCTTGCTTTATAATTCTCTTGGTTCGATTGACATGCGTGGAGGTAAATTCAGAGGGTGGTGAATTAAACCTGGATATGGACCAGACTAGCTTGTGTACCTGGAAGGAAGATGTTGTAAGGTGAAGTTCGGGGAGCTTCTTCTTAATGATTTTAGGATTAGTCAGAGACATATGGCATAAAATATGATGGAGGTTGGTTCATTGGAGGCAGAGAAGAGGACTCCGTGAAATGATGGTCAAATCTGCTCCTTGTGGGAACATCATTTCACGATGGAGCTTATCTATGGGCCACGGGGGTGCTCATGCGACACCGAAATCGGTAGAGGGTTGGGCTATTCCTAGACTTACCTGTAGTCGATGTGTGAGGCCGAGCATATACCAATTAGTGTGTGAAGGGTTTGGGATGGTGGAGGTTTTGTAGAGAGAAGTCCTATCATTATGGCCAAGCCAAAGTCAAGGAAGGGGCTGTTTCAAAATGCAAGAGGCATCCATATGCCTCATGCACAAAGGGAGGTGGTGGAGGAAACACAAATGTATTGGCAAGCAATCACGGAGGAGACAAAGCGGTTCTTGGACTAGGAAGAGGGGAACATTGAGATGGGGAAGGCATTGCAGGATGCCCTACATGAGTAGTAGCTATGCTTATCCTAGGTGGAAGATGCGGGCTCGACCTACACTCAAGAAAAAATATATGCCAAGACAACTCTGTTGTATTGGTAGATGAAAGCATTGGTAAGCCGTGCGTTGATGGAGTCTCAGCGTGGCTACCCGGAAACAAGCAAGCGTGCTGAGGCGATGGCTCAATGGAATTGTGATCAAATCTTGAAAATTAATGGTTGCCTGAATCAGATTGCTAGTGCTATCAAGGAGCTCATATTAAGGATGATTGTTTTGGTTTAGCTTACCATAAGGAAAGTCTTCAAGTCAAGGGAGTCGATGCCCTATCCCAGAGATTAATAAATGGAAACCAAGGTGCGAGTTGTTACTATCTTGGATGATGTCTAGTGGGCCTAGATCCAAGCCTAGTTATTTCGGTCTTAATATCAACTAATAATCAGTTTGTTTTCTTGGTTGATAGTTGTCTCTTCTTATCTCTAGTTAGGCTGATTAGCAGTTAAACTTTGAACTTTAACACTTGCAATGCAACTTGAAGAAGACTCATATATCGTTTTATCTTTCAAAATAATATATTATACATAATCTTAAAAAAAATTAATTATAATATTATACTTTGAAATATAAATTATTAAAGAAATTTGAAAAAATTAAATAAATTGAAAAGTAAATTAAAACTTTATGTTTTAAATTTTTATTTAAATTTAAATAATTTAAATTATTATTAGAAAATAGATTAAATATTTTAAATTATTAATATTAAATTTTTCTATAACCTAGTCTCTTTACATTATTGAGAAAGTAGACCAAATGCTTTTGCTTACTAATATTAAATTTATAAGGTAGTAGAACCAAGTAAAATAATTTATATTGGGCTTTTTAATGGTTTGTGCATCAAAATTACCAAGTCCATAAATTATTAATATCTAAGCCATTAATATGTATCATGTATTATGGCTGAGTCATATTCATTTTTTTAGTCCCTGCAGGAGACTATATATTCGGCTTTTTAGTATTAATTTACTGTGTAAAAAACTATTTCTAAAAATTTCCTCTAGTTTATTCAATGTTGAAAAAATTTACGTATTTATTTTTATTTATTTAATAAAATATTTTAATAAATGTGTAAGTCTCATTGGTGGAAAGTGCTTAACTTGCAAATGTTAACATCTAAATATTTTGTTTATAGTGGATAGTCTAACAATTGAGCATAATGACAGGTTGACAGGCATCAAGGTTTACAGGTTGACAGGTTTGCAACTTTGCATTTAAACCTTCCTACAACTGTGTACCTCCTGCCTCCTGGAATGCCAAGTGTGACAGACCCTGCAATGTGTAAGAACATCTGTTACCAGGCTGAACTACCCTGCTAAACTAGGTTCTAAAACGTCATTCTCATGGCTCTTTCTGCAACAAAGCATTGTATACTAGTCATGCATTAAGATGCCTGGGATAATTGCAGCTTGTTTATTGCCCAGTTACCAAAGTTAGCCTTTTCTCGTTATTTTGGGTGCACAATATGCTGGAGAAATGAAGAAGGGTTTGTTCAGCGTGATGCACTATCTTATGCCAAAGAGACAACTTCTTTCCCTGCATTCTGGCTGCAATATGGGGAAGAACAGGGATGTATAGCTCAAGCATGCATTCATAGCGATTCTTGAATGCCTTGCTGCTCTTATTTGCTTTTGAAATTGGGGTCCGTTCATGACTCTTGAATGCCTTGCTGCTCTTATTTTCTTTTGAATTTGAGATCCATTCATGACTCTCGAATGTATTGGTGCTCTTTTTGCTTTTGGATTTGGTGAATTCCTATTTATGAGCGCAAGGCAGATACAGGACGTATTAGTTATTCCTGTCAGTGCTGATAATGGAAGGAGCACGCTTAAAGTTGATGCTAAGTTTCATATCAGCGGTGGCGGCAGCAGTAGCAGCAAAAGAGAACGATGCGAAGATTTACATGGTTCACATGGATAAATCTCAAATGCCCACCGTGTTTTCCTCTCACGAGCAGTGATATCATTCCATTGTCTCGTCTGTCATAACAACAAGAACAATGGAGAAACAATCCTGTATGTTTACGACAATGTCATGCACTGCTTTAGCGCTAAGCTCAAGCAGTCCGAGGTGGATGCACTGCAAACAATGCCGGGCCACCTCGCAAGTTACCCAGACACGATCGGGAATTTGGATACCACTCACTCATTTAAATTTCTGGGCCTCAAACATAAATCCGGCCATATGACCCCTTGCGGTATTCTCTACACCGTGTTGTAATAGTAACGCACTTGTGTCATCTAACTTTCCGTGAGAAATCTAAGTTCAACCAACATAAAGTTTAAAACGACAGGCAGAGTTTTGGGTAGAAATTGTGTAGAGTGGATAAGGGCCTTGTTTTCAAGAAAATCAGGTGAGGAAATTAGGAAATGAGTAAACGTTGTTCGATTTCTTGAATAGAAACCTCTTGAACCATAGTTACTAAACTCGGCAGATTTCTCCAAATATATTTCAGAATTTGTTTGTTGGTTCAATTAAATCCAAATATTGGTTCAAATTCGATTTGCTTGGAGTTAAATATGCATTCAATTCAATTAGAGTTCAATCCCCAATTCTCTTGATCTTCAATTCGCTTTCAGTTACATTTTCGGGGTTTATGATCATTTCTAAATTTGCTTTGCAATTTAGGTCCATGGAATCTGTTAGCTGGAAGGCCGTTCACTCCAATTTGTTTATTGGAATCTGTAAGCTGGAACACCGTTAACAGCGGAAAAGTTTTGATGTGGAATTACTTAATATTTTTTCTGAACTTTAGCCATTTGATATATATATATATATAACAGCTCAAAATGTTTTAGTACAGAGAAGCAAGATGTGTTTTTGCAATAAGTATAATAATCCAGGTGCTTTAAATTCACCTAGATTGAATAATTGCAGAACAATTACACGCTGTTTGGTTGGTCTCCAGACAATACTGACATCGAAAACACTTATTATCTCATTGTTGTAAAAGGCAGAGCATTGTGAATGACTGTTAGCAAGCTCTAGTTGCCCATTTCTTTTCAATGCAGGCCCAAAATTGAGTGACAAACATGTGGAGAGTTACCAGATAGCCATTGCATTGGCTCTCTTGGCTTCCAGGAAGACCGCTACAGAAATGAATGCATAGATGGTAGGACTTTGGGATGATGCAATGTTTCGGGCAAGCCGTTGTTTCTTTCATTTTAGTTTCAGGCTATTATCATAACATAGCATTAATATTGTATGCCTAGCTTTACATCTATGAAATTTAGAATATATGTCTTTTTTTCCATTTTTTTGGAATGGTGGAATTAAAAATTGTGTAAGTATTTTTGGGTGAAAATGTTTGTTATTATTAATTTATTTTTTATTTCAAAAAATATATAATTTTTTATTATTATATTAAATATGAAATCTAAAAACTTGTAAAAATGAGTTTGATATATTTTCTAGATTTATAATCTTTTCATTTTTTTTATATTTTTATTAAGAAATCACCAAATTTTTCATTGTTTGCTCAATTAAACTTTGTTTAGTTATTTAGATTTTTAAAAAGTATTGGATTTTCAAAAAGTTAGAAAAGCTTTTTATAATTAATATAAAAAGTTGGTAAAGTTATCTCTAATTAATATAAAATTTTGTGTCTTTCGAACATCTAAATTTTTAGTTCAATACATATTAAAACGGTGTTTGCTCATTCACAATGAACACTATCCAAGAACTGGACCGACGCATAGACGCAAGTTCTGAGCGGTGGTTCTCCTTAATTTAAAAATGTTTCTAGGCAACCAAGCAAGAAAATTAGAACAATGTATGATCTTTTTATAGACATCGTTTAAATTTTTTAATTTAATGTTTTTGCATGAGATATATCTGTACGTATAATAATTATGAAGTTCAAGAATCCGGGTGATGGAATTTGGAAAAGTGTTACGATGTTTTTTTATTTGAAATACAATTTAGAAAATGTGTTGAATATTTTGGGAAGTAAAACTGTTTATTATTTTATTTCAAAAAAATGTAATTTTTTTTATTACATTAAATATAAAACTAGAAAAAAACTTGTAAAAATGAGTTTGGTATTTTTTTTATGTGTTTTTATTATAGTTGGAAATTTTTATAACTTTTAAGAATTACCAAAAATTTATATTTACTTCATTAAACTTTGTTTAATTTCATATTATTATTTTTTTAATTGAGATATTAAAAATGGTTAGATTTTCAAACGATTTGAATCCTTTTTTTACCATTAATAAGAAATCTTGGGTTTACAAATAATATGAAATGTTTCAAAAAAACAAACTCTAGATCATCATGAAAGGTTTTGTTGGTTTAATTTATTATTTTCTATTTTTGTTTTCCAGAATCCCGTAGCCATTTCAGAAAGCATACCTAAAAGAACATGAAATAAGAAGTTTTATTGCTTTTGAACTTCATTTGGTTGAGGTCAAAGTTAAGATAAAAGACAGAAAACTAAAATAATCCCTTGAACTAGAGTGCAAGGTGTTTTTCCTGATGCATATGCAATCAGTAACGTTAAGGGTTTCTCGAGCAATTTACTTCGCCTGTGTGCAATCATTGTGCAATTAGTTACTAAAGTCAAACACACTTTTGATTTCTACAACAAAATTCAAAGAGGAGACTGCAAATTTGACTAAATACCATGTAAAATAAAATAAACATTGAGGTCAAATTTATATGTAGCCCACTACATAATACATACATGTAGTTGCAATGAATCTGGGAGCACCTATGGAAATTTCTTGTTTGACTCCTTGAAGTTTATGTTAAAAATTTAAAATAAAATAATCCCTGAGATAGATGCATAAACCCAAGATTAGTTGGCTAAGAATTTAGAAAAAAAAATCGAATCTGGACAAGTATTCACTCAGAAATTCATTTTTAGCAAAAAAAAATTAATTTATATACCTCTCTGCAAACTCTGAAATTTATATTCTTCAGGCATTTGCAGGGCACCTCGAGTAATCTTGCAGGAGGAAGTTAAGTCGGAAAGCACTCGGGTCGCAACTCACAGCCGAGGGTAAAGTTAACATTGACCTCTGACTAAACATTAACTAATTTTGCAAGGAACGTTTTGATATTTTTGTGGAGGATAAAGTTACTTTAAGTTTTACCTCGGATTAAACCTTAAACACGCTTAAAATTGAACTTTCAACTTTTTCACGGAGGGCAGAGTGTAGTTTGAGCTCTGATGTCTTTTGGGGAATAGTTTGACTTTAGTTCAGATGAAATTGAGAGTCCAAGAGTCCTCCCAAACATGTGAGAAGTGGAACTAAATGATATGTTAGCTTCATGTTTGCATGTCAAAAGAGGAAGGACATTCATCTCATGTTGCTGTTTATAAGCAATAATCTTACCTGAAATACCTCCCATATGCATATTTAGCATATAATACGGCAGCAACGTCATTGTTTAACAATTACAATTTTAAACTACAAGTCAAAAAAATCCAAATCAGCCAAGGATTTACTTCAAAGAAAGGCTATCTACCTTTAAAAGAACTTTGAGACCCAAGATAGTATCCAATTAACTGATTTACTGAAATTCTTCAGATGACTAGCTTGCAATCTAAACCTTTTCGAGTCAAGGTTAGATGAAGGTACATTCTTTGGAAACTTGAAAACTAGTTATGCAATCTTGATCGGTATCAGAATGTAGAAAGGCTACTTGCAATAACCTTATCTAGTGACTAGAGTGAAGGTGGAACGTTCTGCTACTTACTGTAAATTAAAAGGAAATAGACTCAACTTTTAAGTGCACTTATATGGACACAAGTTAGATAACATAAATAGTACCAGGGAATTTAGAACCATGAGTACCCAGGATGAGCCATGAATATTCACGCCAAAACCCAAGCATAAAGTTGATTGGTCAGAATTATATCCCAGATGCTTTGTTTTGAAAATTCAAATATTCAGGCATCCTATATGAGCACAACCAACCAGCATGCATTCATCCTATAAAGTTGATCACCATTATAGGGTAAGGGTATATTCATGATATATCTTGACTGGTCAGAATTCCATCCCAGATGCTTTCTTTTGAAAATTCAAATATTCAGGCATCCTATATGAGCACAACCAACCGACATGCATTCATCCCTACTCCGGATCTATTAAGGACGAGATGGATTGAAAATAAATTGAGGCACAAACCTATTGGTACTTAAAAATTGGAGTTAAGATGGATTTATTTTGATTTATTATATATTATATTTATTTTATTTTAATATTATAGTTTTTTTTTTCTAATATTTCATTTTTAAGAATCTCACTTTCTGTACAGTTTAGTTTATTAGAGTTACATTAGAGATCTCATCCATAAGGGCTATATATGCACCTCACTACTCTCTGCAATAAAATCTAAATGTGTTCCATAAGGGCTGTATATACACCTCACTACTCTCTGCAATAAAATCTATATGTGTTGCTATTTGAAAATCTTGATTTTATTTGTAAATGAGCTCTCAAGGTGGAAAGTGTTATCAATTATCACCACAAAACAAAGCATTTTGTAAAACAAAATTAAGCCCAATATGCGATTCTTATGTTCCAACAGGCAAAAACTAGAGATGTAGGATGTTTTTAAGGACCAAATATCAAGTGAATCGCCTCAGACGAAATGAGGAACTGCTGCTGCATATGATGGTATGAAGTCCAGTTGTAAATATGACCAAATAGAAGACTCAGCCCAGGAGACACCAAAATTCCTTGAAGCTGATCACATCCAGCGCGTAAGAACAAGTATTGCAATATATCAAGAGGATGGGAATCCCAAAAACAATGAGTAAATGAGGCATGGAAAAGTGGAGAACTACTGCATCATCTGATGATTTGGAATATGCTTGTAACATTCAAAAGGATAGAAGTATCAACCAAAAAAATTCCACAGAAGTCTACAGGCAAGCTAGCACTGCTTCATAAGTTAGCCATCAAAACTCCTTGAAGCTAATTGACAACAAAGTCATGAGTGGAGCTATTTCAAAATTCAATGAGAATGGGATTCTGAAAATTAAATTGAATAAAGTTCACAATTAGTATTTTCAGAAATTACAGTATCTTTGTCATTATTCTAGCTTTCTAATTTTCATTGGCGCAGAGCCTACTACCATGGAGAAAAAACACACCTTCCTCCACTGAAAACTTTGTAAGCTCGCGAAACCCCAGACAACCCCTTAAAAGTTTTACCAAGGTGTGGAGAAATACATTCATATGTAATAGCTTTCTGTATATCAGTGAATACATGATTTAAAGTTGTCTGTCTGTATAAAAAGCATATTTCGATTTAAAATAATTTGCCACAAAACTTCATACATAAGCACTTTCAATCAGGCAGAAAGCTATAGCTTTTCCTCTTGATGTAAAGGCAAGAGGACCATACCTAATCTTGCAATATTGGTGCCTAGGACAGAGATAACGGCTTCTGAATCGTGAGAGAGAAAATCAAATGGCTGGTAACCACCGCATTGATCAGATGAGCGGATGAGTCCTTCACAGTTCCACCAAAAGTTACCAATGCCACTGAATTGATGGCATCTCCTATTTTGGGTCCATTGAATCTAGTACCTGATAATTTGCTATTTGTTTAAATCATATCCCAAAAGGAAATCTCTTCGATGGATCAGCCAGATCACTATTTCAGCACAAGGAAAAGCATGAATGATTGATATAAAACACTGGAAAACAATGCATACTAAACTAATCATAGTACTCGGAATGATGAGAAAATATAGAATATTGATGTTGTGGGAAGCAACAACAAAAGAGTTGTAAATACAAGCGATCCCACAACATGCTGCTCCATACTAGAATCATAACTGTCAATTCTGGTCCATAAAGAATTTTTTTGTCCCTATTCAATAAAATTGAATAAATATACTAAAGATAATTTTTTTATAAAATTTAGTTTTAGGTTAGATTAGTTTCAATGATTATGAACCATATCTAAGATCTCTTATGAAGTATCTAAGATCATAAGATCATGTATTCAGTTTGATTATAAAAAAAAAATTAAGAAAAAATTTGCAACATGCTTATAAATTACCATTTATTTAAAAAACATATTTCATAAGATCTCTTATTAAGTTGTGGAGGTCATGTATCTCGTTTGATTACAAAGAAAAAAATTGCAGCATGCTTATAAATTACTATTTATTTAATTAAAAAACAGGGAACAAAGATGTGACCTGAACAGGGGCAATAATGTCACAATAAAGTAGCCAATGCTTGAATTTGATTTGAATATATGAATGCAAATCACCAATCCAGAGTTGATATGTGCAATGTTGCAAGTAAAAAATTATCTACAAATAACGCAGCTTGTACTGTGAACCAAAAAGAATCCCTAGCGCTTTGCCATTCTTGAAAAGTGGCTTAATAAACATCAATAAAGTAGACTAGACTTGAATGATATTCAGTGAAATAATTCCAAGTGTTTCAGCACTTTCAATGTTCAGCTTGAATCCCGCTGGAATACACATCGGCCAAACACAACTAGAACAACTAGAACGTAAAAAATCATCCGTTATGTCATGGACACCATAAACTAGTTCATAAATTGCATCATAACTGATGTTGCATTAATTTGTTACCATTAACCTATCATTTTGTTAACAATAACATTGTTTTTTATTTTTTAAATAGATAATTATGTCAATATTTAATATTGATATTTTTTTTATACAATAAAGTAGGGACTAAACTGCACCCAGCACTTGTTATATCAATACATTAAGTTTTTTAAAAGTAAAAACATATAGCACGTACATAAAAGTATAACTACAACACTACATATATCTAAAAATTAATGTTATTAAAATACATTTAAATTTTGATATATTAAACAACAAATACAAATGTTTAAACATGCCATTTTGTATTATTAAATTGATTCACCAACATCTATACAACTTACAAGAGTGTATCCACAATACCAAGAATTACTAAACAATTATTAATATCATTAATTTATAACAAAAATATTATATTTAATTAAACCATTATGAATATCATTAACTTATAACCAAAATACTATATTTAAATTTTATATATTATTGTAATAAGTAATTCCAAATTTTATATTTTGATAAGAAAGTACGAAACCGTTATGCTAAACACATTTTGTTTCTTCTACACTTAAACAATGGTTTCCTTACTCATGAACAATATTGGAATTTCATTTTATCTCTGCTCTTTATACTAGCTTTTTTTACGTTTTGAACTTTTATTTTCCCCGTCACATAACCTTTTGGTGAAAAAATAACCCTTCAACAACGGAAATTTATGTTCTCTTCTTCTTTTGGAAGTTGAATAAGGCCATTTTTCATAGGTATGTGTTGTTTTGGATTCCTCGTGTGAACTTGTACACATGATCTTTTAGAGAAGTGGAGTTGTCTAGATGTATTATCCATGATGCACTGATATTTTGTGTTTTAATTCATTCATAATTGAATGCATTTAGTTTTCTAATATATATGTAATTCGTTTTATTTTATTTTTATAAAAATGGAATGGTTCAAACTTATATAGTGTAACAAGTGATTTTAATATATAAAAATTTCTTATAGCTCATTTGCTTATGGTAAAAACTATTTTTGGCACAATTTTTGTATATTTGATGAAATTCTGCCATTGAAATTGACAACTAGAGGGTTCAATTTTATTTTCAATATGTTTTTCTGGGAAAGACCAAAATAAGTATGAGGACAAGGTTCCTCTATAGATCGTAGTCTTTGTCCAATCAAAGTGTTTACCCAACTCAATATCAAAATAAAAATACAATTCCACATTAAATTTTTTTTATTAAAATTTATTTCTATAAAAAATTGAAAAAAACATCTTACTCTTCGAAATCGTAACCAAACACATGAAACCAAAATACATAATAGGCTATTGGGTGGTTGAGTTAAGTCATTCATTAACCAACACCTTTAGCCTTTCCACTTTAACTTTTTTTCTCCATAGGGTTGTTCCCTAACCCACATTTGGCATGCCAAAAATCCGTTCCAATGAATCATAAACATTATTAGAAAAGTAATTAGTTTTTCAATGACTAATTAAATTATAATATTTAGCTCACGGGCAGTAGAGAAATTGGTAATGAGTAAATGAGATGAGAAGTTGTAAATGGAAGAACACATATTTCATTAAAATTGGAAACATTTTATTCCAAGGACAACACCAAAATTGAGTTTTTTAGTTATTTTGGAATTCTAGATCCACTGTTTAATTCCAAATTTAATGAAATATGTGTTGAAGGTCACAAGTTCAAATTCCCGTGGTTACTTACTTACAAAAAAAATAAATTATAATATTTAAAAAAATCATAAACGGGTATGGATTTTGTATTATAAAAGTTGAAAACAACCATATGTTACAAAGTCTCCAAAATCTGGTTGGGAAGGCCATACTAGTACTGTAAAAAACTTACTATCATTCTAATATTGTAAATTCACACAAATTGACTTAACAAAATGAGATATCTACATTGCATATATCAAACAAAAAAAGGGGATGAGAGTTTCATAGTGTTGATTCATGTCGATGAGCTTATCCAATTCGACCCTCATGCCTTCTATTTGCCCCCTACTTGTGGGTGTTCTCTCAATGTTCTCAATCCTGGAATTGATCATCGAAATTTGATAGGAGATGTATTTCATGTTGTCTAAGAATCCCCCCATATGGTCATATGTGCTATGAAGCATGTGTTTGAAATCCAGAAGGTAATTTTTTAATCCACTAAAGAGATCCCTCCATGATGCCATAGTTAAGCTCTTAAAGCTCAGATTGTGTGAGGCTTGCTCACCAAATTGCTCACTGTTTGGAGACTAAGTGTGAATGGTGCCTTTCATAGGATTCAAATTTTCCAACCTGAAAGACAAAGACCCTGTCTTCACCTTAGCCTTGTCACAATCGGGAGGGGAATTTAGAGCCTTGTCACAATCAACACGGGGATTTACAATCTTCTCATTGAAACTAAAAGACAAGAGGGAAAGCACAAGTTCTTAGTGAAACTATTCCATAGTGCTTTCGTTCATGGGACATTAAATAATATCCCTAATTTAACTAGATATTGATAAATATCTACCAAAACAATTTTGTTTATCCCCTCTTCCAATACATATTTCTAATTTGAAAACCCTATTTTTATGAGATATTCTCTATTTTTACTAAATACCCCTTTTTATACCCCCCAATACCTATAAACTCCCATACCCTACTCCTCGCCCCCCAATACGTACAATATATTTATCTTATTTTTCACAATTTAAAAACCCCCCTTTATGAATGGACATAATAAGATATTTTTCAACAAGGTGAATCCCCTATGAGGGCAAGAGACCGAGGTAGTTCTTAGTCACAGTGTATTGAAGGCTTTAGACTCATCAACGTTATTGACAATGTTTTCTCGTTGAACACGTTTACTTTTCCATTCATGCTCTGAGAGCTCAACCTCATGAGAAAGATGATTTCGAGGTGGGTCCTTTCTTGAGTTATTGCCTTTAGCATGTTCCATTTTTGTCAAATCAAGAGTTAAGGCCCAAGGTGAGTTCTCGAGAGGTACTATTTTTCACACGTGAGAGAAATAAAATCCCGACTCCGAGGGGAAGGAGTAATGCCCTTTTCCATGTATTCTCCCCAACAATCATTGCCTTTACGATCAACCCAAGTGTGATTAATAGGATCTAAGGTAATCTTTAGGGATTCAACCCCTTTTGAATTTTTTGTATAGTTTTGATCCATGCCTCTTCAACTAGGGTAGCCATTTTCGACAAGGGTTACCTTCATTATGCATGATTATGCTTTGGCCCAACTTAGCCCCTTCATTGAATAATTTGTTTGTCGCTTCATTATTGTTTCTCTGAATATGGAAAAAGGAGATGTTCATGAGATGTTCTATATGGTTTTTAAAAACCCATGATTCTATTCTGCACACGCCCTAGGCTTATATCTTGTTTTTTAAGACTTTTACAAATCTTGGTGATTACAAGCTTGGAGTCGACGAAGATAGCTATCTTAGAGAGTTTTAGCGACGCTAAGCCCCTTGCAAAAGAGCAAAGTAACCATTGATATAAGCAAAAGATTGTAAACGTCTCAAAAAGAGCAAAAGAGCAAAAGAGCTCTCTCCTTTCGAGTTCAACGTCCCTCATGATATCAAGCTGAATGAAAAGCTTACATACTGGATAGTTTACTTTTTGCTTTCTTTTTATTATTTGTAATTACAAATGCTTATCAAAATTATATTTTTTTTTTATTTTTTATTTTGTGTATTTAAAAAAAATAAAAATTAATATTTATATTTCAATATAGTATTGTAAATACATTTTTTTAATAGTCACAAAGGAGACGTGATTTCGAAGTTTTATAAAAAACTATATATGATCAAAAAATTATCAAAATATAAATAAAAAGATCTTTATAAGATCCAAAAATATAAGAATACAAGGGAAATAGCTGCAAAGTAGCTAGTCCCTGCCTTAAATTTATATTTATAATTGAGATAAAATATATATTTATTGAAAAGAAAATATTTATAATATTAGTTTTATCGTTTATTTATTATTGTAAATATTTGCAAGAAAAATAAATACATAGACATCAATGAGATTTTCATATATATATATATAGATATACATACAATTTATTAATATATTTAATAAATTGTTTCTTTCATACTTAAGAGAAATTGAAAATAAATACATAAGTTTTTTTCTTAATATATTAATTGTGTTTAATCTAAAAACTAGAATAATTATTTTCATGGGCTTCATTATTTCTCCATGTTGTTGATACTAAAATATTTTAATAAATATTTATAATAATTATTTTAATAGATATTTATAATATTAGTTTTATCGTTTATTTATTATTGTAAATATTTGCAAGAAAAATAAATACATAGACATCAATGAGATTTTCATATATATATATATACAATTTATTAATATATTTAATAAATTGTTTCTTTCATAATCAAGAGAAATTGAAAATAAATACCTAAGTTTTTTTCTTAATATATTAATTGTGTTTAATCTAAAAACTAGAATAATTATTTTCATGGGCTTCATTAGTTCTCCATGTTGTTGATACTAAAATTCTATAAGGTAGCATTGTAATCTTTTTATGAAATTGTGAGAGAATGCAAGTTGTGAATTAAAAAAACTTCATAACTGAATTTTAAAGTCTCATAGCAACCAATTTTTTCAACTATTAATGTATTTTTATAATGAATTACTATTACAAGATTGCAAAAGATAATTTTGTTTTATTACTCATGCTTATATTTGTAAGAGTGAAGTTGTAACTAGAATAACAATTATTAGTTTTTGAGTAATTTTCAATGCTATTTATAAAAATGGTTTGTAGTATTCACATTTTGGAGAGTTAGTGCAAGTAATAGATAATAAGCTGAAATAAAACTTTTTTAGTTATATTTGTAAAGAGTGAATAAAGAATTAGAATAATAATATTTAGTCATTTAAAGTAAGTTTTCATAAACTATTTTTTTTTTTCCTTACAACTTTATATTATGGTAACTATCTTCATAATTCTAAAATTAATGTATTCATTGTTATATATATATATATATATATATATATATATATATAACATTTCATTAAATATAATAAAAATTATGTACTTTAAATATTCTTTATTCTTTCATGTACACTAACTTATTATAGTTTAGAAAATTAAACATAAAACTTATATAAGTATTTAAATATTAGTAAAAATGTAAATCCAAAAAATACTCAATTGAATTAAATAATTATTCACCATTTTTAATTGTTAAATTAAAAATAAAGATTCTGCCCAAATTAAGTAGCATTGCCACCCACACCTATAATTCCAACCACATAAAGCTCTCTGCGTGGAAAGTTGTCTGGGCAAGGTATATTTCTTTATCATGCAATGCATTGAAGGTATGTCTGTGCAATGGTTTGGTTGATATAAAAAACCTTTTAGTGTTCTAAAACATCCTAAATACAGTTTATTGCTTTTATTATTTTTATTTTGGATTAATTTTTTTAGTTTTATAAAGTTGTTTAGAAATAATTATTATGTGTAGTACTTAAAAATAATTTTTATGTGTAGTATTAGATGTTGTTTTGGTATTTGTAAAATAATTAGTATATGTACTATTTATGAATATGTGTCAATTTGAGAATTATTTTTAAATAAAATATTTTTTAAATATATATTTTTTAAATAATTGTCACCTCCAACCATGAGTATTTTGTCAAATCAAACCTTACAACCAATAAAAAATAATATTTTATAATTTCTAAAATTAAAAACACATTTTATTATTTAAAAAAATTAAAATTAATAAGTATTTTTTGCATAACATTATAAAACTACTATTAAATTGATAAAATTAATAAATAAAGTTAACTTAGTTTTGACAATAACCCATTACTATAATCGCTGCCTTGGCAAGGACTAAAAAGTATTATCACGTGTATAGCAAGATTAAAAATATATAAGAATAGAAATATTAATCAAATAAACCAAAAATAAATCACCTTGAATCATCACTATAATTTTCCTAGTGATCATAACCCTAGGGACACCCCCTTGTACCCATCTAAAGTAAGAAGAAGGTTGAGTGGTCACATTTTTTTTTAACAAGAACAGGGAAAATAGGTATATTTATAAAGGCTGTGCACAACCATTCATTACAAGTTTTCAACAAAATTTGACAGAGCAGCAAGTGTCTGAAAATTTAAAACTAAACATTCTAACTGCCTGCCTGTAAGAGTTCTAAACAGAGCTTTTCTAAAACTGTTCAAAGTAGAGCAGGGATAGACCCTGATAAACTGATTGTTGAGGATTATACAAAAAAACATAGAGTCTTAAACATCAAAAAGTGGAACCTGGACTGAGACTGCTAACTATCCTCAGCTTTTAAAATAGACAGAGGCCGCATCCTTCCTTTCCTGCTTTATCTCCTGGTTAACAGTCAGACTGCCATGGACGCAGCTTCCCTGCATTTTCCCGGTGATGACAACAATGTCTTCCTGCAAATTATCCACCTTGCCCATTAATTCGAACAAATTTCTCTCCAGGTCGTCAATTCTGGAGTCCTGGCATGCGAACTGGTTCACAGTGTAGCTTAAATCCTTAGCCATTTCCTCATGCTGATCCACACTGGTGCAGACTGCGTTATAGGTGTTTCGCACAGAGAGCTTAACTTCAACCATGGTGCGGCTCAACGCGGCAATGGCCGCCATTATATTCTGCATGGTTCCCGCCTTGAGGTGGATTAACAGGCCGGGACGGGAGGATGGAGAACCCAAGTCACCAAGAGAGAGCCGGTTCAGCGCACTGGAGAGGGAACGAGCCATTTCGTAGCACAACGAGGGAGAGGCATATGGCTGATTTATTAGCGGCACGTGGGAGCTGACAGCACCACGAGGGCCCATGTGCCATGCGCTGTGGAGAGGGTGGCGTGTGGCAGGGGCACGAGAGACTTCTCCGACGGTGGAAGACGGGGGTAGGGGGACCCTCAAGCCACTAAACCCCTTCAAATCCATAACTTTAACAATTGTGACCATAATCAAATAGTTTAGGGTATGAATTGAAACCCCAAGGCACCATTGAGACCCTCCATGTGCCCAATATCTAACAACGTTCCTTTGTTGGCCGCTTCATCCGCTAACTTATTGTTCGCTTGACAGATGTGGAAGAAAGAAGACTGAGAAAAGTGAGGGTTAGATTTTATTCTTTGCATGTACCTGTAAGCTCTCGATCCTTGAGGGGCAACACCCCTTCTCATTGTTTGAATGACATGCCTAGAGTCTCCATAAACTCTGAGATTGTCAATGTTGAGGGAGGAGATCAAATTGAATGAGAAGACGAGAGCAAGCCATTCAGCTTCATTGTTTGTCCTGATTCCTAATCCCCACGAGAAAGTTTCAATTTTATTTCCTCCGGGATCAAATAAGACCCCACCCGCACCTGCCACCCCAGGAGTGGTCACATTGGCACTCTCTTGAGTTTCCTTTTAGCTTGCATTAACCTTTGAATTTTGGATCTTAAGTGCAAGTTAAATTTGGTAACATTGTCCATTGGCTAACACCATTCTTGGACTTTGGATCTCAAATGCTAGTATTGTTGGTAACACAATGTCAAAACTCTTGAATGTACAATCTATGTTTTAGTATATACATTGATATTTTGATATTTATATACACAATTTCATATGAACCTAGTTTAGCTTATTTGTTCATAAGAACTTATTCATATTTGTATATCTTAAATTAACTTACAAAAGACCATTGTTTTTAATCAAAGAAAATATGCATAATTAATAATTGTATATTTAACATAAATTTTATTTTCATGGTTTGGTGTGACTATAAATGTGATAAACAAGAAACACATGAAGAAAAAAAGTTTGTATGCATCACATGCTAGATAAAATTCTAAATTGAATACAAACATGCAGTCCACATTTTATATCTCATACATGTTACAATACATACAAAGTAGTTTTGAAATGTGCCACCAAGACTCTTATCTCAAAAGTATGGATACATAAATAGGAAAAATAACTAAAAACTATAGCATCTAGTCCACATAAAATACGTAGAAACATAGCATGCCATGTAACAATGTAAAGCATTCAAACACATTAAACATTATCAACATTAGAGAAAACTTGGGCATGAATGATCTACTTCCAATTTTATAAAGAAAAATGAAAGTAGAACATGATGGTAAACACACAAAATATTACAAGTCATTAGGGTGGACCGAGATGATTGAAGACATTGTTTGTTGTGGGATTGGTCCTCTCTTTAGGATGATAGCATGCACATGTCATGCTAATATGCAGTTACTTGTTTATGTAGAATTTGTTAATTTTTCTTACCTTGTTGCTCCAACAGTGTTCATCTCCAGCAGGAACAACATTTTGTATTATGTTATAGTAGAGGAGGCACATCAATGTTATAGGAGGAAGACAAAAAAGGGGAGAGTTAGAGCACATGCATGTGCCAACCACACAATTGAGGTTCAATTAAGAATTAGAGCATGGTTTTCTTATTTTAGAATAAGTGTGTTTTTCTATTTTAAGTTGTTTTTCCAGTTTATGGAAAGTGTTTTTCTAGTTTTAGATTAGCATTAGATGCTTTTTGTATAAGGAATTCTATTATATGAGGGTCTAGATATCAAAGAGAGATGCTTGGATTTATTAGTTGTCCTATTACAATTGAAGCAAATTATTTATAGGCAGCTATTCATGCATTATTTGTAGGCAACTATTCATGCAAGATTGGGCACTGATCCTAAGGTAGTTTTAGCGTTCACTTTTTCCATATGGGTGCCCACAAGGATGGGTTATTTTTCTATCCTTTTCCTCCTTAATCTATAATATAAAGGTGAGGGTAATGTGTTCAAAAATTCAGTTTTGAGTGAGTTGTTGCATTAATTTTTTTTTTGAGTTAATGAAAAGGAAATAGCAAGTTTGTCAGTCCATTTAGTGTTTAATGTTCATATTTTCTTTCCAATGTGGTGTGTTTCAAATTTTTAGAATAGATTTTGCATCATTAAATCATTTTGTTTACATTTGTAAGGGATTTAATCTGAGTGCACTAAACTGTTACAATTTCTAGTTGCTAATGTTTTAATATGAGTGTAGTAAACTATTACCATGAGTTGAAAATTTAAACAGAACTGACATTTTGGTTGACCAGGTCCATACTTTTCCTCTGAGTACTGCTTGACAACACTTGCAACACTATAGGTCCCATGCATAACGGTCCCAGTGGAAATGGGAAAAATGGGAAAAATGTTTCATGAATTCTAGCACCCTTTGCATTTGTTTGGGATGTATGCCCATAGACTAAACTAGGTCCCTTTGCGTGTTGTTGAATATCTAGATGTAATTGAACCCACCTACCATGGATGCAAATAAAATAACTTATGACTTAAAAAATGGAATGGTCTCCCATTGATATCATCTCCAAGAGGCATACCATGACAAATTGCAAAACAAGCTGATTGTTGGAAGGTTAGAGCAGATGGTCACTGAGAAAATAGTTGTCCCAACTATGACAATTTGGATAGTAGACACTAGACATTTGTAACAACCCCAATTTTAGCTAATGCCGAAATTTAAAAAATAATAAATAAATAAAAATTTATTTAATAAAACTAATACCTTGCAACATATTGGGTATGGAAAACATATTTAACATGCTTACCAACTGCAATATTTCAACCTTTCATATTTTAAAATCACTTATGCATCATTGTTAATCATTTATTCACATAAATGAAAAATTATACTTACTTGCAACAATGAAACTGTCTGCTTGGAGAATCAACTCCTCCCAACCATAGGAGAGAGAAACTCGACTGTTTTCCCAACTCCACCCCCTAGTTGGATCACCACCTGTTGGTGGGAAATACTACCCTATAGTGAGGAAATGGACACTATCAACTTACGAGGTTGACAGGTAAACATATTGATTGCATTACAGAAGCGTTTATAAAGGGAAACAGATTAGAGACCTTGAGGACATACCTTGTGAACGAAGTTTGATCCTAGCTTTTGTCCAACCTTGTGCTCGATCCTCAACTCAATCTCCCGCTTGATAAACCTGCAACACAAAGACCTTTCTCAGCGTATCTT
Source organism: Larix kaempferi (assembly GCA_027924585.1). Taxonomy (NCBI): domain Eukaryota; kingdom Viridiplantae; phylum Streptophyta; class Pinopsida; order Pinales; family Pinaceae; genus Larix; species Larix kaempferi. Next base: position 3,763,736 of record BSBM01001114.1, on the reverse strand, counting down.
GGTCAATATAATAATGACGGAATTGAAAAGTAATTCAAACATCAAGCATTAACCAACATTGATCCAAAAAAATACATAATCCATTAAGCATTTGATTTGGGACGAGAAAGATGCTTCAACCTTTTATTGTCAAAAAGCATATGAATAATACAAATTATACCTGACTTTGCAGCATGCTCATGTAACCTGATCCTAGGCTCCTGCTCCTCTCTGACTTCAAAGTTTCTCCAGCATAACCACCTTCAATACAAGCTCCTCATAGAATAAGAGTCTCTCTATGGATCTATATGACTATAAGTCTCTTATGTCTCTAACCCCTCTCTTCAATCCTCCTTGTATTTATATGACAAGGTAGGCAGTTTAGGTCGAGAGGTGGTTGAAGGAGAAGTTGGGGAAGTTGGGAAACCAACTGCAACTAATCCCAATTCGTAAAATTAATATTTTTTTATCATATTTTAAGATGTGCGCGACTATTTCATAGTGGAGTAGTGCCCAACATGCAACTACAGTGTTTAACAACTAGCATTTGCCACTTTTTTGATGCTGTGCGCTAGTTTACTGAAGTAGAGTAGCGCATACCAGGAGGTGTGCGCTACTATGTAGCTTACAGAGTAGGGCACATGCGCTGGTTTGCTTAAGAAGAGTAGCGCCCATGCCAAAATATGATATTTTTTAGGGTTTTTTCAGCTTGCAGGAAGGTGAGTCAGGTCAAAGTCTCATCTGAGGTCATCATGCTCTTCAATCCAAGTTGTCCTTTTGTGTGATCGACAACTCAAGGTGATCACGGATGGAGAAGTGCAGATTTGACCTATAACAGATGCCCCCTAATGTATGAGGTCAGAGGGAAACGATGGCCGAAATACATTATAATCCAAAGCCAGAGGAGGAGCAAGAAACCGCAGAACCAAGTCACAAAAACACCTGAAACAAAGATCAAGGCCAGTGAGCAATTACAATCTTGACATCATATAGATGTGTAGTGTGATACAACATGATCTTCGATACATAACGAGGAGATGTATATATAGCATGGCCACTTGAAATACAAGCGTGGATCCATGTCAAACTGAGAGATCATAGCCATAACAACAAACTAGATCTATGTCTCATGGAGAGCCAAATATAAGTGAGGCTCAGTCTTTCGCAACTTGGGTGATAACATAATGAGCTAATGTCATCAAAATACCAAGGTCTTCATCCAAAACAACCCAAGGTACAAACCATAACCATGTGAATAAATGAGCTAAAAGTCGAACATGGGGGGTATCGTTTGATTATCGGTCATTGATGTATACCGTTAACAAATGCGAGGGATACCACCGATAATGATAATGGGGCCCACGGTACCTAGTACGATCCAACAAGTGTGAATAAGTGGACTTGGAGTCGAACACTTGAGGAACCTGTTGAATAAGAGACATTAAGTTATTCTCATGATTCAACAGCGGGGAAAATTGCCACTGGTGACTGCAATCTCCAAGGTACTAACCGAAACTCTAAACTTCATTCCCAGAGCAAAATGAGTTGATGTCGAAGGGAAGAAGTCCGTTGGAAGGGAGGCCTTAAAGCATACTCCATCATCCAACTTGAGGGACACTCAATTGGTATGAGCTGATATGGAGTAATATATGTAACAAGACTGATACTAGGATGGCCGACCCAAGAGATCAAGGCAAATTGTAGAATGGCCGACACAGGTTATATCCTTGAACAGTGAGCACGACACAAAGTGACTTAGGCAGTTTTCAACATAATGGGGAAAATGATATAAGCCTGAAATGTAGGAGACATTAGCAGACCCTCCATATGGTTGGAAGAATAACCAACCGGGGGAGTAAACAACTCAGAGATTAGGTTCACCCTAAGGTCAAAAACTAAACCCAACCGACATGATAGACTCAAGAGGTGCTGTGTTCAAGGATAGAACTGACTGAACTTCCTTTGACACTGAAGATATGATACATCTTTCTCATCCCTTATTCTTTTTAGATAAAAGAATACCTTTCTTGTTGTTTTAATGAGTCCAAGAAAGAATGAAAACTCAATAGATCCAACCATGTAAAAATTTTAACGATCCCATGGGAGGAAGACTCAAGACCTTCTTCATTGTTTACAGAGTTCAAAGAAGAGATAGAAGATTACTCTATATTACTGATCTTTGGATTTTAATATTGAGCCGAGATCTGTTCTTGCTTGCCGGTGTTTTCAATTTTAAGGAGTCTGAAAAACTTAAACAATAACTCCATACACCTACTCGTGGATTTTAATATCAAGCCCAAGTAGGTTAATGCTCGCCGATGTTTTCCTATTTATAGAGTCTGAAAAACTTGAACAATCCTCTTTACACCTATCCGTGGATTTTATATCGAGCTTGGATTGGTTTGTGCTCGGCGGTGTTTTCTTGTTTATAGAGTTGAAAAACTTAAATAGTCCTCTATTAACCATCTCGTGGATTTCACATCGAGCCCAAGTAGGTGAATGCTCGCTTGGTGTTTTCATGTTTAGAGACCCTGAAAACACTAAAGAAAGGCTCTGAAAGGTCCTTTTTCGTAAAGTTAGTCTCCTCCCCCGAAAAAGTATAAAACAATGGAAGAAGAACTCTTCTAGCACATACAGAAGTATACCTAGAGTATACCTTTTCCGTAAATTATACACCAAGGCCCAGAAAAAGGGTAATTCTATACCTGAGTGGATGAGCCTTCAATTACTTTAACGAGCTTGAAAAGGACAAGTTTGCTCGGCCATCTTGTTTAGGTTTAAATAGTCCAAACAAGAGCTTAAAATGACTTAAATGACAGCTTCTAGGATCACGACTCATGATATGCCAAAACTAGGACTTCAACAAATATGTTAGTAATCGCGACAAAAAAATCTTAAATGATATGTAAATTTTAACTATGAGCTAGTTGAAAAGGTCTATCATCAAGAAAATTAGTCTTAAAGGATTGATCCTACAAAATTTTAGTGAAAAAATGAGAACCATTGGGTGAAATTACCTTAGTACCATATGTAGCTATTAATTGATTAAATAGAACAAATTGGTAGAATTTGCAACTATAGAGATTTTACCAAAGTGGGTAAAAATTTAAAAACAAACTCATATATGTAATTTCAAAATTAAAACTCAAATTTCATTTTGGTTTTGTAGGGAAAGAAAATTGGGAGCAAACCCTTCGATTTCAATCCTCCGTGGCAATCAACTCAAGCAACCAATCGACATTTTTCCTCCACCAAGTAAGTTTATTTCATCCTAACTTGCATTTCCATTGTTTATTTGTCAATTTTTGAGCTAAAAATCAATTTTAAGGTCATGCTCACATCGTTAGAAGCGTGTGCGCTACTTTGCTGTAGACAAAGTAGGGCATACTGGGAGGTATGCGCTACTATTCTTGTACACAGTAGCGCCCATGCGTGACTGTGTGGCTTATACAGTAGCGCACACCCCTGATCATGTTAAAAAAAGTGCCGAGATGCTAAAAATTGACATTTTTGTGGCAGGATGGTACTTGTTTGGAGGGAGAGAGAACATGAGGAAATGGATAGGGTGGCAATGCAACACCTGGCCACTCTCCATGCCCTTCGAAGATGTGGTTTGTTAAAGTTTACCGAACCGTGAATATGAGGGCACTCAATCGACTGTTGCAAAGACTCATTCAATACTAGGATGTAGATGCCAATGCTTTTGATATCCAGGGACAAACCCTGGACCTTACTGTTGAAGACATCTACTTCATTATCGGACCCTCGAGGAGGGGAGATGCGGTAAGTTTGAAATGATCTTCTCACAATGTGGGTGCAATGTCGGTGCAAGAATATTTAAATGCATATTGTGCGGCAGGAGCTGAGAAATCAGGAAGTCAAATCCTCATTTCTACCATTGAAAGCCTCCCTCTAAAGGTTATTGTGAGTATGTTAAACCAAATGTCGAGAAGTGCCACACAACACTTAGCCTCGAGGCATTCCATGCATATTGGTGTCAGATGCTTGCAAGGTCATGTGTACGATTGGTGCACTAGTTTACTGGCAAATATGAAGCTTCAACTCACGGGTTGTAAATCTGGGAGTATGAAGAACTTTGGATACGGCAGCAATCTATGTACCTTCTTCTTCGAAAGGGTACCTACTCTTAGCTTGGGAATACCTCTACCTCCAGCCAACCCTCGTGAGCTGAGATTGGGCCATTGGGGTGACATTTTTCTCCGCCAGGGTGGTGGTGAAAGTCACTTTTGCTATCATACTGATGATTTTCGGGGGTGGTGGGAGAGACAGGTGTCGGCATTCGAGCAGTTTCCATATGCTGGATTGGACTTCCGCCATGATCCAGAGCTGGTGCTTCCTCCAAGTGGTGCCTGGGGAGATATTGGTATGTTTTTGTTTTGAGAATTATTTAATTTTTTCAAATTTTCAAGTATTTGATTTTTATGATGAGTTTTGAAGTACTAAACAAGTGTCATATGCAGATATTGGACCTGTTCGTCCCGAGGGACATCCTACTATCTTCGTGAGGCCAGAAGATGTGGGTGCAGCCGATGCTATGTTAGGGACCATAGAGAGGAAAGTGATTCGGTTGACTCATGATATTCCTGCATGCCGCATGGAGCGGATTCTTATTGATATGCAGGAAGATGTAGTTGGGGTGCCTCGTGCATGTCTTAGAGTGCTGCGGAAGATAGCTAGGTTGGTCATATGTTATCGGGAGGCAGTAGATGCCGATGAGGCCCCTCCTTCTCCATAGGATATGGATACTTTATGTATATTTTTGAGGCCATCGAGCCTAGTTTTGTACTTTATGACATGACTTGTGATAGATTTGTGATCCAAAACTCATATTATATTTTTTGATACAGTATCGGTTATTTACATGTGTGTGTGTTTAACTTTATGTGTGAAATGCTATTTATGGAAATGTATGATACAAATGCCAATCTAAAACATAATTTGCAAATGAATCAGCTAATGCATTTAAATTTCTTGAAATGTGTTGATATATAATGGAATCAAACCGCCTTTCCAATAATCTAACTCGCAAAAACTGTCGTAGCAAAACAGGATCTCTAATATGGTAAACACCCGTTAACTGAAATACAACTAGTTGCGAATCAAGTCTTACCTCCAAATGTGAAATTCCATGAATAAGAGCATCTCGGAGAAGTTCTATAACCGCACTGTACTCAGCCATATTGTTTGTAGTGGGACCCAAACAAACCCCCCCCGAAGAGACCAATTGACCAGCGGGTGAGTAAATGACCCAAGCTGCTGAAGCCAACTGTCAAGTGTGGCGACTGGTGCCATCAGCAAACCCTAAGAAATGTTCAGTCGGCATCTGATACACAAAATGAAGACACACATAAGATTAACTAACAAGCACAAGCAAAAACTAGCTCTACAAAATATACAACTATGTTACAAGAAAAAGCACAACTTCCTAAGCATAGTACTTCTTCAGGTAGAGCCCATTTCTAGGATCAGGCAGCTTATTACCCTCATAGTCTACTAGCTCGTAAGAACCCTTCTTCAGTACTTTGGAAATTATGTAGGGCCCGAACCACATGGACTTAAACTTTCTAGGTCCTAGAGGTTCCTTGTCTTGATCCCAAAGTAAAACGAGGTCTCCTTCAAGAAATACTCTAGGTCTGACAGACTTGTCGTATTGTCTTTTGACTCGTTTCTTATGAACCTCGTTTGTTGTGAGCGCGTCGCGACATTGTTCATCTAGATGCTCTAAATGCAACAAATGTTCTTCCAGTGTTGAACCATCTGGTAGTAATTGAACATCCAGTTTTAATGAAGGAGTCTTGCATTCAATCGGAACGACTGCTTCTATCCCATGCACAAGTTGGAAGGGAGAGAACCCAGTAGCAGTCTTTACATTCGCTCAGTAATCCCAAAGAGCAGGGTATAGCATGATGTGCCATTTATTTCGACTGGCATTAATAGTTGTTTGCAGTATTACCTTTAAAGTTTTGTTAACTACTTCGACTTGTCCATTCGCCCGTGGATAATATGAAAACGAATGTTCTTGCTGAAAACCTAACATTGTATACAAATCGGTCATCATGCTATTCTGAAAATGAATGCCGTGATCAGTCAAAATCTCTTTGGGTATGCCGAACCTTGCAATAATCTGATTGAATACAAAATAAGCAGCAGTTTCTCCATCTGCCTTGACAGTAGGCATTGCCTCCACCCACTTGGTGAAGTAGTCGATGACAACGATGATATAATGATGTCCTCCAGCCGAAACTGGATTGCAAGTCATATAATCAACCCCCCATTTTGTGAAGGGACCTGCTGTAATCACGGGATGAAGAGGAGCTGGGTGTGTTCTCATTTTCTTGGTGAAAAACTGACACGGACGGTAGTGTTTCACAGCTTCCACATAATATTTAAAGATTGTGGGCCAAAAATACCCGGCACGCAGTATCTTCTGAGCTGTTGCCAACCTAGAAAGATGACCCCCACAAGCTCCATTGTGAGCGTCATTTAATACTGATTCTGCTTCTTCTAAAGTCAAACAACGTCGTAAGATGGAATCTATCCCACATCGATACAAAGTATCCGAGATGATGAGATAGTTTTTCGCATGACTTTTCATTTTGCATCTTTCTTCTCTAGAAAAAGTGGTAGGACACTTCAAAGTCTGGATATATACTAAAATATCCCTGTACCATGGGTCAGAGGAAGCAATAAGGAAGATATGTTCATCCGAGAATGATGATTCTTCCTCGACATGCTCTAAGTCACTCGAAAACTCTGAGATTAACTCAGCAAACACTAGTGATTTCTTTGACTTGGCCGATTGAAAGACCAAATCAAACTCTTGTAAGATTACAATCCATTTATTGTACTTCCCACCGATGATTCGTCGAGTGAGAACATAATGAAAAGGATTGACTTCTGCTATCACGGTAGTTGTTCGTAAAAGGATGTAGTGACGAAGTCTTTGTACCGCATCGACCACAATAAGTGCTAACTTCTTAACATGCAAATATTTAATCTCAAGAGCTATCAATGCGCGAGAAAGATATTAAACAACATGCTCTTGGAGCGTGTCGTCCTCCTAAACTAGTACTATGCCAATTGTATTAAGAGTCTCCACTAGATATAAAAGAAAATCTTTGGCATAATCCGGTGGGCTCAACAAGGGGGATGAAAGTAGTGCCTTTTTCAAGGCCTCAAACGATGCTTGAGCAGCCTCATCCCACAAGAAGTAGGTATCTTGTTTAATCAGTCTCATAAAACCTTTCGTGATCTTAGCATATTTTATGATAAAGCTTCGCAAGAAGTTAGACATGCCTTGCAGACTTTGAAGTTGTCACAAGGTGCGAGGAGGAGGCAGATTTACAATCGCCTCAACTTTTAATGGGTCAACCATTATGCCATGACTGGATACAATGAAACCCAGTAAACGTCCCGATTCGACGTAGAATACGCACTTATTAGGGTTGAAACGAATCTTATATTGTCTACATCTTTCAAACACAAGTCTCAGATGAGCTGGATGATCCCATCTCTTTCGAGATCGCGCCGAGAGGTCATCCAAGTAAGGTTCAACTCTGTGTTTGATATCGTGAAAAGAAAAATTCATCGCTCGTTGGAAAGTAGCTTCAGCATTCTTTAATCCAAATGACATCTTCCTATAAGCAAAGGTTCCCCACGGGAAAATGAAAGTTGTTTTGTGCTGATCTTCGGGTTTGATTTGAATTTGATTATATCCCGAAAATCCATCCATGAAAGAAAAAATCTTGTGTCCCGCACAGGCATCCATGATTTGGTCGGTAAATGGTGTGGGATAGTTATCTTTCAGACAAGCTTTTTTCAAGTCCCGGAAGTCGGTACAGACTCGGATGGTACCTTGCTTCTTATCAAACGGAATAGGATTTGAAACCCATTCTGTCATGTCAATCGGATAGATAAATCTGGCTTTAAGCAACTTTTCAACCTCCGCCTTGATGGCGGCCGCTTTTCGAGGATTCACAGGATGGAGCTTTTGTCTCACAGGTTTTTCATTAGGGTATGTCGTGATAACATGCTCAACGATGGCTGGATCGATGCCTGGCATCTCCTCATAAGACCAGGCAAAAATGTCGCGGAATTCTTTAAAAAGCTTGGTATACAGAGCGATCTCTTCTGGATAATAGTCTGCTCCAATAAAAAAAAATTCCACGACCTTGGGTTTGGTGTAAATGTTAATCGGGATTGTTCTCGATATATTAGCCATATTCCCTTCAGCGTAAATAGCTCTTGAAGTAGAAGGAAAATATGACAAATCAACAATTCCACCGGTTCTCATAGAGAATTCTCCTCTCTCTATCCTGTCTAGATTTGGAAGTAGGTAGGACCTGTGATGCATATGTTCCCATGGATGGTCCAGGCCCATCATGGCTTCCAAAATGTCTTCATCAGATGGTAAAACCGTGTCTAAACAGTCGAAAGAGTGGGTAGAATTCAGTGACCATGCAAGAGCATAGTCCATATCCGAATCAGCAAAGACTGGAGGAGTCACGATATGTTCCATTGCAGCATATTGTGCTTCCATGTAGGCTACTTCTACAACGGATAAAGGCACTGATGGTTCTGATACAGTAGGAAGGATCCACGGATCGGTCCTTAAACCAACCGTGAAAGTTTAAGTAGAAGTACCCACATCATAATGCATGAAAAGAACTGGAGAGGGAAGGTCAAATGTGCCTATCAGTGACCCGTAAATCCCTGCTCCTAAGCTCTCGCTTACTAGGGCAGTTTGATCAACTAAAGGAACTGTGGATTCCGAAGAAGTCTGGTTGTTTCGCCGAGTGAAAGAAAGCTGATCGACCGTAACGACCTTACCTTCATGAGGGAACATAACAACTCATAAAATCGCCGATGTAATAGCTCGCATGGCATATGTCCAAATCCTGCCTAATAACATGTTGTAATCAAGCGGAGAGTCCAGAACTTCAACCTCTACAACAACTGTCTTACCAAACAATGTGACGTCAAATGATGGTAATACTCCGTGTGGACGGAAAGTTCTGCCATAAAATGCAGTAAGCAGTGTGTTAGAGGGGGATAACTTGGGGGAACCTAAGGCTTTCCAACAAAAAATTGACATTACGCACGTAGATGTGCCCTCATCTACGACAACTCATCCAATGGTCATTGGGCCATGGACTACCTCTATCTGAAGGGCAACGTGGTACGGAAACCGGTATTTGATATCAAACATATCAAATCACGCAAACATGTTAGGTGATTCCATACTTCTAATCGCTGCCAGAAGTGCATTTCGTTGTAACGGACAACTTTGCAAGACTTCTAAGGTGGTCATAGCACAAGGGGTCTGGGCTAGATCTTCAACTACATTGTAGTTGGTAGAAACCGGTGCGTTGGGATTGTGTAATGCCCGCTTCAAGACACCTTTCGGGATCTTGGGCTGTGGGTCCACATGTATGTGGAGAGGAGTGGAAGATTTTGGAATCTCTTTATCCTTTTTCTATGCATCCGGGGTGTAATTTCTTGCTCTCGTTTGTAAGAGTGCATATGAGTTAACCATGTTAATAAAAGTTTGATCAACTGAAGCGTGAGTAGTGCCCCCAAAATTGGAGATGCCAGAAGCTGAACCCTACCCCTTAGGGAATGGATCTTTAAGTATGGCAGGTTTCTTTTCTTGAAGCAACTTCTGGGCTTCTTCGAGTAGAGGGAACTGGTGAGTAAGGTGATCCTGCTTGCAAAGTTTACAAGGGAACTTAACCTTCTTCTTCTCTTTGTTACCCTCCTTAGCATTCTCTTTGTTCTTGGGATTTTGATGGTTCCCCTCTCCTTTCTTGCCCTTCTTTTTGTTATTGGGCTGCCGAGGGCCCTTTTGATTGTTCTGAACCTGGTTTACAGATTCAGAAGTAGAAGGAGAGGTTGTGATGGAAGTCACTTCTGCAGTCGATTGTTTGACGGATAAGGCATGAACATGCTTAGTCAATGCTTCGAAAGATGCAAAATCTACTGAACCCATTATGCCGTCAGCATGTGGTCCAGGTTTAGGTCTACCAAGATCAGTGTTTGATCGCGGTGCATCTGGTATAATCTTGTAAATTAACCCAGATTGTGCATAAACAAGGTCTAGCTATTGGGTCCGTAAGATGGCTTCTTCCTCTGTAGACACTCCAGAAGTAGCTACTTCCTTAGAAATATAAGGAAGGAGTGATTTCAAATACCACTCAAGAAGAAATTCTGGAGGTATGTTGGCTTTAATGAGCCTCTTCCGCCTCCGCCACTCCTGAATGTGATCATATAAGTGAGTGGCTTTATTTTGTCTAAATGTAGACAAAAGGTCTATTCCGGCATCATACTGAACAGGAAGCTGGAAATGGTTCAGAAAAACAGTCGCGAGATCCCGAAAATTAAAAAATGTAGCTACAAGTAACTCAATGTACCATTTGGCTACAGCACCGATTAAGGTCCTTTGGAACAATCTCAACCTAACGGAATCTTCATTCAACGAGTTTGAAGAACACCATAAATGGAAAGTGGTGACATGATCACCAGGGTCCTCGCCACTTTTGCCTTCGAATTTTGGAATGTCCGAAGGTAGCTTGGTAGGAACTGGTGGCCATGTAGCGTTATGGTACACCAGATTGTTTGTCAACTTGGAAAGTTCTGGCAAATTCAGAGTTGCCAGAAATGGTAAACAAGGTCTACAAGATGTCATTTGATAAGCTGGGGTCATAATGGGGGAACCACCCATAGTTTGACCCGTGAACTGCTGGTAGGGGTTGCCCCCAACCATCTGTTGTTGTGTGAAGTTGTTATTGAAATTCCCCCACCCAAATGAAAGTGGGTTGGTACTCTGTATGTTCGTCCACTGTGGCTGGGTGTTAGCCCCGCCATATTGTTGGTTAAAAATGTTACCCCTTCCTCCCGAGAATAAAGAAAAAGGGGTGTTTCCTACAGGTATATTACCTTGATTCATGTTATAGCCTGCAAAGGTATTAAAACTAGCGGTGGTCGACATGGACGGTGCAGTCATGGTACTCATGAAAGGCACGATTGCAGAAGCATTCAGCCCTACAATAGGTGTGGGAATCCAAGTACTGGGTATGTGGTAAGAATGTTGAGTCACAGGAGGTGGAACAAGATTCACTGTACTACTAGGTCCAAAAGTAGGTGTAGAGGCAGATGCCATAGTTGTTGAACTCAGCATGCCTAATGTATCGGCATTAAAGCTGAAGGACGGAGTCGAAACAGAGGTTGTTTGTGCCGCACTCGGTGTAGTAGTGGGAGGAGGATTTACAATTCTTGTATTCATCCCCATGGTGGGAGTCTGTGGGACTCCTTGTTCGTCCCCTGGGTTAGTCATAGTCTGCCCAGGTGTGAAAAAGTATGAACTATACTCGGGTTGTTGGAAACCAACTGGTACCAGAAGCGGATTGTTATGTCCGGTGAGGGGAGTGTTAAGATCACCAGAAGTGATGTCCTTAACCTCTACAGAATCACGAACTTGTTGACCCGGGGTTCTAGGCTGTGGTTCACTAGGAACCTCTATTTCACCAGTATCTTCAACAAGACCACTAGAGTCTATCCTTTGTCGTCGTGGCGGAGGTAGTGGGTCCACTCTAAGTGGAAGAAGGTTTTGCAACCTTCTAGACCTACGAGGCTGTTGGTCTTCCATAATTATATATAAAAATAAAACTAAGTAAAAACCTAGTGGGCACTAAGACTAGGGGGCAAACAACACACCACTAAAAAATCCTAAGTATTCAAACCAATCAAACAGATGCGTTCCGAAGAAGAGTATGGGATGATGAGGGCCTAGAACAGATCAATGAAGGATGAAGAACAGTTACCCGGGGTCCACAATACAATGACTAAGGGTGCAAGCGTTGGAATCACCCAACCGCCCTCCCAAAGACCTGCAAGGAATTTCCTCCCACGTTTGTCCTAGGTACAACAGATATACCCTCCGCTGTCACCTGTGTATGATCCTATGGTCAGATACTAAGGCTACCATACATACGAAATATCCCTGGGGGGATAGTCGTCAGCCTAGTCAACACGCATGGGCAGGGTAGCTAAGCCCGAAGTACGAAAGGACCCCCGTATGTGAGCCGACTCTGGTTTATGGTCCAAAGGAATGTGAGGGAGGTATCCTCAATAATTCCGATATTCCACGGCCTCGTGCTTAACTTCTGGTTTGAGTAGAGCATCCCAGGGTTATTTGACATATATGGGTTTACCTAAATGAAAATATTACTACTATTGTTGGGTAATGAAACAAGTTTCAAGTAGTTTAAGGTGTTTTAAGCTCGAGACTCTAGCCTAAGCTAGTTGGTGTTGTGTATCCCTAAAAAAGAAAATTGTTTCTATTTGATTTTATTAAAGATTTTAGGGTTACTTTTTAACTCAACGGGTAGTGCATTGTGTGGCGTGGTTGCAACAGAAAGCAAAGTACATGAAATGAAACAACTTTCAACAACAAAAAGACTTTTTATTTTTCATTTGATATTCTTTCCAAAATGAAAACTAAGCAAACCTAAGCAAAAAATTTCTTTTTGTTTTCTTTTCAAATTCCGAACAAAATAAACTATGCTATTTTGCAAAAATTATAAGCCCTACTATTCTAAACAACCAAACTTATTTTGCTTTTTCTGTTATATATGAACGAAAAAGAGCTTGAAAGCAGAAGCAAGTAAGACCTACAAAAGATGTGCAAGTATGGGAAAACGACTCTAAAGTTCACAACAATCGAATCAATGATCCGACAAAGACTTGTCCTACGAGTTTTTTCAAAGGAAAAATCTCTTACACTTGAAAGCAAAGTGGGAAGAAAACAAGGGTGAAAGACGCTTATAACTGGAAGGCAAACTAAGAAGAATGCCCCAAAGCACCAAACCCTAACAAGAACACTAAGCCAAGCAGTAGGTAGGCAAGCGAACTAAAGACAACCTTACTAACACAAAGACTCAAAGGTGAAGAAAACTAAAGCACTTCAAACTCTCTTGATACTGGAAAAGACAACGAAGTCAAGAAATGTCGGGACTCAAAAAGTTTTGGAAGACACCCCAAAGACTCCAAAAAAAAATGGGTCAAACCCTAAATCAAAGGATGAGACACCCAAAGAGCATACAAGTGTTGCAACAAACAATGAATGGTAAGCACAAAGGTTTGTAGGTCGGCAACACACTACTAGGGTATGGATGAGCAACTGTGTTCACTAAGGAACAGTGCACAGTATCCAAAAAGAGTCACAAATGAACCAAACACTTCAAAAGTAACCAAGTGACCAAAAGATGACCTAAGGGACTCAAAAGAGGCTAATGAGACTCAAAGAAGGATTACAGAGCTCAAAGACCAGTCATGAAGGCCAAAAACAAAGTTAGAAACCCACCCAAACAGGCAGAAAAATCAACCCTACATCAGACAGAGAGCTATAGGAATGTGCCCTACTGTGCAGTAGGAAAACCAGCGCATTTGGGGATGTGTGCACTACTGTGCAGAGGCAAACTAGCGCATATGCGCTACTATATGTACAGTAGAGTAGTGCATAGGTCTTAACAAGTCAAAAACTAACTTTGCAGAGGTGTAAAAAGATTGATTCAAACAAAGGGAAGCAGGTAGGGACAACCTACAGGGCTTCTCAGAAGATTAAAGGGGTTAAGAAGTACTGGAAAGACAACAAGAAGGGTTTCCTAGAGTAGAAAAACAACCTTCCCCAGCGGAGTCGCCAGTCTGTTGGCAGGAAATACTACCCTATAGTGAGGAAATGGACACTATCAACTTAAGGGGTTGACAGGTAAACATACTGATTGCATTATAGAAGCGTTTATAAAGGGAAATAGATTAGAGACCTTGAGGACATACCTTGTGAACGAAGTTTGATCCTAGCTTTTGTCCAACCTTACGCTCAATCCTCAACTCAATCTCCCGCTTGATAAACCTACAACACAAAGACCTTTCTCAGCGTATCTTGGTCAATATAATAATGACGGAATTGAAAAGTAATTCAAACATCAAGCATTAACCAACATTGATCCAAAAAAATACATAATCCATTAAGCATTTGATTTGGGACGAGAAAGATGCTTCAACCTTTTATTGTCAAAAAGCATATGAATCATACAAATTATACCTGACTTTGCAGCATGCTCATGTAACCTAATCCTAGGCTCCTACTCCTCTCTGACTTCAAAATTTCTCGAGCATAACCACCTTCAATACAAGCTCCTCATAGAATAAGAGTCTCTCTATGGCTCTACATGACTATAAGTCTCTTATGTCTCTAACCCCTCTCTTCAATCCTCCTTGTATTTATAGGACAAGGTAGGTAGTTCAGGTCGAGAGGTGATTGAAGGAGAAGTTGGGAAAACAACTGCAACTAATCCCAATTCGTCAAATTAATATTATTTTAATCATATTTTAAGATGTGCGCGACTATTTCACAGTGGAGTAGCGCCCAACATGCAACTACAGTGTTTAACAACTAGCATTTGCCACTTTTTTTATTTTGTGCGCTAGTTTACTGAAGTAGAGTAGCGCATACCAGGAGGTGTGTGCTACTATGTAGCTTACAGAGTAGGGAATATGCGCTGGTTTGCTTAAGAAGAGTAGCACCCATGCCAAAATATGATATTTTTTAGGGTTTTGTCAGCTTGCTAGAAGGTGAGTCAGGTCAAAGTCTCATCTAAGGTCATCATGCTCTTCAATCCAAGTTGTCCTTTTGTGTGATCGATAGCTCAAGGTGATCACGGACGGAGAAGTGCATATTTGACCTATAACACCACCATGCATTAGAACTCCAAGCAACACTTCCACGCGTCACTCTCTCTCTCAAAGTCTATAACAAGCAATGATGGACTTATGAAAAGAGAGAACACTAAACACAGTTCCTCCATGCACAACATGGCACCCCATACTATAACTGAAAACATATACTTACTTGCAACAATGAAACTGGTTGCTTGGAGAATCAACTCTCCCAACCATAGGAGAGATCAACTCGATTGTTTTCCCAACTCCACCCCCGAGCTGGATCACTACCATGCACGAGAACACCAAGCAACACTTCCACGTGACACTCTCTCTCTCAGAGTCCATAACAAGCAATGATGGACTTATGAAAAGAGAGAACACTTAATACAGTTCCTCCATGCACAACATGGCGCCCCATACTGTGTCAGTGCACTATTATATATATTTTTTCCCAGGTCTTGTGCCATCCCAATCAAATCTCCAATCAATCCATAAATCCCTATGATTTAGGATCTTTTTTGGTAGTTGATCTTTTTGATTGGATTTGGTTGGTAAAAATATTTCTTGCTTGCTTACACATGTTCTTTATGCCATGGTGGTGTCCCCTCATTTAGATTAATTCTCCAAGTGCCTTTTCTTTTATTAAATAATAAAATCAATAGTTTGTTGTCACTATAGCAATGGACATTCGTCTCTATAGCGACAAAACGTTATTGCCGTCGCTCTAGCGATGCAGAACATTTTATTTTCAAAAATTTTATCTGTTTATCCACGGAAATTTCGATTTTAACTTATTCATGGAAATTTTGAGCCATATGTACTAGTGACATATGTTCCCAAGCCTCATTGGGAAATGATTGCAAATAAAGAGAGCTCAAATGAAGTCTCATAAATTTTGAATAATTTGCAAGATTAGGAAGATGCAAATTTGTAGCAGGGCCAAAAAAGAGGAGTTGAAGTGCTCCAAATAAACATGGATATTGATGCTGCTGATCAAGAGCCTCATAGCAAGAAGCCAAGAACATAGCAAAATGAAGAATCATAGAAAGCACTTGTCGAAGCAGAAGAAGGAGATGATATCTCAATAGAGTTGACAGACCTAGGTGATTAAACACCTATAGGTCATAAAAGATTTATCACCAGTCACATTCATACATTATCCCTTTGTAGAATTTCTAATTCCTTAGAGCTCATAGACATCATCACCTATAATAGGCCCAATTCCAACAAAGTCAAATATTCAAAAGAAATACTTGGATATAAGAGATAAGGGTATGGGAGTTGTGAGAGATTTGAAGAAGCAAATAGATCCAACTCGTAAAAAAATGTTTACTATGGAATACCATACACGGGATAGTACCTTAATGATGTCAGTAATGCACCCTTTAATGCCCATGCCTTCATCATTTAAAGACTAGAATGATGATGAATACGAATTCCATTTCAAACATTATGGGAAATTAGATAAGTTGGATTTGTATAGACAAACGAGTGACATGATCTACAAGGAGGTGGTTCAATCTGTATTCATATAGAAAAAGTTGAGAACAACATTGAATAAGTTTGAACAGTTACTAAAGGAAAAGAGAATAGCAGTCAAGGCTAAACAAGTTTATATAAAAGAGCTTGAAAGCAAAGTTTTGTCCTTAGGATTAAATCCAACTGACACTTCCCAAGCTCAGGATTTGTTGTAAAAAAGGATAATAAGATTGTCCATCTCAGGAAGCAATTACAGATGCCTTCAAATCAATCAGTGCAAACTCCTGAGCTAGCCAAAATGAAGGAAGGAAAGGAGCACATATATGAATGTATATATTTAAAAATCCTGCAGAAGAGAGGGAAAACTAGATAAATGAGCTAATGTGCCAAATAGATTCTTTTGAGATACAAAGAACATCATTAGCAAACAAGCCAACTTCTCCAATTTCTCTCCAATCTTACAAGAGATAGATCAACCTTCAAAAGGGGCATAGCAGATTTCAAGAGAGCCTGAGAAGCCAAACAAACAAACAAAAGGAGCACTTACATATGCAATGAAAGATCCTAACACATAGGCTCAACAAGTAGATAACAAAGATGATAAGATCAAAGAGCTTTAAGAAGAGTTGATCCAAAAAGATAACAAAATTGTTGAACTAGTAGATGAAGCAAATAAAAAAGATGATACAATTGATGATAAAGAGTCAAAGATAAATGAATTAAAAAGTCAAATTACCAAGATACAACTAGATGTCCAGGGTGAAGAGTTTTTGAGAAGAACTAGAAAGACCCTTTGGGACAAAATATTAGTTGGAATGATAGATAGATGGGGTTATTTTGATCTTATACAAGATGAGTTAGATATGTATGAAACATGTCAAAAGGAAATCAAAGATGTTGAAAAGCAGCTTGGAGAAATGACTGAGTAGGATGCTGAAATAATAAATTTCCTGAATACTAGTAGAAATAAGAAGCAATTGGAGGACTTGTAGGTTGAAAACAAGACTCATCTGATAAAGATAGCAAATCAAATGATTACCAAGGGGGTATTGATGTCCAGAACTCAAGACAAAGCTAAAGCATTGGCTGAAGAGATTATTAGATTCAAAGGTCTTTATAAAGAAAAGTCTTGCATTAGTCTTGGTTTACCTCATCCATGGGATGGGAATGGTGATATATATAAGAAGGATGAGTACAAATCCAATCTAACTCAAACGAGAGTTTATGTTGCATAGTTTGATTATTTAGAAGGAATCATAATTGGTGATGCAATGGTAGACAGGTTGAGAGTAGTGTTTGAGATATGGATAAATCTTAAAAGCACACTCAAAAGATTAAATCCCATATCTTATGAGAAGATTACTAATGTTGAAATAACATTAGAGTACTTAAGGGACCACCAATTCCCAATGGGTAATTTGTGGCAGTCATTTTCCAAATACCTTTTTCACTTTGTTGTCCACTTTCAAGTTCACCCCTTGCTCAGGCTATTTCCGCCATCATCATCAACCTTGCTCGGGCTACTTCTACCCTTTCTTTCCATGTTCATTCTAGGGTATATCATACCCTCTCCAAAATCCATGGGGTCCTCCTCCTGAGCAAAGGAATGACACACCCTCCCCAACAACACCCGTCCACTACCCACATGCATATGTGCACATCACCACTACAGACATAATATGACACCTCCCCTAATGATTATTTCCTCCAAGGGAGTATGTATTTCCTATAGTTCACAGAGTTGAGTGGCTAGAATCATATATAAACAGATTCAAAGGAGTGAAGTTTGTTATTGAAGAGATTCAAGATAATAGTTTTTGTATTCATGAAAATATTTTTTAGAAGTCACTCCCTCTTTTGTATTTATCAATCTCTATATTCATTGGACATTGTATAGATTGTATTTCATTTTCATCCAATCTTGATTTTTCTGTTAGAAGTTTGATTACGTCTCAATTCAATCTCCATGGTTATAAATATTTTTCAATTGATTTTTTCATATTGTTAGGCATTTTTTATGTTTCTAAAATTTCCTCTATATGGGCTCTTGGTTTATTTGGGTTAGACATTGCTTATTAAAAGCCATAGAGTGGAATGATGCAAATTTTGTCGCTTTTTTTAGAAATTGGATTACAATGCTTTTAATATAGATTGAATTTTTGATCTATTATTACATTTTCAAATGAAAGGAATGGTTTATTTAAACATGTTAGCATTGAAGGGTTTAGTATATCCTATCCCTTCAAAGTGAAATAGGACCCTACCCTTCAAATTTGATCCCTGGACCTAATACTGGACTATTGAATGTGCCTCTCGGCGTAATTAAACTTAAATTATAACACATTTTTTTTAAAATAATATAATATAAATTTTTAATGTAAAATTATTATAAAACAAATCAATGTAAACTATATAAACATAATTTATTATAAAATTATTATAGATCTGCCACATGGCCATGGGACAACTATGATGTCATGTGTCTAAGTTTCTCAAAATTTTGATCAACGTATAGGAGTATCAATATAGCAATGGTATTCACACCTAATTGGTCGAGCCACTAACATGAGGTTCCCACCAGAGTTGAAATTTGATGGGCATTTACCAGTTTTGGAGCATTTTTCCCGTCAAATACTGGATTTTTTTTATCAAAACATTTTGTTAGACATTTAATTTTTTTATAACCTAGCATTTTGACATTCTATATTTGTTTGAAAACATCATTAATACCTATATTCAGTTAGGAGTCCATTCAAGATGCCAGGTTGTGGCTATAGTCTGGGAGTGGGGCCTAGTCCCTACCACCTAAAGGATGGGCTGATAGTCAACATGGTTGTTAGATAAATTCTTAAATGTTTTTTGAATGCAAAATTGATGAAGAATCAATGAAATTGGATTATGGACGATGGACTAATACTATGGTGAATCAGTGATGGCCCAGGCCCAATTCCAAATCTCCAATGGGCCAGTCATTGGCAAGCATCCCACAACTTGCAATCATACCGCATCCCACTGGAGTCTGTGTTGTTTCCTCGTTCATTGTCAATTCTAATATTTATGGCCTTGGCTTGGTAAGATTATCCCATTTCGGTGATTCCATTTTTGTGAAGGGGAATGTTAAGCCCCAAAACATAAAATAAAATAGTATGACAGGTAAAATTCCAACACTGGTTCCTGCATATTTAGACCTTCCCTGATTCCCGCATGTCTTTCCTTTCCAACCAGAGCTTCTTCAATCCCCAGTGAATTTACGTCCACCATCAAGGCGAAACCATGGCCTATGCCCCAACTGCGTAGGGGTGAAACCGTTTAGTCAATAAATGTTCATAGCCTCCCCGTACTCAATATCTCTATTGCTAGATAGGAGTGGGATTGTGTGAATTTGAATGGGGTTATTACCTCTTAGGAGAGCTGAAGAAATTCAGTCTAAAATCAATTTCTATTCTGAATCTTCAGCAATGTCGGGGCAGTTTTGAATCCCTAGGGAGGACTCTGTGTTTAACAGAGGCCGCGTGCTTGTGTATCTTGTTGAGTGATACAGTCGATCTAGGGTGCTTTGCAATTGAAACCATGTATGATATCTCCGATTCATATTTGGAATTGAAGAAAGTGAAATTGTTGAGCTACTTAGACATCTCCACTTCCAGGTACTTCTCTCGTCTCTCTCTAATTGAAGAAAGTGAAATTACAAGATGGAAATTTAAATTGTCATGGTCTGGAATTCTTAAAACAGGTAGTATGGGTAAAGAAAAATAATGTATGTGTTAAATTGGATATTGGTTGCTTCTTGATGTTAAGGCCAGGAATTGCCATATAGAAATGATAAATCTCCAAATAATAATCTCAAGTTTCTTGAACTTGGTCTTACTAATCTCGGTAAATTGTAGTCATATCTCCTTAGAACCATAATTTTTCTGATATATGAATGTTTACTACTTAAATTATGTAATTTTTTATTTTTTTATGTTAATTCTTTAATTTTAAAATTTTAAGTTATAATTATTTTGGTTTTTCTATGTTTATTATTATGAATGCTTGTAGCCTAAAACAACAATGATTTGGACCGGAAAATAAGTCTCTTTCTGACACGATTTCATTCATGATTTCTAGAAATCCAACATACCAATGTAACAATAGAAGTTGTGCAATTTAGATGCCATGATGAATGTTGTGTTTAAAAAAAATTGACATGCTATGAGCCCGCCAATAGCCCATTCAAAAATTTGGCAGAAAGTAGTAAATCAACATAAAGTATATAAAGAAATATTTTCTTCAAAAAAATAAACCTAGAAGTACACATGTGGCCTGATTGGATTTGTTCAAAGACTGGAATTTTTTTTATAAGGTGAGGGTGCATCCAATCTCGATGTGCATGAAAATAGGCTTGATTAACTCCAAAATATGGCCATCACATAATGCCTCATTTCCATCCATTCGGCCGATTCTATCGAACTAAAAATTGGTGAAATGGCATAATTTAGTTGATCAAATCGCGATTTCATGCAAGTGGGTATCTTCCGAGCACGATTTTTAGTCTAGATTTGTAATTGCCATTCACAATTACATTATGATTATATCGAAGAACCCTAGCAGTGAATCTGTCCCATTATTCCATTCAAATTCCAGTCAGGGTAAGGTCTCCCACTCATAATATGATATAACCCCTCTTTCAAGTACTTTCAAAAAAAAATTCAGTAGTGCTGATGATTTCTTCGTATCCAGGGGTTCAGGTTTTTTGTTCATTTTCTCTATTGTTGTTCCTTTAAATTGGATCTTCCCATGTTCCTTGGTGCTTGCGTAAAATAATGTCTAACGTAGCTCTGTCTTCGACGGTTTCTCCCTCCACTGGCCCTCTTCCTTGTTTGGGTATTGAAGGTTCAGACAAGGGCATGCACTAGATTCCGACCAGTGCTCTGCTCAACGGTGAGCTCCCATATGGGAACCTTTGCTACTCAAGTTCTTCAGGCATATATTGTTATTATATAATGACAGATGGTAGGAGTCATGGTCCTGTTGGAAGGGCTAGCGACAGTGATGTGAATAGCCGAAGAGTGGAGCAGTTGGAAAAGAAAATAGCAGAACTTCGACAAAAGCTCAAGGGAAAATGCGACAAAGAGGACTTTAAATCCATGGAGAAGAGAATTGGGGACAACATAAACGAGAATTTCACAAACAATAATGATGAACTGATTGAACGGATGCAAGTGCTCCTCGACGAACACGTCGCATCCAACCAAGCTCAATGTGATGCTATGAGGATGCCAACGAATTTGGTAGGCTCTGGATAGTCCCCTCCAGCTGTGAGACCTCTCTCATGGGAAAAATCAATGGATATTGATTGAGGGAACCACGCGGCACACCCACCAGGCTCTCTTCTTTATATTTTCAAGATCATTTTTAGTTTTTAGTTTTATGTTAGTTTTCCTTATCTGTTTTAAGTTTTTCATTTTCTGTTTGTTTTCCTTGTCTAGTTTTCTATGGATAGTATAAGAATAGAAGGGGAGGACTGTGTCCTATTTTGTGAAGTCCCTTCTGCTCATTTTTTTAGGCATTTCTTTTGTAAGGGTTGTACTTTTAGAGGGACAATAAAATAATGGAATGAAGGATGATATCAGATTGACCTATTGTGCAAAGGGTCTTCCATTCATTTTGTATAATTGGGATGAAAGACAATTCAAATGATTTATCTAGCTGTCCGGTTCGGCTGACAAACCTTATGAAATTTATCGGATGAATATAGTGTAACTATTACATGATCAATTTGCACTATTTTGTTGTATGTGTTCATTTATGCTTGTTTCTTTCTCCATACCAACATATCTATGCTTGTAAACTAGCTTACAGTTTCTGGAACCTCTGTGTCATAAGAGGTTCACATGATTCCATGTTTTAATATAAATATTTTTGTTGATAGCTTCCATAAATAGTATGTTTTAACCCCTGAGATGTGTCTTAGGCTATTATGTGATACATTTTGACTAAAAGGATGCGAGTAATTCTACCTTAGTGTTCGTTCCAATGCCTGCATTTATTCTACAAGATAAGTAATGATATTTTCTCATGTAAAGGATGACGCCTACAACACAATTTCCATTTTCTGTTGCCTCATCGCAAAAATCACATAATCCCTGAAAATCCGGACCATAATCATTGATTCTACGCACTTGTTTTTTCGGCACACATACCTTGTAATCTTTATACATATTTAGAATTCTAAAAATACCCACTGATAAAGACTATCTCTTGTCTTCAAAAATTGCACTATTCCGCAAAAACCATACCTTCCAACATATAAAAATAGGAAAAGTACAATGTAAAGGAACACTTCTATACCAATTTAGAAAATTGTTCTCCAAATTCACGGATACCCACAGGTTTTCAATTTGAAGCTCTGAACAAACCGTGTCCCAAAGGGTTTTAGTAAATTGACATTGAATGAAAAGGTGCATGACATTTTCTGCCTCATTTTCACAAAGAGCACAATGACTTGGACCGGTCCAACCCTGATGTAAAATATTGTCCCAAGTGAGAATAGAGATTTCCAAGGCTAACCAGAAGAAACATTTTAATGATATTTACTCATGTAAAGGATGACACATACAACACAATTTCCATTTTCTGTTGCCTCATCACAAAAATCACATAATCCCTGAAAATCCGGACCATAATCATTGATTCTATGCACTTGTTTTTTCGGCATAGATACCTTGTAATCTTTATACAGATTTATAATTCTGAAAATAACCACTGATAAAGACGATCTCCTATCTTGAAAAATTGCACTATTCCACAAAAATCATACCTTCCAACATATAAAAATAGGCAAAGTACGATGTAAAGGAACACTTCTGTAATATCCCGATTTTGACCCCATTGTATTAAAATGTAAATAATGTAATATTGTTATAAAATCGTGGTGAGGAGCTCAAGGCCAAGGCCCCACCATCGATTTATTGATGCATATGGTTTATGTGCTAGCCAGGCACATTGGAATTGTAAATATGCATTTTAATCAAATACCCACAACTAGCTATGCAATGCAACAAGAGATGGGGCATGACTTTACAAGGAATTGGGGGGGGGAACATTCAAACCCTTGAGCCAATCAAGTCAAGCCAAGTGTCAATGAGAGAACCCATCAAACCCTCAACTACCCATTTTGACTTTTGTACCCAATCATTCATTCTCCCAAGAGTTGGTTGAGGTAGTTAATGCCTTGGGGAATGGGAAGTATGGCTATCCAAATTCAAGTATGGGCAAGACACCCTTCATGGAAAAACATGTTTTGCTTCTTGGGCAAGAAAACAACCATGAATTGCTCCCCAAGCCATAACCCATCAAGCAATTTTTGCTCTCCCACGAGTTTGGAGCTACCTGGGCAGTTTTCTCCATGGATTTCCTATGTTTTCCATCATCTTTCAAGCTAGGAAGGGCGTTTTTGCTTTGGTTACCAGTGGGGAAGAGAACAGATCGATTTGGGGGTTTCCTGGAGGTCGTTTTGGCCATTGTAATTCCCATAATCTGTGGGATAAATCGTTTTCCTCCATGTGGTCGAATTGCCCTTTCTCACAGTCCGCTTTTGGTGTGCCCACGATTTGGGAAAGACCATGGACATCGTGTTTGTAAATCCCATTTCTGAAAATGTGTATCCATGCCCAGTTCTTGAGTTTGCTTTGGGTAAGAGAATGTTGGGGTTGAGATGGGTATCCATTGCTTTGGCTATGTATGAGCTGGAATGTCCCCTTTCCTTGTAAGAATCATGCCCAGCTCGGGGGTGGCAGTTGTGTTGAGAAAATTGATTAACACAACTGGCCTACGGTTGGGTGGAATGTTGCAGCGACATAGCTAGTTGTTTGGGACAATTGTACAATGAAGATAAGTAATCTCTATGTGTATTTACTTCTGCAATGTTTAAATTGGGGACTGTTTTTTATATGTTGTATGCATACGATATGTGTGTGGATGAGTTTTTAATTCCGCTGTGCCTATTTGTTTGATTTGCATCTCCACAAATTTATTTAATTGCTGTGAATTTAATGAGCGGGCTTCATTTGTGTAAAAGCCCCAGATTGGCATCATAATCCCTTCCAGGAATTGGGTCCACGGGAGGGACTGTGACAACTTCTATACCAATTTAGAAAATTGTTCTCCAAATTCATGGATCCCCACAGGTTTTCAATTTGAAGCTTTGAAAAAATCGTGTCCCAAAGGGTTTTAGTAAACTAACATTGAAAGAAAAGGTGCATGACATTTTCTGCCTCATTTTCACAAAGAGCACAACGGCTTGGACCGGTCCAACCACGATGTAAAATATTGTCCCAAGTGAGAATAAAGATTTCCAAGGCTAACTAGAAGAAACATTTTAATTTCAGAGGAACATTCCACTTCTAGATTTTTTCAAACCACCTTTTCGGGATCAAAGGATACTCTTCTGCAATGATCGAGTTATAAGCCACTTTATATTATTATATTATTTTTTACTTATTTTTAACAAAAATTATTTACACTTTATTTTTATTTTTAAATTAATTTCAAATAATTTTTTTTGTTTTTGTTTTTAATTAAAAGGCATATTTGCATACCACCAGTCAACATACCTGGAAGTTGGCATAGCTATTTGGATTTATGACATCCCGACTCCCGAAATCCGACTGTTCTGGTGCGGAAGTCGGAAGTAGACAACCAAGAACTTAGTTTATTCCATCTCGACTCCCGACGTCCGACTGTTTCGATGCAGAAGTCGGAAGTCGGCAATAGGTCACCTACCCTGTGGCACTCTGTAAATGTGCCACGTGTCACCATATGATCATTCCATGTGTCACCCTGGGAAACCAGATATCGACATTTTAACAACAAAATTTATAGAAATTTTGCTTCAACTAGTTTGCTGACAAGTGGAAATTTTGTCAGATAAAGAGAGGTCACTCTTTCCTCAGGTTGTTCTATTTTGGGGCATTGGAAGTAGATGATGAGGAGAAAGAGCGTCTGCTCCTTCCTTCATGAATTTTTTTTAGGAGTGGGGAAAGTAGATATCGACACTTTAAACACAAATTTCATATGAACATTGCTTCGAATAGTTTGCTGGAAAGTGGAAATATTCTCAGAGAAAGAGTGATCACTCTTTCTTCAAGTTGTTCTATTTTGGGGTGTTGAAAGAATACGGTGAGGAGCAAGAATGTTCACTCCTTTATCCAGGCGTTCTTTTTTAGGGGTGGGAAAAGTAGATATCGACACATTAAATATAAATTTCGTAGGAAATTTGCTTGAAACAGTTTGCTGGAAAGTGGAAATTTTCTTAGAGAAAGAGAGGCCGCTCTTTCCTCATGTTGTTCTATTTTGGGCTAATGAAAGTATATGCTGGGGAGAAAGAGCATCTGCTCCTTCCTCTAGAGGTTATTTTTAAGGAGTGAGGAAACCTGATATTAGTACCCTAATCAAAAATTTGATAGGAACTTTGATTTAAACAGAGTGCTGGCAATTGGAAATTTTCTTAGAGCAAGAGGCGACCGCTATTTCCTCAAGATGTTCTATTTTGAGGTGTTGAAAGTAGATACTGAGGAGAAAGAGCATCTGCTCCTTCCTCCAGGGGTTCTATTTTTGGGTGGGGAAAAGTAGACATCAACATTTTAACAACAAAATTCATAGTAATTTTGCTTCAAAGAGTTTGCTGGAAAGCATAATTTTTCTCAGAGAAAGAGAGACCGATATTTCATAAATTTGTTCTATGTTGGGGTGTTGGAAGTAGATGTTGAGGAGAAAGATCGTATGCTCCTTCCCTTAGGGGTTATTTTTTAAAAGTGGGAAAAGTAGACATCAACACTTTAAACACAATTTTCATAGGAACTTTGCTTCAAATAGTTTGCTGGAAAGTGGAAATGTTTTCAGTGAAAGAGCGGTTGCTCTTTCATCAAGTTGCTCTATTTTGGGGAGTTGAAAGTATATACTCAGGAGAAAAAGAAACCGCTCCTTTCTATAGGCACTCTTTTTAAGGGGCAGGGACAGCAGATATCAGCACCTAAAGCACAAATTTCGTAGGATTTTTCCCTTAAATATTTTGCTGACAAGTGAACATTTTCTTAGAGAAAGAGTGACCGCTCTTTCCTCAAATTGTTCTATTTTGGGGTGTTGGAAGTAGATGTTGAGCAGAAATAATGTTATCCCCTTCATTCGGGGGTTCTTTTTAATGGTTGGGGAAAGTAGATACTGTCACTTTCACCACAAATTTGATAGGAACCTTTCTTCAAACAGTTTACTGGCAAGTGGAAATTTTCTTAGAGAAAGAGTGGTCACTCCTTCCTCAAGTTGCTCTATTTTGTTATGTTGAAAGTGGATACTGAGGATAAAGAGAAGCTGCTTCTTCTTCAAGGGGTTCATTTTAGGGGTGCGGAAAGTAGATAACAACAATTTAACAACAAATCTCATTGGAAATTTGCTTCAACCATTTTCTTGGAAAGTATAAATTTCTCAGAGAAAGAACAGTCACTCCTTCCTCAAGTTGTTCTATTTTAGGGTGGTTAAAGTAGATGTTGAGGAGAAAGAGTTTCCACTTTATCCCCAAGTAGGTTGATTGTGGATTTTTGGTAATTCTGAAGAACCTATATGATTTACGTGAAGATGTAAATCATTTAAAGAGCGTACACCCCTGCGAAGAGCATGGGGACGTGACAAAAAAGGAATGGTTGATCTTTATATGTATGGACCCTTTTAGAAAATATTCTTATCTTAGAAAGAGCGACCGATCCTTTCTAAAGGGTTTCCATTTTGGGGTTGGGGAAAGTAGATGGTCAGAAGAAATATCCACCACCTCTTTACCAAGTAGTTCCATTTTGGAGTTCCCAGAATTCATTAGATCGTATATGATTTTGATGAAGATTTCAATAATTTTCTCAGCAAAAGAGCGACCGCTCCTTCCCTGAGTGGTTTAATTTTGGAGGTGAGGAATGTAGTATATCATATATATGGTTTCAATGAAATTGTCAATTGTTCAAATCTCGTGCACTCCATTCAAACATATGTGTGTTAGATAGCTAAGGATGCCCGTCCTTTATTGATACCGCCTAATCGAATTCATAATTCAAATACGTAAAAAATAATTATGTATAATATTTAAATATTACTAATAATATATTATCTCAATAAATATTTCCAACCTCTATGGTCAAAGGGACCCTTTTAAGAAGGAATTCCCACTCCTTCCTCAAAGCATTAGTCACTCATTCATCCATCATCACATTGAATGCCTTCCAATGAAAACAACATATTACCTTTTGAGCATTCAACGACACCTTCTTATTTCATGGATTTATTCTAAGCAACAATTACATTGTATCAAATTAGGAAGGATCGTCCGTTCCTTCTAAAATTGATTCCTTCTCAAAAAACAATAGCATGGTAAATCTACATGATATTGTTGTTACTAGAAATCTGAACATTTTCTCTATAGTGAGGAACGTTTTCTCATTTATCGTCTTATGGAGAATGATAACATACAATAATTCTATTAACCTGTAGAGAATTGAATTATTTTTAATGTGCTCCTGTTATTTTGTATTTCAGAAATCGCTTCTGAAATGGATTTTGGTTCTTAACAATGTGTGGAGCTCATTTTGAATGGATTGAAAGTTGCTGAAGGAATCTCTTTTCCAGAAAGAAAAATATTGCATAATATAAACATTCATGATGGATGTATCATTATAAATGTTACCAAGATTTTAAATGTAGGTCTTCAATTTCCCTATCCATTAGAAGGTGCAGATACATTGTCAGAGGTAGTTGGTGGTTATATTCAATGGCATGAATCTGAGATCGTTAACCACATTGGATCTTCTCTTCAAGAGAATGAGGTGAATGATATACCAACTTCTACTTCGAAAAGTGTAGAACATATTATAACAATTGACAATAAATCTTCTTTTATTATGAGAAAAATTAATTTGTTATATAAATGTTCAGAATGCAAGGATTGCATTTCCATAGGTTTTGTAACAAATGTGTGTGGGACTGATTTTGTTGGGGGAACGTTTTTGGGTGACTTATCCTTTGGTATTCTAGTGGATGAAGTGATGTTTTATTGTATGTCATGCTGTCCTAGGTTAAGCAGTGGAGGTTTTGTTGTATAGTCAATTAAAAGAGTCATAGATTTAATACGGAAACATTTCTTTCTATTGAAAACAATTTCCACAATAATCAATCTGAAACTACTTTGAAAGTATTATGCCAAAATCAACATATCAAGTTTGTGGGAGAGAAATTTAATTTGATACATCAATGTTCTTTAAAGCCACATTATGTTGCTCGGGAAATAGTGTCTAGTATTTTTTAAGGAGACATTGTACAGTTCAAACCACTAGATGTTGGTGAGTTTGATATTTTAGTTCATAAAGTCTTTTGCAATTGTGAGGGTTGTGGTGTATTTGAAGGATCTCTTGTAAGATGGATTACAAACAGTTTGCTTGAACTCAATGATGTTCCTTTGGATGTTATACTAAAAAAGAACGCAGATGAAGACATGTTCAACATTTGAAAGATTTTTGAAGAATGTCCTTTACAAATATTGGTCCTTCCAAGTACTCCCCATTGTGAATATACAGATTTTAAATGTAATGGAACAAGGCCATACAATTCCGTAAAGCGACAAGCTAGAACTAAAATTTCTAAAATAAATTCAAGCTTAGTACCTTATAGGCATGGAATTGATCAGGGTGCATTCATTTCAAAAATTGTCACCGAACATTGTTGCTCAAATCTTTGTATTTCAAAAATTTCACTTCAATCGATAGTTGAATGTTTGAATAAATTTCATAGTATGAATGGAAATTCAAGAAGACAGTATGTTATAAATTCCATTGGATCAAATGCTCCTATGGCCAAAGAAAGAGACGAGAGAAAAAGAAGCATATTTACAATGAGATTAGACACAATAGACGTCTGTCAAAATGCATGGTATAGATGCCATGGGATAAAGAGGAGCACTTTCTACAATTATAAAAGCATGTTCTTGAATGGTGATGTGAGAGCTCTGCATGGTAACAGTGGCTTGGAAAAATCTAGGGAAAACACTGTTGCACTGGTAGCTACTATTAATAAAATTTTAGAAGAGAATTCAGACAAATCTCTACATCTTACACGATTAATTAGTGAATATGGAACAAGGACAACCTTGAAATTTTTTCCATCTAATATGTCCCATGGTTTGCTACAAAAAATGGCAAATGAAAAAATCAAAAGTATTGGTTTGCCTCCAGCATCACAATCCTCCTTTAGCAAGGTGATGAGAGAATATTTTTGAAATGTTAAAATTTTTAAAGCAAACTCCTTTGAAAGGGGTAATGAGTGCATTACAATACATGATAGGATAAAGGGAACCGTTGATCTAGTTGAGGTGGAAAGGTTGCGAGGACATCAGGCAGCTCATAATAAATATATCACAAGTTGTCATCAAGTGTATTATTCTCACAGATTAGCTTCACAAAAAAATCCAAAGACTTTTCTGAGTATTGTTCATGACAAAATGGATAAGTCAAAGACTTCCATTCCAAGGATGGGTAAAAAGGAAAAATATTTTAGTAATTTTATGAATCTTCCCATATCATTGACTGGAATGTTGAATCATGGGAACAATACTGGGGTTTTGGACATTTCATCCTTTGATTTTTAGAGATGGGATCGGATTTCACTGTGACATCCATGACTAAATGATTGAAAAGTCTTGAAGAACCAATGGTTGATAAATATGGTGATTTTCTCTACAAACGCGGAACATCTAAGCACCAATTGCATGATGCTCTATTGCAATTAGAGTCATATGAAAAGTGTGTGATATACAAACAAGATGTAATGCAACATGATATATTGTGTGTTGATGGTACTGATCAATGCATGCCAAATAGAAAACTACCACCCATATTGTTGTTGCAAATGGATAATTGTTTAGGTGATAACAAAAACCACTTTGTATTGGCATTTTATCTCTTTTAACAACAATGAGAGTGTTCAAGATTGTTGAAATTGGATTCCTCCAGGTTGGGCACACCCATGAACACATAGATGGCATAGATGGAACTTATGGAAGGTTATCAGTAAAGCTAATGCGCAAGGATATATTTTCAATATCAGAAATTATGGATACGTATAGGACATGTGAAGATCAAAATTCCTATGTCCCTTATCTAATTGATGAAATTTATGATTTTAAGAGTTTTGTGAAACCCCACCTTTTGGATGGAAATGCCAAGATCATAGGTATCAAAAAATGCCATTTTTTAAACTTTCAGTTCATAGATAACATTCCAGCCATGCAATGGAGGGAATCACTTCGAGATGAAGCTTGGTAATCTCTTATTCATCTGTGGCGGTCATTGCCAGATGGTAGCACATAATTTCCGGTGGGGCAGCCTAGGTTATTAAATCTGCAATAAAAAAGACCTCCAGACATTAACAAAATAAAATAGGAATAGAAACATATATTTCATTCTGGAATTGAGGGATTAAGAAGGGAGGTGAACGATTTTGGCATCCCATGTTAAATTATTAGGAGGTTGTATATAAATATTTGGACAGTCCCTTCGAGAGTGTTGATCAGTCAACAACTAACTTTTGGCCATCAACAAGCCATGATATTCATACTAGTGAACCTACAAGATCTGAACATGAAATTATGGATGCCTATTTAAAGGAAAATGTTCCTTCTTTTCAAGATTGCTATGTTGGACCAATATGCTACAAGCCTAGAGATGAATTCATTCTAAGAGTGGATGTTGTAAATGGACAAATGGTCATTGTGCAATCACTAGATCCAGATTGTGCAATATGTTTGGGTAGGGCGATTGGTAATATTTATTAGGATTCAGATGCTAGTACTCTTGGGTCTTACAAAGTAGAGGTGCAATGGTGGAACCCAACAAGATCATTGAAGGATCTAAAGGTCTTGTACACAAACTGCTTAAATAGAAAGCAACAATGGGTTGTTGGTGCAGAAGAAAATATGATGATCGATGTAAATAACATCATATGGGAATGGTCACGAAGGCTAGGATGGACAGGATTTAGTATAAACGAGAAGGGCCTTGCAGCAATTAAGGAACAATGAGAACATATGGGGCATAATATTGATATTAGGATGGATGTTCCTATGGATATCGTTTGATGGGATCTTATCCCAACAAATTTCTATTTTGTTACAATCCTTCTAGTATGTCTGTCAACCTGGCTGGGAGAGGAAACGTCGAGCATCTGGAACGTCCACGAGCCTCTAGGCATTTGAGGAAAATTACTACAGTGATGCATAATACACCGTTTACTGGTTACTACTATGTAAGTAAGCTGTGTCTATACAGATTATGCAGAGAATTCCTACCTCATTTGGAAACTACTAAAATTATGTATGTAAAAAGCTAGATATTCTTGATATTGTATCAAAAAAGAAACAAGAACTAATAAACTTGCTATTCAGACAAGGACTGAATATTATAGACATTGCAATTTTCACCTTAAAAGATTGCACATTTCCAAATGAAAATTGCACTTTTCAAATCAAAATTTGCATTTTTTGATTTGAAATTCACACCTTTTGAATTGAAATTCATAGTTTCATAATAAAAAATTGCAATTTTAGGGCTCATAAGTAGTCAAAAAGCACACTATTTGAATAGAAAAACACACTTTTCAACGCCAATATTGCCACTTCCAGAACCTAATTTTGCGCTTTAGAAAGGTTGATATTGACACTTTCAAAGTCTAAATTCACACTTTTTTAGTCCACAATTTGCCTAATAAGTCCAAATATAATGAAATAGGCATTAAATCTTAATCAAATTATGATGAAAAAGGCTTATTTTATTATTGGTCCTATTCTTATGAAATGTAATGGACATCTTTTTAAGATTGTTCAACAAATCATAAGGCATGTTGATTGGGAAACCTTTAAATATCAGAAAGAAACAAACATGGTAAAGGAAGACACAAGAATACCTACCTTCCAACATGACATTCTACTAAGTGAGATAGAGGATGGTTCACCATTGTTTCTTGGAAATATTGGGAAGTATGCCCCTTTCAACCTTCACCTCCTGATTGGGTTTTTCAAAAATTGTTTCCAGGAATCATCTTTCAATATGCCACCTTTAAACCATCTTTCCACCTGTTATGAGAGATGAATGGCTTGGGATACAAATTCCTCATGAAGCCGCAATTTAAGATCCCTAATTTGGGCATTTTCCCTATCAAACGATAGGTAAACATCCATAGAAACCTCCACATTATACCTGTCAAACTTCATCAAGAAATGAAGCCATCCAATTTTCTGAAACAAACTCTTCAAATCGAGATGAACATCTTACAATTATGTCCCAGTTAGTTGAAAATGCACCACAAGAGCCATGAAATTGACTGATGGTTTGGATAGGAAATGAGAAACCAAACAGAGAAATGGTAGCATAATACATATGGTTTTCCCCTCGACTTACAAAAAAAAATGAAAATCCATGCCAAAAACGTCTACCTCCATGAAATCAAAGTAAATGGAACCCTCAAGAACACTTACAAGTGAATAATTACAATTTTTTATTTACATATCTATGGTTTATTTTGATTTATGAAGTCATTTATATTCACGACTTATCAAGTTGT
This sequence comes from Larix kaempferi, assembly GCA_027924585.1. Classification (NCBI taxonomy): domain Eukaryota; kingdom Viridiplantae; phylum Streptophyta; class Pinopsida; order Pinales; family Pinaceae; genus Larix; species Larix kaempferi. The sequence continues at coordinate 3,730,910 of BSBM01001114.1, read as the reverse complement.
GAGTCATCATTAAAAATTTTCAGACTGAGAAATGTTGAGAATTGTGTAAATGAATAGTAATCTAAAACATTTGAATATTAAACATAGAGATTAGGATAATAATTTGAATATATGGTTTACATAATATAAATCTAAAAATATTTAAAAACCATATATTTCCAAAGTATTATAATGCTATTTTTATGATTATAAATGGACTGCACCAAAGTTATAATTACGATCATCATAAAATAAAAGATCAGGAGCTACAAATATTCAAATAACTTGGCTATATAAGATAACAATATTAATTTTATGAAACTTTTTATAAAATTCAAAAAAATATTGGTAAAATGCATAAGCCAAGAGATAAGTAAAATGGAGCTAATTGAATTTTTGATAGCTACGAAAATTATTGTCCACGGATAATGATAATTAACCAATTGAATCATTTGTCTAAATAAAGATCAATCATTAACAAATTGATAAACTCAATATGATCAACCAACAAGTGCAAAAGATGAAATCAAAACTCTTTTCATAATGAACGAGTTGAACTGTGAAGATGAGGGCTGCAAATAAAAAGTATCTCTACTTTAAATCTAACATAGCAATTATGATAGACTTAAGTTAGTTTTATAGAAAATTGGAAAACACAAGGACACAGAACCAATTTAATGAAATAAAAACTCATTATCAACCTAAGTCAAGATTTTACAATGAGGACCCTTCATGAGATGGAAGGGACTTGTTGGGAAGCCAATAAAATTTTGATTGTTTTGCAACACTTATTATACTCATGGTAATGGTATGGATGTTGTTGCATGCCTCAGTATCTGGAACATTACTGCAATATACTCTTCATAAATTTCCTTGTTTTGTTTTTATAGGTTGGTTGTATGTCTAAACTATTTTAGGAATTTCCAAATATATATGGGTTTTATCTCAGCCAATTGTTACATATATGGATGCGAGGATATGCATACCACATTAAATCCTACAATGAAGAGGGATACCTTCCACCCATCCTTCCACACTACAGATTTCTAGGTTTTAGTTACCTTCCAAAATCAATCGAAAAAACATATAATTAAATAATTTTATGATAAATCAGAGAAAAACAAAACAAATATGAAACATAAAACAACCAAATGAAAAACCTGTCCCTAGCTCCCAGAGCTTCACTCTTCAGTTCCTCATCTGCATCCTGAAATGATTCTTGCCAGAAACTGCTTAGTTTCAAATGAGGGTTCTGTATGCATATATCCCATATATGATGAAATACCTTCTCCCTAGTCTCTATATCTTGCCACCCCAACAACACCACATCCAATATCAATTTTACCCCCAAATTCAAGTACATTATGCTTAAATTTACATGACAAAAACCACCAAAAAACTGCAAATTCAACGATATTTAAAGGATTTATACTGTTGTTGTACTCAATACCAATAAAACCCATTTTCTACTCTATCAAGACTTAATTTACAACAAAACCATCAATCGAAATCATGCTACACGCATACCAAAGTGTATGAATTTTGTTATAGGCATACCTAAGTGTTTGAAAGCTCAAGATCCACAAGTCTAAACTTGGTTTGAGCATATATCTATTAATAAATATGAAAAATGAAGCAACTATAGGGCCAGTGCAAGCTAATGAGGGTCTCTTTTGATGCCTTATATGCAATAGAAAACTAAAAAAATAGGCATCCCTCAACTTACAAGGATATTTTGAGATACTTACTCAATGAATCTTGCTTTGAGTTAAAAAGGTGAAATGTAGGAAATTGAATATTGTTTCCAAATATATAAATTTTATCTATTGAAAATGTTCATAACATTCGTTGTTTTCTACCCCAAGGAGCACATATTGAACTTGTCGTTGACCATACACAAGTATGGTACATGCCGGGTGCACTAACAGGGGATGCATAGGAGCTTGATCATTATCCTAATATCCCTGAGTTGTTTACTGATTTGTAAGACAAAAAAATACTTCCATCCCAATACCGACTATAGCCAAATCTCAACATATGGATATAATTGAGCCACTAACAAATGGAGAGTAAGAGGACCAGAGAGAAACAACACTATATATCACAACATTTTTTTCCAGATGATGAACCAATCAATCCATTAGCATTGTACATGTTTCCAGTAAGAATAAAGAACCAGTCAGTGAACCTTTGGGAGAGACGACTACAGATAATGAAGAAGAACCACTCCTCAAAGATGGATTTGAGCCTGAATTTGATGAACCCCAACTTAAGGAAAAATTCAGCCAAGTTGTTGAAAACATCTTTCCATATCAGTGCAATCTTAGAAGTAAATATATTAGCCTTTTGAAAATGTATATATATAGGTACATAAACTAACTAGATATGCAATGAGAAACAAATCATCCATCAAATCATAGTGTAATAAATGGATAACATTGATTATTACATAACAAACTCAGAATGGAAGAGAAAAGAATGACCAAGTTCATTAAATAACTGAATGGACAAGGTTACAATATATAGAGAGGTAATTCGTGTTAGGTTAGAAGGAAATTTGAATTTCCCATGCCATGATAAAAGGAATATTCATTCTTAACTTAAAGAAAATAGCCTTAGTTATTCACGCAAGCTCTCCTAAACTGAGTTGAACTATCCTGAACTGAACTAAATTGAACTAAATTGAACCGAAATGACATGCTCTGAATTGAAATGAAATGACATGCACTGAATTGGGGCGCTAATGTCACTAGAGGACCAGTTAGGAATAGTTAGAGTCGGTTAGGAATCATTTAGTGGGGCATTACTAGTCTTCACTCAACTTCCTCTTTAAATTAGGGAGTAACTCCGCCAAATTAGGGAATGCGTCCTCAAATCATGGAAGGCACACCCAAAATTAATCTTTTGACTCAGCGTTGACTTAGGAAGTGGATTTGAGTGTGGTTAGTCCCATTAGACTACTCAAGACATTCTCTAGGAGGGTTATTAATTTACTCTAATACCGCCCCATAAGCCTAACTAGGTAAAAACAATTAAGTAAAAAAATGGGTCCCAACAATATTTAGGCATAATAGATACCCATGTACATAAAAACAAATAAATTCTCTGAAATTTGGGAAAGAGGGAAAAAACCTAGTGGGAAAAAAACCCATAAAAGAAAATGTGAAAGAAGACTTTAAGGAGGCTCCCCATAAAATGCCTTTACTCCCAAAGAATCTCTCAACTGGGTGAACTGTTGCTCAATAAAGGGATTTGTGAAGATCCATGCAAAAATTTATGAAATCCTCCTTCTTTTGAATTTCATGTGATCCCATTCACGATATCCAAACACTTTGAAGTGCTTGAATGGTGGTTATTAACCACTCCTTGCTTCAAATGGAGAAAATACCTCAAAACGTTTGTGCGGAACTTGGTGACCTGTAGGAATAAATTTTGTATATTTGGAGAATGAGAAGAAATTATGGAGTTATTATTCAACAACCCGATGTGGAACAAGTTCTCCAATGGCCTCTTTCATATTCTAAATGTATGTGAATAAGTCCTCGTAGTACATGAGTTGTAAGGATTATGGGGCCTCCTTCAACAAGACTGGATCTAGTATACCAATTGTGTAGCAACTGAATTGGGGAGATAAGAGATACATGGATGCAAAATATCTCTCTAATGGCCGCAAATGAGCTCTTTGATGGCTACAAAAGTACTCATTGATGGATGCAAAATGATCTCTTTCATGGCTGCAAGTACACTTCTTTGATGGTTGTAAATGAACACTCCTTCGATGGTTGCAATTGCACTTCTTGATGGTTGTAAATGAACACTCCTTCGATGGTTGCAATTGCACTTCTTGATGGATGAAAATGAGTAATATAAATGGGCTCTTTGGTGGCTGAAAAAACCCTTCTTTGGTTGCTGAAAAAATCCTTTTTTGATGGTTGCAAAAGGCCTTCTTTGGTGGCTTTCAAAAAGCCTTCTTAAATCTACAAGAGTAGTGGCTGCAAAAGTATTCTTTGGTGGCTGCAAAAGAATTATTTGGTGGATGCAAAAGCCTTTATTGGTGGTTGTGAAATCCTTCTAGGGTGGCTACAAAATCCTTCTTGGGTGGCTGCAAAATCCTTCTTGATGGCTACAAAAGCCCAACTGTGAAAGCCCTTCTCAACCTGCAAGCTAGATAACTGACAAGAAATCATTGAACACTAACTAGTTTAGTATCCCCAATGCTTTGATACCATATTAGATTTGAAAATGTATAGATCTAGGTACATAAACTAACTAGATATGCAATGAGAAACAAATCTACCATCAAATCATAATGTAATAAATGGATAACATTGATTATTACGTAAGAAAATTAGAATGGAAGAGAAAATAATGATCAAGTTCATTAAATAACTGAATGGAGAAGCTTGCAATATATAGACAAGAAATTTGAGTTAGGTTAGAAGGAAATTTTAATTTCGCATGCCATGCTAAAAGGAATAGTCAAGTTTAACTTAGAGCAAATAACCTCAGTTAGTCATGCAAGCTCTCCTAAATTGAGTTGAAATATCCTAACCTGAACTAAACTCAGCTGACATGCACTAAGATGAACTAAACTGAACTGAATTGGGGCACTAATGTCAATAGAGAACCAATTAGGAACAATTAGGGTTGGTAAGGACTTAGTTAGTGGGGCACACCTAGTCTTCACTTCACTGCCTCCTTAAAACAAGGAGTAACTCCCCCAAATTAGGGAAAGCGCCCTTAAATCAAGGAAGGCACCGTTAAATCAGGGAAGGCACCCCCAAAATTATGGTTTTGACTCATGGTTGGATCAGGAAGTGGATTTGAGTGTGGTTGGTCCCTTTAGACTCCCCAGTACATGCTATAGGAGGGTTATTTACTCTAACATTAGCAACCAGACAAAATTCCAAAAAAAGAAAATGGATCTTGCTAGACGCCACATAAGATGATATTGACGAACTTAGAGACCAAGATAAGCATGTCTTATTTGAAGCAACAAATAAGTTTTTTACCATAGACCTTCAAATTCAAAAGGAGTACTAGCAAAATCAACTGTCTCATGCATCCATATCAAAGACTTATTTTGTAGCACAACCACCTATACAGAAGAAATTTATGTCAATATTCACAAGGGAAAATTATGATCAATCTGATAGATGAATCTCCACTTCCGTCTCCATCTTGACTTGAAGAATAAGAACAACAAGAGGTAATTGCATCCAATCCTGAACCTGTCATAATGACATTTGAATTTAGTTAGTTTCTTGTTACATACTCACAATTCATTAGGGTTACCTATCCAAGTTATCTGCAAACCCTCCTGCCCATTCACTTTGTATACATGAGTTTGGATTTCCTGCTTCTAATTCTCCAAGCAAAGTAAAAATTCCTTCTCTAAAGAAAATGATCAAACCTTATGTTTCCCCTTCGACTACAATTGAAGTTCCTCTGCAAAACCCTCTAAAATCAAGCTTATCATCAACACATATTTTGTATCCTGAACCATTAATCACCTCCTTAAACATATATTTCCCATTGCCTACATCTAATACAAACCCCCTTATTGCATAGATACCCATTTTGACCACAATCAATTCAACTGTGATCACAACTTCCCCTTCTTTCATGTCGAATTCAACATTACCCACTTCTATTGTTGTCATGAATTCTCCAATTTCCCCATTATTATCGACCTCGATGTCGATGGCCCCTTGACAATTCCCTCTTCAACCTCTATCCCTGTATCGACTTCGTCAGTTCCTCCTGCATCGTTTTCCCTGAGATGACTACCCCTATGTCGACCTTTCCTTCAACCTTACTTGCGATAAACCCTTCGATTGTACCACTTTCATGTACAACCATATAGATCATGAATGCTTCAACTACGTAGTCATCTGTACCTCCTGCATCAATTGTAGCTACATTGTCTGCTTCACAAATGATCCTGAACCCCAACAAAGACAAAAAGAATTCATCCAATAAAATAAACAAAAGAAAGAAGTCTAAGAGTGACACCAAGATAACATTGATAGTACAACCAATAGTCAGATCAACATCAACTAAAGCTTTTTTCTCGCCTTTTAAAGATTCAGAACATGAACTTGATGGCTTTATCAAGGTGGCCACCAAAGAACACAACAAAATATGATCAGAAAGCTCCAAAATGATGAAAGCATTAAAGGAGGAACAAGAAAATGAATGGATAGTGTGTGCTGCAAAAACATAGCAGATTATTGGACCTCTACTAGAGCCTCTCCAAGAGAAAACAATTGACAAACTATAAACTCTAGTTGAATTTGTGCTAGAAAGTTATGAAAAAATTTAAGACTAGCTAGTTTAAAAACAACAAGATGAAACCAGCCTCCTCATCGCCAACCAATTCAGAGAATTTGAAGAATGCGACAAAAAATTAAAAGAATATGAAAAAATGCATCCAAAGCAATAATCGTCCTTAATAACTTGTACTCACATTACGGAAAAATTTGCGTAGATATTCAAAATATGTAGAGCACTCTAAATGATCTTTATAAGCAAAAGCAATCAGCCAACCCAATGATGACACACATTTTAGATGACCAAATTAACATGGAACAACAATGACAATACTTGTTAAGAAGAAACGAGTACCAGTGGCTTCATGAAGGCAAGAAAGCACATGGAGAAGTCACTAGGCTCAGTAATCGCATCTACAAACTGATGAAAACAACCAAAATCCAAACAAAAAACTTTGGACCAGACATGTAGAATATGCTAGATCAACCTATGCAAGTTAAGCTAATCCAACTATTGGAACTCACCAGTTTGGAAACAAACATCAGGATTAATGGGATGAATTTCAAGACCACCTCACTCTCTCTACCCTAGACATTGTTGAAGCATGTGTTGAATTTACTCCACCGGGACAAGCATCTAGGTCGCGACAACCTTGAAAAACTTATTATGTTTTGTAATTTTTTAAAACTTGTATAAAAATTCATGTCTCCTTACTCTATTCGAGACAAATAAATGTTTTGGGGTGGGGGAGATGTTGTAGGAGCCTAATCGTCCATCCGACTAAGTCTTCCTGACCGACTAGATATTAGTTGGCTCAGTCGGTCAAGTCAGTTAGGATAACCAACCAAACAATTAGGAAGTTGTAATTGAATAACTACTTATATGCGCTATATATTAGTCTAGTGAGCCAGAATATGTAACAATGCTTTTTGTGTATGATGGTCTCTTGCACATTGGGGAGACATGGTTGTAAATTTGCAATGTACACCAAATTTCAAAATTTTCCCACCATTTGGAAAAATTCAAAATCCACTCAGCAAGCAACAGAAGAGAGCAATGCCAGCACGTGGAGCACTGATGGCAGGGCGTTTGAGCAGGGAAGGTACGATATTGATCCTTAGGTGGTCAAAGGCACTGTAGAGATTGTAAACATGGTTTTTTAATTCGGTAATTTTTTTATTTAACCTTGTTACAGTGCACCTGAAACTTAAACGCACTGGTGTGGTTATTGAGAATGAGCACACTAAAAATGAAATTAAAAATAAAAAAAATATAATTCGTGGTTTTTTTTTTATTTCAAAATTTTTTGAATTTAACCCTATTACAGTGTTCCTAAAACCCAAATTCCCCAGTGTGGTTATTGAGAATGACTGCACTGAAAATGAAAATAAAAAATAAAAAAATAAATCTTATCCATGTTTTTTTTTAATTTAGTATTTTTTTTATTTAACCCTATTATAGTGCACCCAAAATGTGAACGCCCTAGTGTGGTTATTGAGAATGACCGCACGAAGAAAAAAAATGAAAAAAAAAATCTAATACGGTGCTCTCCACTATATGTTCACCCTACTTTGATGCTTTCAAATCAGTTACACACCAGTGCACTTGAGTATGTTAAACACATCAGATGTAGAATTATACATTTTTTTCACTTAATGGTGTTTCCGACCATGGTGCCACATGATTTATGTCCGCATAGGGGAATTCATGTCTGACTCGAACACATGTGTGTTTTGTATGTAGAAAAATACCGGAAAAACATCTTCCCGCTCCCCTCCGCTATACACAAGTATTTGGGATATTTTTAGAGGAGCATCCACTATAACCTCTGCTACAAGGACTTTTCCTTCTAGCATATTCAAAATTTTCATACCCTCTTTCAAATTTATTTCTCAAATCCATTCAAACAATGTATTTATGGCTTCGGATCCTCTATACCCTAAACCCAAAACATAGCATGGTCTCTTATCTAACTCCAATATTTAATTAATTTCACTATATATTTATGAAGAATGCAAAATGTTTAAGCTCTCCATGATATCTATAATATGGATTTTTGTAATCGCAACATACAATTATTTTTTGGGTGTTGTACATATAGGGTTTTGGGTTTTAATAATGTTGTTGAGGTGCACAATTGTAGTTCATTGGACCAAGAAAAATTAGTTTCATCACCCACTACATGTGCAAATGATGTTTACTATTTCGGCAATGTCCTGCTAGAGATGATTTCAAGGAACCTTACATCCATTGAATTCAATGACACATGAACATGGAAGTATTCATGGATAGACCATGCCTTGTTCTAATCAATATTCATGACAAGGATAATCCTCCCCTGATTCTTGATCCCCATCTCATTGTAGATTAGGGCCTATTAGAGGATGTATGGGTTGTTGTTGTAATAACCAAAAGGCTTGTCTCAATCCTCGATGATATGTGATAGTGAGCTCGCCATTTTCTTTTATTGTACTATAGTAATTAAATGATGACCAACTAGGTGGTTACGTCCAAATTATATCAATGAGATTTGATAATTGCATTGAACAATGACACTCAATTATATACACATCTAAAATATTATCTTGATGTTTGTGATTTTGGATTGTAACATGGGTACTAGGAATTTTGAATGCAAATAATTTGATTATGGGGTTTCCATTTTTGTACTCACATTGACACTTTAAATGATTCCAAAACCATTATTTTGCATTCAAATCCCCAAGGAAATGTGAATAATGAAATTGGAAAGCAATATTCTTTTTGTTTTAGTTCACATAGTCAAAGGAGAGATTGGTTCATAGTTGCAGTACTTCCGTTTAGGTTAGCTATTGTCATAACTTGTATATTCATGTTCAACTTCCACTTCTACTTGTATCGTTCCATTAGCTCAAGTTATGATTAGTCAAAGATGTCTTCATTCTATAATACTTGAAACCTTTTTCCATTAGGTTCTCACAACATGCTTCCATTATTTGCTCGGAATGTTTTCTTACTAAGAACAAAACACAAAACATAAAACATAGGTAATACATTATAAAATTGATCATTACAACACTTCTACTTATGTATTTGAATTTATCTTAGTATGCTTTGCAACAAATTATAATCTAGGCCGCTGCTTAGGATTATTTTGCTTATCTCTTTTTACTATAGGTTTTATTCTCATCATGGAAATGCTTGCTCTGTGATTTCAATTACTTTAGAATTTCATTCACATTTCAAAATATGACTAAGATACAGGCTCAAGTTTAGTCAATAATAGAGTTAGTTGCACCAACGTTTTCCTTTAAAGTAATCGAATCCTAATTTTTTATGTGTGTGTGTGTGTGTGCGTATGCGTGCGTCCGTGTGTGTGTGTGTGCGTGTGTGTGTGTGTGTGTGTTTGTTTGTGTGTGTGTGTGTGTGTGTGTGTGTGTGTGTGTGTGTGTGTGTGTGTGCGCGCGCGCATGCAAATACGAGGAAGAATCCATTACACACTTGTTGATTGTTTGTCCTTTTTCACAAGCAATTTGAAGGCAACTGCATACTTTAACTAAACAACAATTTGACTAGTCTGGCAGAGAGGTTGTGGCCACCCTTGAGAAATGGATACAAGAGCATAGGTACATGGAATTTAAGGTTTTTCCTTTGATTATGATGTGGAGCATATGGTTATCTAGGAATACATCCATTTTTTAGAATAGGGATCCTTCTCCATTCAGATGTGCTACTACTGGCCTTTCAATCCTATCTAATTTCCCTCAGGATGATGATGAGGCTTCTCAAAGGCACATCCAACCAGAAGTTATTGACAGATCAGGATCCTAGGCATATTTTTATGGTCCTTCCTAGGTGACACCACAAATTGGGGGTCTAGAGGTATCCTATACATATTAGATGACCACTAGATAAAGTTCTCAACTATCATTGGGAATAGAACAAACAATCGAGTAGAGATTATGGATTTTAATATTTTATTGCAGCTAGTTGTTTAACATGGTATACAAAAAGTTCAAATCATAGGGGATTCTCATTTGGTGATTAACTGGTCCAGGCTCAAAAAATTCCCAAGGAACATTTAACTCATGCCTTTGTATGAGAAGCTAATTACTATTGATGCGACAGTCCATCAGATTACATTCTATTGCATATATAGGGAGCATAATCAATTGGAATATCAACTTTTGAAGGATGGACTTCAAATAGGTCCTAGCCTATGGCACTGGTGGGTAAGAAACATAAAGGGTCTAGCTGAAATCAACCAAGGACCATTCTAACACATATCCTATCTATCCATAACAATTCATAGCTATAGAGATCAAAGAAAAAGCACACATCTTCTATATTGGATGATAGATATATATGATACATAATATGTTTTAGAAACTAGCTTATAGTATCTTGCCTTTACTGAGTTCACGAGGACGTAGCAGGAATCTTAGAGCAAGAAACAGCTCCGCTATGGTTTGTGTAGGCAGAACATTGGCGGCCATGGATTCTTCCATGGTCGCCCTTCTCCTGCGTTTGCTTCAGACGAAGCGTGATGGTTTTTTCGAGATTGGAGAGAGGGCGGTACTTTGCGCGGCGACCCATTGGGTCTGTGCTCCAGATCCAGTGGCGGCGGCGGCGGTTTCTGGGTGGCTCGTCGGTGGAGAGGGTCGGCTGCTGTGGGCGGCTGCGTCGGTGTGTTAGCTTCGCCATAGCAGTAGCAAAAATGGCTTTCTTTAGCGGAAGATTTAACAGTGGAGAAGCTCTGAGCATGTGGGCTTTGTGTTTAGTGCTGGGGTTGCAATTGGTGGCCGGGACTGATTTCATAGTTGGAGGCAAGAATGGCTAGGCTATACCCACTGGCTCTGAACGCGAGACCTTAAATCAGTGGGCCGAGAGGCTTAGATTTCATGTCAGCGATACTCTCTTGTTCAAGTATACAGAAAATCAGGACTCGGTGCTCCTCGTTACTCAAGATGCCTTCCAAAGTTGCAACACAACGAACCCCGCTGCATCTTCGCTATCTATCTGAATTTGTGCTTGTTGGAAGCCGCCTTTGTTTCTGTTGTTGCAAGCGAGCGACAGTGAGGTGGAAGGCTGCTCCAGGGCGTCGGCTGTGAGAACCTGCGTGCGGTGGTAGTGGGGGCTTGGCGGCTTCACCCTTGACGGTGGGATGGCTCTGTCCTGACGGCGGCAGCTCCTTCACAGCGACTGCATCTTTCGATGGTGGCGGCTCTTGGGTTGATGAGCGCCCAGATCTGAAATCGGTGGTCCTTCTTTCTCCTGCTGTTCATGAGTTTTCTGTTTTTCTTCTGGTGGAAACATTTTCTGGGTACTCTTTTTGGTTTCCTGAAAGGCGGTGCCCTTTCTTCCGATGGAGGCTCCAACGGTGGTCTGCTCTAGTTTTTTCTTCATCTGGGGTCTGCTTGCTGGTCGTTTTTCGCTGGTTTGGGAGGTCTATCGTGCCTGCTGCTTGTCCACAGACATAGATATCCTACATACTTCGATGAGGGTTTCGGCTGGGACGGATTTTCTGTGGAAGGCTGGCTCTGCTCTTGGTTTTCAGGGTTTGCTGCCTATTATTGGTGCTGCTCCCTTTCACGTCGCCACCTCTCCTTTCACGCTGCAAGGAGCTCTGTCTTAAAGACTTCCTTTGCTGCTGGGGAGGTCGGTGGCTGCATGATGGAGAGGTGCCATTAGTGGAGGCGGATCCTGGGAGATGCGGATCGGCTGGGGGTTTTTGTGGGGCACCCTTTCTCAGGAGGTTGGGGTCTGCCGTCTTGACGGAACTGTTCTGATTACAGTTTTTTTTCTGTTTATTTCTGAAATGGGAATGTAAATATGTGACAATGTAGGGATCTTTCTGATCCTATTACATGTGCAGAATGTAATTTTGTTCATCTTTTTGAAATAAAATTACGACTTTTTCCAAGGAAAAAAAAAGCATCTTGCCTTTAGTTGATATATAACTGTATAGACATGTTTTGCATGTATATTTTTGAACATCATGGATTGTATACCAATTTATTTACATTGTTAGATATATTTTTGAGAATGCCTGAGAGGCATAATATATATGATGGCTACAGGCCAATGCAGAATATGGCATTTATATAATTAATAGAAGCTATGATGTTTTTCCTGTGGAATATATATATATATATACACACACACACACACAGTTGTAGCTTTTCCATTTGTTTCCAATTATAGTTATGTTATTTTAAAGTTGGTTTGTGTTCACCATTTCACTGAGTAGGGTCAATGAAGGCATGGCAGGGAGAGGATTCTGAAACTCTATAAATGGTGGGGCTAGGTGTGTTAGGGAGACATTAAAATATTTTATAGCTCGAACTTTAAAGTAGAGGTGGAGGAATATATGAGGATAAATTTTATTAAAGATGGGATATGAAGATTTTAAAGTGGAATTCTATAAATAGTGGGGTTAGGAGTGTGAGAAATATTAAGAAAAACTTGATAACATTATCTTCAAACCTAGTGGGGAAATATATAATGAGAAATCCTATCGATTTTTCTAAATATTTTCCTACAAACGAACCCCACATAAAAATAAAGTTATCATATCTTCCTCCAACCCAACACTACATAAATATAAAATTTATATAACTTGATCCCCAAAAAACCTTTAGTCCTCTATTGTATATCAACAAACCTTTAGTACTGGTATATCTCAAGCTAAGTTCTAGGGTTATCAATCACAATTACTCTGAGCATGTTAGCCATGGTATGATTTATCTTGCATTTTTAGTGAAATTTAGAGTGTAATTGAATTCATTATACTACATTATTCATTGCCACATATCATTAGTGTTGTAGCTTAGGAGGTGCCAGAGTTCCTTTATTGAGTTCGAGTGCCTCCCTCTTTTTCCAAGTTGTTATATTGTTTAAGGTTGCTTATGTTTTCCATTATTCCTCAATCTATTCATCTTTTATTGGATTGCTCTAGGTGCTATTAATAAAGAAAGAGATTAGTAGGTGAAAGATAGAAAGATAGAAAGATAGAATTGGGCCATAAAAGAAAATATGTTCAAATTAGTCTTATTTTTAGTCACTCATGTTATAGTCCTCCATATTTTATGTTTCATTACGTATAATCATTCAATTTTATAATTGACTTCATTTTTTGTAGTTTTCAACAAATTCAATGAGTGCATTAGTAATCTCTCTAAAGTATGAGAGAAAAACAAAAAGCAAGCCATTGAGTGTTGATAATCCATATTTAACAACATCCTAAAGGATTTCTTAGAGGTGAAGAGGATCTCAATGATATTGAGGCATGAGGAGTGGGCCTTTGGAGACCACAATGAAAATCCACTAAAACAATAAATAACATATTATTGTAATTATTGGTTTGGATATGCTTGTAGCTATTTATTTTGATATGCTTTTAACTTGGTATCTTTCTTTGATGTGTTATTTTACTAGGAATGACCTAGTTTTGTGGTCATTTGTTGGTCATTGATAAACTTAACAAATTTTATCTTCTTATGTATATACATGAATACATGCAAATAAATTAACAATTACACATTCTTTGTGTCAAGTTAGGAGGTAATTAGATGGGACTTCATAAGTTTATAATATAATCTCATTTATTATGCTATTACATTAGCTTAATATATGCCATTATTAAATATGATTTTCTCTTATTCAATACAATTAAACAAGTATAGTTTTCAATGAAATGATGAAGATATGCCTTTATTATGGTTATGAAAGAATGGTGGAATGTTTCCAACCTATACCCCTAGTCAAATTGTAATTAAATAATTTCCATTTTTGCATGAGTAGAACATGGGGCAAAGACCTCAAATGTTATAGAAGAAAGGTGAGGGCTTGAGATCACACATCTCTTTTTGCATAATATTAGATGGTTGTGATGATGCTAAAATTTCTTGAGGTGATTGTTGAGAGTTGGGTCCATTGGAGTGTGATTGAGGTTGGGACATCTCATAGCTTGAGTCTACATTCTCCAATCGTTGCTAGTTGTACTTTCTTCACACAACCCCATTGTAGCTCAGGGGTACTCGAGGAAGAAGAGTACTCGTTGGGAATTGGTGTATTCCATCGATTGGAAAGTCAATTTTATTAGCGGGAGCTGAATGGATATTTGTGGCATCTACTCATTTACAAGCACTTGAATATAATCAACAAGAAGAAAACTAGGTTCCTTCGGAAAGTCAAGAAGAAAACAATGCTTTGTATATATATTTTGTACTAATGTGTGTGTGCACGCATGCGCGCCCGTGTATTTTGTACTAGTGTGTGTATTTCATTGACTGATTTTAATTTCAAATGAATATTAAATACAATTATTCTCATGTCTTTTTGCAACTTGTAACTAGTGTTAAGCTCGTACGATAAAATAATGTTTGATTTCACACAAAAAAAGGGAGAATAATGTAAAATATTGGAAGTACGGTTTTAGCTTTTCCATTTGTTTCGAGGACCATTATAGTTATTTTTTTCCATTTGTTTCCGATTATAGATATTATCTTTCCATTTGTTTGTAATTATAGTTATGTTTTTTAAAGTTGGTTTGTGTTCACCATTACATTGAGTAGGGTCAATGAAGGTAGAGTAGGGAGAGGATTGTGAAACTCTATAAATGCTAGTTGGGAGAGGATGGTGTGGGCTAGGTGTGTGAGTGAGATATTAAAATATTTTATAGCTCGATCTTTAAAGTAGAGGTAGAGAAATATATGGGGAAAATTTTTAGAATAGGAAGAATTTAAAGTGAAATTCTATAAACACTGGAGTGAAGTGAGAAATATTAAGAAAAAGTGAAAAATATCAAGAAAAACTTGATAACGTTATTTTCAAACCTAATATGAAAAATATAATGAGAAATTCTATCAATTTTTTTCTAAATGTTTTCCTCCAACCCAACCCTACATAAAAATGAATTTATCATTTCTTCCTCCAATCCAACCCTACATAAAATAAAATTTATATAACTTGATCCCCCAAAAAAAAGCTTTTGTCCTCTTACTTCTCTTAATTTTTTTATCCCACCTCGTTATTTTTATTCCTCTAGACCATTTTTAAAGAAATCCATCCCACTACCACCTTCAAGAGTGAGGAAATATTGAGAAAACCTTTACCTTTTAAAAAAAAAGTGGAATAGTGTTCACATATTTTCTAGATATCCATCAAATACAATATATCCAAAGAGTGAGGAAATATTGAGAAAACCTTTACCCTTTAAAAAAAGTCGAATAGTGTTCACATATTTTCTAGATATCCATCAAAAATGATATATCCAAAGAGTCGGGACATATTGAGAAAACCTTTACCCTTTCAAAAAAAAGTGGAATAGTGTTCACATATTTTCTAGATATCCACCAAATACAATATATCCAAAGAGTGAGGAAATATTGAGAAAACCTTTACCCTTTAAAAAAAGTCGAATAGTGTTCACATATTTTCTAGATATCCATCAAATATAATATATCCAAAGAGTCAGGATATATTGAGAAAACCTTTACCCTTTAAAAATAAAGTGGAATACTATTCACATATTTATTAGATATCTATCAAATACAATATATCCATCGAAAAGAGAGCTCATGTGCCTTTTGGTTCTTCTTGGTTTATTTGTGAAAGGAGAGAAAATAATACCGGACATATGAAATAGGTAAAAGTAATAATTATTTTTATTGCATCGAGAGACGTTATACAGTTTGGTATGAGGGAGATCTTGTAACGTTTGTCGATATTATGTCGGCTATAAATAATATTGTCGAGTATGAGGGAGATCTTGTAACGTTTGTCAATATTGTGTCGGCTATAAATAATATTGCCAAGTATGAGGGAGATGTTGTAACGTTTGTTCCTAACATGTCGACTATAAATAATATTTCCGAGTATGAGGGAGATGTTGTAATGTTTGTTCCTAACAAAATAATATTGCCGAATGAGGAAGATGTTGTAACATTTGTTCCTAAAAAAACAAACAAATAACCAACCTAGATCCAAATCCTAGGCTCTATCAAGCACCGAGAGAGATCAAATCTCCCAAGGTGCAAACCTCTCCTCGAATAGCTCCTTGAGTGCAATACCTAAGAAGAGGTTTGCACCTTGGGAAATTTGATCCCTCTCGGCGCTTGTTAGAGCCTAGGATTTGGATCTAAGCTGGTTTATTTATTTTCATTAACATCAAATTATATCAAATAAAATTTCCTATCACACGCTATATAATATAAGTTAAGTTAATTTACTTAAGTTAAACGTTTTTGTTGGTAAATTTTATATTACATGCTATTCAAGTTATGTTATTACATGCTGTTGAAGTTAAGTTACTTTATTAAGCTAAACGTATGTTTACGTTTTTTTTTGCTTGTGGGAAAGGGAGAGTTTTCTTTTTAATTTTGTTTTAATAGATTTTACTTATATTTAAAGAGATTTGTTAGTTAATAAAAATTAATTAGATTAAAAAAATATTTTCAAACTTTTATGTTGAAGGAAAATATTAACTAGTTAGTTAAATAGGTTGTTTGTCACTACTTGTTATCCATGCATCAATTATTAGTTACTTTATATATATATTTTATATAATTGTATATTTCGAAAATCAATATGGATAGTACACTTATCTCATTTGTGTGCAATATAAGATGTGGAGATTAACCTCCAACCTAATATATTTGTCTCATCCTGATGTAATCTAGGATCCATGGAGATCAACCTCCAAAATAAAACCAATAGATATTATACTATTATACTAACATCTATCGATATAAATATAATTAAATAACATTAATAGTAATTAATTTTTAAATTAACTAAACATTATATAAACTTTAAAATTCTATAAATGAGGTGAATTGAAATCCAAAAGTTTTGTTAGTATTTTATTATTATTAGAGTTAAACAATAAAGAAACGAAATCAGTAAAATATAATTTATTATAATGTTGTGAATTGAAATCCAAAAGTTTTGTTAGTATTTTTATGTTTTATAGTTAACTCTAAAGCAACCAAATCAATCAAACATAATTTATTGTAGTGTTATGATTATAGTAGAAAAGGTTTTATAACAAACGCTAGGTAAAAGTAAAATTTAAGTAAGTTATAATATAATATGTTGAAAATTTAAAAAGTAAGTCATAATATAAGGTTGAATATTTAAAAATAAGTAATTTAATTATAATATTATACTTTGAAATGTATCTTATTAAAGGAATTTTTAAATAAATTAATTAATTAAATAAAAATCATGTAAATATAATTTCTATATAAATCATAATATAATGTTAAAATTTTAAAAAATAAGTAATAATATGATGTTGAAAATCTAAAAATGAGGCTTTGGATGTGGGTGTAAATATTGGTGGCCATAGATGCACAAATGACGAGACACCTGACCCACCGCCTAACCGTGTGCTTACTTTATAATTTTCTTAGTTCGGTTGCGTGGAGGTAAATTCAAAGGAAGGAAATTAAACCCAGATATGGGCCAAATTGGCTTGTGTACCTGGAAGGAAGATGTTGTAAAGAGGAGTTTGGGTAGCTTCGTCTTAATGATTTTGGGATCAATGGGAGGCATATGACATAAACCATGACGAGGTTTGGTTCAGTGGAGGCAAAGAAGATGACTTTGCGAAATGATGGCCAAATCTTCTCTTTGTGGGATCATCATTTCACAATGGAGCTTATATATGGGTCATGGAGGGGCTCGTGCGACACCAAAATTGGTAGAGGGTTGGGCTATTCCTAGACTTACCTACAGTCCTTGTGTGAGGCTAAGCAACTACCGACTAGTGTGCGAAGGGTCTGGGATGGTGGAATTTTTGCAGAGAGTAGTCCTATCATTATGGGAAAGCCAAAGTCAGGAAGGGCTTAGGTCAAAATGCATGAGGCATCCATATGCCTCACATGCAAAGGGAGGTAGCGAAGGTGAATCAAATGTACCACCAAGCAATCACAGAGGAGACGAAGTGGTTCTTGGACTACTAGGCAGAGGGGAACATTGAGGCAGGAAAGGCATCGCAGGATGCCCTACAGGAGCAACAACTATGGTTGTCCTAGGTGGAATATGTGGGTTCAACCTATACTTGCGAAACAAGATATGCCAAGACAATTCTGTTGTACTCACAAATGAAAGCATTGGTAGGCTGTGCGTTTATGGAGTCTCAACATGGATATCCAGAAACAAGCAAGCGTGTCGAGGTTTGGGTTCAATGGAACCGTGAACAAATACTAAAAATTAATGGTAGCCTGAATAAGATTGCTAGTGCCATCAAGGAGTTCATATTTAGGATCAATGTCTTGGCTCAACTTACCACAATGAAAGTCTTCAACTCGAGGGAGATGATGCCCCAACTTGGAGATCAACATCCAAAAACTAAGGAGCCAATTGTTACTACCTCGGATGACATCTAGTGGGTCTAGGTCTAGGTCTAGTTGTTTTGGTCTTAATATCGAACTGATAGTCAATTTGTTTTTTTGGTTGATAGTTGTCCCTTCCTATCTTTAGTTAAACTTGTCTAGTTAATAGAAATTATAGCCTGTTTTGGTCACATTGATTAATGATTAAAATTTAAACTTGAACACTTGTAATACAACTTGAAGAAGACTCATGTATAGTTTTATATCTCAAAGTAATATATTGTACATAATCTTAAAAAAAGAAAAATTAAAAATAAGTAATTCAATTATAATATTATACTTTGAAAAATAAGTTATTATTGAAAATTTCAAAATTAAATAAATTAAAAATTTAAATATATCTCTGCGCTAGGGTTTCTAAGCTCGATCGCGACTGGTAGCCGACGATCGCTGGGGTTGGCCCTGCGACTGGGCTCTGCGGGGGACCGCCATGTCCCCGCCCGGAGGAGGTCCGCCTCCTCCTCATTCAACCGAGGAAGCAGCCTTCGAGAGGCTGGTTACTATGAGTGGGAAAAAGACAGACTCTGTTCCGCCCCCCAAGTTTGTTAAGAAATTGGAACTGATCCCTGAAATCGAGTTGCCATCGGAGAAACCCATTCACCTGGCTGTTTCTCTGGCCGACAGAGCCCTCATTGGGCAGTTTACTGGACTGTGGCCATCTCCTCGCTCCACTGAAACCTGGATCCAGAAAAACTGGCGGCCCCTGATATCACAAGGGGTCCAAAGCTATGCAATAGGACGAGGATATTTTTTATTCGACTTTGTATCAAAAGAGGATAGGGACCTGATCTTCAGAAGCGGCCCCTATTTCATGGGTCCTCAAGGGTTATACCTGAACAGGTGGACTCCAGACTTCGATCCAGCCCTAGTACCAGTATGGGTTCGGTTGCCAAATCTCCCAATGCATTGCTGGAGTGAAGAAACCCTAAGGTTTATTGGAAATGTTCTAGGCAAGTATATTGACAAATCCGAACCAAAGGGTCAATACTCCTTCGCTCGTATCTGCGTGGAAGTAGATCTTGAGGCAGGGCTCCCTAAAGCAGCCAAACTGTCAATCAAAGGATGGAAGCACTACCAACAACTAGACTATGAACAGCTACCCTTCAAATGCAGGCACTGTCATGAATACGGCCACTTCCAGAGGAACTGTCCAAAAATACAAAAGTCAGAATCTGAAAAAAATCAGGAAGAGGACTGGCAACAAGCCAAGAGGCACAGAGCGAATCCCAGAAGAAAGGGTACCAAGGGAATCCCCCCGACAGGGCCGTCGAAGGAACACTCCAATAATGATCAGGAACTAGCGAAAGAAAATGATAGCAATCCTAAGAATGGAACTGAAAACAGCTTCTCTATCTTGGAAGAACAAGATCCACAAGGCAATCCAAGCGAACAAAGGGCCGAATCTCCAATGACCTCCCCCTCCCAGCCCAAAAGGAAGAAAGAAGGAGGTGTTGAAAACATGGAGGAGGAAGCAGAAGCACATAAACTAGCAAAGGAAGATCAGCAATCAGAACAGGCAAATGAAGGGGAAACAGAAGAAGAGGATACAGATGAGGAAGAACCAGACCCAACGAAATCCATTAAAAAGGATCGTAGAGGAAGGAAAACGGATAAAGAAAGAAGGGAAGCAGCCTCATACAGGGATCGATTAGCAGGAGTTCAGTCAACCCTGGAAAAGCATATCATTCCCAGAAATACCAGGCAACAAGGCACGGCCCCAAAAGGGGCAGCCAATACCAGCAAAGGTAAATAATGCAGATAGTCTCCTGGAACTGCAGGGGGTCAGGAAGCAACTCGAAAATATTATCAATGAAAGATTTAATCAGAATCTCGAAGCCCTCCATCCTCCTGATCTAGGAGACAAAAATGGAAGAGCAGGCCTTTCTGCAGGCTTCCTCTTCCTTCTGGAAACAAGCGGAATGTATAGCAGTCAGCTCTAAAGGAGCTTCTGGAGGTATTGCAACACTCTGGGACCCGTCTAAGGTTGGAATGGTAAGTCATACTAAGACTCCTCACTGGATTTTCATAGAATTTCTTTTTAAAGAAGATAATCTGCGATTAAGCCTCTTTAATATTTATGCCCCAAATGCTATCTCTGAGAAACAATCCTGCTGGGCCAGCGTGAATGAACACATGTTTTCTTCTCAACTGGATAACTATGTAATAGCTGGGGATTTAAATCTTACCCTCTCCTCCAACGAGAAAAAGGGGGGTAATATTGTAAGGGACCCTGCCAGGGAATGGGTTGAAGACATCATTTCGGATTGGGATATGGAAGACATCAAACCCTCCAAAGGGAAATTTACGTGGACTAACAAAAGGATCGGCCCAGGCCACATTGCTGCAAGGCTGGACAGGTTCTTGGTCCAGCAGACTCTTCATGTACACGGCTTCGACCTCTCCTCAGCCATTCTCCCATTCTGTGCCTCGGATCATAAACCCATATCTCTCTCCTTTCTCAAAGACCAGAATCTGGGACCTATCCCTTTCAGATTCAACCCTGCTTGGATTCAAACGGACGGCTTTATGGATATAGTAGCAGCAGCCTGGAAAACCAACATCAGAGGGTCCCCCTGTTATGTCTGGGAAGCAAAGTTAAGGATCGTTAAAAAAGCCCTCAAAGATTGGTCAAAGTCAATCAAATCGCCAAAAAAGCAAAGGATGGATGCCGAGAAAGCCCTGGAGGACCATATCCTCAGCAGCGAAGGGAGCCTCTCCCAAACCTCTCTTGATAAAGAAATATCTCTGAATAATAAGCTTCATGAAGCCTGTAGGCTGGAGGAAAGCTATTGGAAAATAAAATCTAGAAACACTTGGCTCCAGGAAGGGGACCAAAACACTAAGTTCTTTCACAAGCAAGCAGAAATCAGGAAACATTTCAAGGCTGTCAACAAGATTGACCATATGGGGAAGATGATAACTGAGTTTGATGAAATTAAAAAAGATGCTCATGACCACTTTGAGGAGATGTACACGGAATTGTCCCCGGGGATGGAGTTCTCCCAAACCAAGTCCCTTGATAACATTCCTCGCCTTGTCTCTGACCAATTAAACCACCAACTCCTCAGACCTATTTCCTGTGAAGAAGTCAAAACTGCAGTGGACAGCATGTCTCCGGACAAAGCCCCGGGACCTGATGGTTTCACAGCTAGATTTCTCACTTCCTGTTGGCCCATTATACAATCTGATCTTTTCAGGATGGTCAAGTCCTCTCAGACCCGTTCTAAGTTAGGGGGAGGCACAAACTCCTCCTTCCTCGCCCTCATACCCAAAGAAAAAGGAGCAACTTCCTACTCCCGCTTTCGTCCCATCTCTCTCTGCAATATTGGGTATAAAGTCATCACCAAAGTTATAGCAAACAGATTGAAAGGGGTCCTTCCCCTCATTATCCCGGAGAATCAAGGAGGATTTATCAAAGGAAGACAAATTTCGGACAATATCATCCTCGTCCAAGAAGCCATCCACTCCAGTGTGTCGAGGAAAGAAAAAGGAATGGTTATTAAAGTGGATCTAACCAACGCCTTTGACAGAGTTCGTCATGGCTTTCTGTATCAAGTAATGACCAGGTTTGGGTTCGCGCCAGGCCTTATATCTTGGATCAAGGCTTGTATAAGCGCCCCTTGGATTGCCCCATTGGTAAATGGAAGAGCTGCTGACTTCTTCCAAGCCTCTAGAGGCCTCCGGCAAGGATGTCCCCTCTCCCCTCTGCTGTATGCCATTCAGGCGGCCTCGCTTAGCTTTCTTTTGGAAAACTACAGAGTCCAGGAAGATCTGCTAGGATTAAAAATTGTGAGAGGAGTTAAAGAAGTCAATCACACCCAATTTGCGGATGACACTCTCCTCTTAAGCGGAGCAAGCCCTACCAATGCTAGAAAGTTCAAGGAGGTTCTGGATATCTACCAAGAGGATTCTGGAAGCAAAATCAATCATCTTAAGATCAAAATCTACAGCTGGAACTGCTCTCCCCTGGAGCTGAATGCTATATCACGCATCTTGGAGATAGATGGAAAGTATCAATGGACGGAACTCAAGTATCTTGGAGTCCCGATCTTCAAAGATAAAGCCAAAATCTCCAGCTGGGATCCACTTATAGAAAAACTGAATACGAAAATCAAAGCCTGGGGGGGCGTCTTGGCTAAACCTTGCAGGTAAATCTGTCCTCATCAAGTCGGTTTTGGCAAGCATGCCTATGTTCCAATGTTCTCTTCTCCTAGCTCCCATCACTGTCCTGAAGAAGATTGAAGCTCTTCTCAGAAGATTCCTGTGGAAAGGAGGGAAGCACAACGAAAATAGGCTCCCCCTGGTCAATTGGACCAAAGTCACTGCTCCGTATCTTGAAGGAGGTCTGCACCTGCGTGATCTTAGAGCTCAAAATCTGGCACTAGGCGCAAAGCTGCTTTGGAACATGGTGACTGGGAAAGTCACTTGGAGCAAACAGGTTTTGTGGAAAAAATACTTTGAAGGGACCAGGTTAAGATGCTTGGATCATGGGCCGAAGGTGGTCAAAGGTTCCCCCCTATTCTCCCTCTGCTCCAAAGCTCTTCCCATCTTTGCTGAGGATCTCACCTGGATACCTGGAAATGGGAGAAAAATCAGAATTTGGGAAGATTCCATTTTAGGAAACCCTCCTCTGGAAAAAACTGGTGGAATGGAGGGCATTAGAAGGCACCTCTCAAATCTTGGGCTCACCAAACTCAGGGACATTTCAAACTGGCACCCTGAAGAACATCACAGATGGATTGGATGGAACATTCCGGACTGTCCGCCTAATCTTGAAAATGAGAAAGCTCTCCTCCTCAGCTGCTTGAATGGAAAATCCCCGGTAGCTAAAACTTGTAAAGACACCCGAGGCTGGGGCTTAAAGTTGGGACACTACTCCGTTGCTGAAGGTTACAGATGTATTAAAGCTATTCCTAATATCCCTCGAAACCCTGCAATATGGAAGTACATATGGTCTAACAAATCTCTGCCAAAAATTGATCATTTCACTTGGCTGCTAGCTCACAATAGCGTCCTCACCACCGATGTTCTTCGAAAGAAAGGGTGGCAAGGTCCTTCACGCTGCCCCCTTTGCTCTGAAGCGGAAGAAACGACTACTCATCTGTTTATCTCCTGCCCCTTTGCAGCGGTAGTCTGGAGTCTGGTCCTCCTTCCCTGGAAGTTTCCCATGACTTTTGATGATCTTCCATCCCTCTTCTGCAGTTGGCCATTATCCTCACCTGTCAAGGCCCATGCCAAAGACCCTCTGGGCACTGCGTGGATGGTTCTCCCGAAATTTGTCTGTTGGAAAATCTGGCTTGAAAGAAACACTCGAATCTTTAGAGGAATTAGCTCATCCCCTATCCATGTGACAACTAAAGTTAAAGCCCTATTAGGGGACTTCATCAGATCCAAACCTCATCTAAGTCTGTCATCTCCTCTGTCTAACGACGAAGCCATCTGGTTTAACAATCTGAACCCGAGCTCCTCAGCTAGCACTCCGGTTAGCTCCATCAAGCTGCATAACTGGGAGATTAGAGCAGAGGGAGAGGAATTTGACCTTTGGTGCCAAAAGCTCGGAAATCATAGACTGCATTTTGATGGAGCTTCGAAAGGGAATCCAGGGGAGGCAGGAGGGGGAGGGGTAATATTAAACCCCGATGGAGAACGAATTCTAACTTATTCCTGGAATTTAGGAATAGAGTCCAATAATGTGGCGGAGGCAATGGCATTGTGGGAAGGACTCAATCAAGCTATCAAGCATGGTATTCAGTCCCTCTCGGTGGTGGGGGACTCGAGGTTGGTCATACAGAGTTTAAACACTATGAATTTGCCCCCCTCCATCCATCTTCATCAAATTCTCAGAAGAACCTCTCTCCTTTTACCTCTCTTTCAGGATATCAAGTTCTATCATGTCAAGCGTAAGAACAACGAGCAGGCTGACAAAGCAGCCAACGAAGCAATAAACCTTGGGAAAGGGATTATCAAAGTTAATAATGAGCAAAACTTGGTCGCTATTCCGTAACACCACGGGATCGGTTAAACGTGGGAAGGGACGTCATATCAAGAATTACATGACAGATGGCCTGCACATGACAGATGGCCTGCGCTCCTGCCGACGGCTGGGAGCTCACCTCGCTTGCTGCGTGGATCCTCCCCACGTGATCTCTATAACTCGCCGAGCCTCTCCTTCAACCTCGCATCAGTGCGGCCGTATGCCCATCCTCAGAATGATGTGGTTATCGTCCTTGAGGATGACGATAGGGTCCAATCCTCGTATGTTAGCCATGGCGCAATTAAGCATAAGGATCTTGCAGCCTAAGGAAATCCCGAAGTCATCGGCTCTCAGGCGTGCGAAGTCTTTCATCACCCTGCAAAGCGATTTAGGTTCCGTAAATACCAGAATTATGAAGCTACATGGACCGTTGATCTGTGAGAAGGATAACCAGGGCAATGATTATCGAGCAGCTCCCTCAACCGGTAATGAAAGAGGCCATTTATGGACGAGTACGGGAATTTGGAAGAATGATTCTATCAGGTGGTTAAAAGGTTTCCCATCCAGCCCCAGTTCAACGGCCTTTAATCCTCTTTGGGACCATAGAAATGACCCCAGCATTATTCAGAAGGTTTCAAATCTACCACCCTTGACACTGTATTTCACGCGGAAGGCGATCGTTCCTGAGGGGCAAAATTGTTCCGAAATTTTTGACTCCTGTCCTCTGTATCTCCTGAGGAGCATCTGGTGCGCGCCCGACACCATGGCCTACTCTGGGGACTCTGCCGCGTCCTCCCCAGACCCGCTCCTGGAATTGGAAGCATACATAAGAGTTCTCCGCAGGCGGGTGCATCGACAGGGTGAGTTTATGAGGCAAATGGATGTGCAGGGAGGACAAAGGCTTGACAGAATTGACGAGGAGATTGGTAGAACGCGTGCAGAGGTTGAAGCAGCTCTGGATTCTTTGGAGACAAGGGTTGCAGCAGCCATTGAGAGCATGGACACCAGGTTGGGCAAGCTGGAGGACGCAATAGCGAAGCTGCGGGCGGACGGAAATTCAGAAAACATCAAGAACCAAGACGAAGGCAACCCCTCCTCAAGGGTTAAACAGCGCTAGTCTCAGTCTATCCTCTGACTTCTCTGCTTTTCAGTTTTACTTCCTGATAGTCCTTTTTTGTTAATACACTAGCAGTTGTAGTTAAGGACCAAGAAAGACCTGTTTTTGTTAATACACAGGCATCTGTTTTAAGGACCATAAGACTGATAGGTTATTTACAGTTATGGAGATGTAAACTTGCTGGTGACTCCGTCACCCTTTTTTAATACAAACTCTAGCCGTTTTTGTCAAAAAAAAAAAAAAATTTAAATATTTTAAGTTATAAATTAAAAAGTAAATTAAAAATTTAAATGTTTTAAATTATTAGTAAAAAAATCATCAAATGTTTTAAGTTATTAATATTAATTTTTTCTATAACATAGTCTCTTTAAATTATTGAGAAAGTAGACCAAATGCTTTAGCTAACTAATACTAAAATTTTAAGTTAGAAGAATAAAATAAAATAGTTTATATGGTGTATTTTAATGGTTTGTGCAGCCAAACTTTTTTTCCTCGTAAAAATATTTAATATTTACAATTTATTATTGGAAATAAATCGTATTGTTCAAGGCTTTTGTAACAATTACATATATGTTTCTCTATCCTATATAGGTCTCCAAATATATGACTAGTATCCGTTGTCATGTCTCGACAACCTTTTCATCCATATTACATATGGAGAAAAAAAAACTTCAAGATAGGCTTCATATAAAAATACAAAAAAAAAGAGTATATCTCCAACCAAAAACTGTTTTATCAAATAGGTAAGCTCATTCTGTCCAAGTCATATTGTGTCAAGCGACACTTTTCAGGTACCATTTGTGAAATATCCGTCCAAGTCATATTGTGTCAAGCGACACTTTTCAGGTACCATTTGTGAAATATCCCCTGTCATTAATAGAGAGAAAGGACCCGGATCAAGTTCTTGAATGTTTTCATTAATGTGTTCCCATTGGTGCCATATGCATAAAAATGTCTGGCCAATAAATTATGAATATCTTCTTATTGATGCCATTAACATGTATTATGTGTATAAAAGTGTAACTATGACCTTGTATATATTTATAAATTTTGATATATTAAATAACAAATAAAAATGTTTAAACATATCATTTTGTATTATTATCCGTACCTTGGTAGTGATATACTTTTCATTTAGAAGTTAAGTTTGAAGTTTGACTTGTATTAGTTTGCTTTTCATTATATAAATTTTACAAAGTTTTATAATGCTTTACAAAAAATCAATATTAAATAGATTATTTTGAAAATACAAAATATATTTTTAAATTTTTAAATTACATGAATATTATTTTTTTATTGGTTTGAAGGATTTTCGATGAGACATAAATCTTGGGAGGAGTGACTTGAATTTTGATATTTTAAAACTACAAAATAAAATAATTTTAAAAACTAAATTTCCTAAAATACCACTTGTATATGTAGTTTGACAAGAGTGAATAGGATTTACATTTTCCATAAACCCATGAGTCCAATAGGTGATGCAACAGAGTTAAAATATTAATGGAGATCGTTCAAGCCCAGATTCTCTTGAACTTGCTGCTTGAAAAACAAGGTTGGAAATATTGTAATATTGTTAGAAGATTACAGGCCAAAATTCCAGGGATCACCTACATGCTACAAGCGTGCACCTTTCCAATATGAGAACATACTGAAAGAAGAGAAGCAAATTGAACAAATGCTTTTCATATTCCACTGAGGTAAGTGTGCACCTTTCCAATGTGAACATATCAAAAAGTGTTTTCCATTCTGAAAAATTGGATTGAATAGGGTCTAGCAAGACATGGACTCAACATATGAGAAGGAGACTAATTTTAGCATGGATATTCAAAAAGTTAAATAACATAACATGCCAAGTAGTCAAAATTAAGAGAAAATAAAGAATTTGAGATAGATGAAATTGAATTTAAGACTGAAAGTAGTTTTATATTATTAATAACAAGAAAAGCAAATTTTAACGACATAAATTTCAAATTTGTTGTTGGAAGCATAAATCTTTAGCAACAACATAAATTTAATGTCAAAACCCAAAGAATGTTATGAGGACTAACAAAACCCGACATTAGATAGTAAAGTAAACTGCAACGAAGAGGAATTTAAGTCCCAAAAATAACAAATTATAATGTTCAATTGCTTTAAAACAACCAAAAACATAAAAGGTGATACCCAAAAACATAAGTTCAAAACCGAAAATAAACTTTCAAGGCTCGATTACTTTCACATTTTTTAAGAGGGCTATCAATTTTGGAAACACTTGAAATCAAACCTAAGTTCTGAAGCAGCATTTGTCACTCATTTTTCGCAAGCATATTTTTTCAAACATTGCCTACATAGCAATGCCAAAACACCATGGAAAAGGTCAGGATGACATATGTGGCAGTTGAATCGATATCTAGCATGCACCACTTGTATCCAGCTGACATCGTAGCCATTACTACAATCATTAGGTGTTTTTTAGTCAATAAATGGAATGCATCAAAAGTCATCCCATCTAAATCTGGCCTAAGGTGCATCTCCATGTTGCTACAATTGAAGTTGTCTATTTTTAATTTCAATATTTTAGATGTTCGTCTTCTCGATGGCATTGGAGGAACTCTTATTAGAGGCGCGACACTATTGAAAATTCCCCCCGTCGAAGTGTTGTCAAGGTCGTCTTCTTGATGAACCTCTTTTCCCATGGACAAGTTTCCAACCACATCTTGTTGATAATTATTGAATGTCTTGATATAAAGAAGACCGATAATAAATCTTTAATATCGTTAATAAATTTAATTAAAAAATCAACTGGATCGGATGCATGCTACTTTTTTTGTTATTTGAACCTCTTTTCCCATGGACATTTTCCAACCACGTCTTGTTGATAACTAGCAAGCCATATTAATATTAATAATATGGCTTATATACGCCGATCGGCGTATATCAACCACATTTAAATGTGTGGCCTATATACGCCGATCGGCGTATATAAGCCATATTATTAATATTAATATGGCTTGCTAGTTGACGGTCGACCCGCGAGAATATTTTTCGTAACTTTTAATATTAATATTATGGTTGTAAAAATATTAATAATTATTATTTAATTAAAATTTTTTTATTATAATATTATATAATAAAAACTATTTAATTATAATAATAATATCATCTATTATTATTATTATTATTATTATAAATAACAAATATTGAAATATATTACAATAATAATAATTGTGTACACATATACTCTTATGGCAAACAATACATCTTAATATGGCATATGTTTTTATAATAATAAGAATAATATCTTTTATTATTATTATTATTATTAAAAAAAAATTATTATTATTAAAGTTTTCAATTCTCATTATAAAATATTTTCATTTATTATTGTTATAATTATATTTTCTTATTTTCATTTTTCAATTATCTTAATTAATTATTAATAATAAATAAATATTTATTGTTTATTATTACTATTTTCTTATTTTCATTCATAATTATTATAATTATATTTTTATATTTATAATTATTTTTATTATTATAAAATATCTTAAAATAAAAGAAAATAATAATAATAATATTTATTATTATTATTAATATTATAAATATATTTTCTTATTTTTATTTACAATTATTTTAATTAATAATTATTTATTATTATTATTGCTATTATTAATTTCTTATTTTCATTTATAATTATTATAATTATATTTTGTTATTGTTGATAAATAGGATTATTAATAATATATTATTTATAATTAATTAATTAATTAATAAGATTATTAATATTTTATAATATAATGATTAAACAATGTTTCACGTTTATCTATAAGTAAGTGTTAATCAATATATCATATAACTTTTGTATAATTAAATTTTTAACATGAAATATTCTTTTTTTTTTCTTCTAAATATACATTTTCTTTATTCTTTTAATATTCTTTTTCTTTATAAATATATTTTCTTATATTCATTTATAGTTATTTTAATTAATAATTATTTATTATCATTATGTGGTTGTTGTCGTTTTTATTATTATTATTATTAATTTCATATTTTTATTTATAATTATTATAATTATATATTTTTTTAAATATTTTTATAGTTATTAATATTTAAAAAATAAAAATAATAAGAATATTATTATTATCATTACAAAATATTTAAAAATAATAATAACAATAATTATTATTATTTAAAATAATAATAACAGTAACAATAATTATTATTATTTAAGATAATAATAACAATAACAACAACAACAACAACAACAATAATAATTATTATTATTATTAAATAGCAATTTTTAAAATATTTTATAATAATAAAATTAATTATAAAAATAAATAAAATAAATTATAATAATTTTAAATGAAAATAAGAAATCAATTAAAATAATAAAAATATTAATAAATAATTATTATTAATTTACTATTAATTATTAATTATTAATTAAAATAATTGTAAATGAAAAGAAGAAAATATAATTACAACAATAATAAATGAAAATAATTTATAATGAGGATTGACAACTTTAATAATAATATATTTTTTTAATAATAATTATAATAACAACAACTATAATAATAATAACAAAAGTATAAATCTTGATGCTCACGAGCTAACTTGTGGTTGACTATGGTTGACCATGATTAATTATGGTCGACTTTGGTTGATCATGGTTGACAATAGTTGAACATTGTTGACTTTGAATGTTCATGGTTGACTATGGTTGAAAATCCTTGAGCATGGTTGACCAGCATTGACTTTGGTTGACATTAGATGACTTTTGTAAACCATGGTTGGTTTTGGTTGACTATGGTCGTCTATGGTTGACCATGGTTGACTTTGGTTGAACATCATTGACCATGAGTAACTTTGGTCAACCATGGTTTACTTTGATTAATCATAGTTGGCTTTGGTTGACCACGGGTTACTATGGATGGCTATGGTTGACCATGGTCGATCATAGTTGACTATGATTGACTATGGTTAACAATGGTCAACCATTGGTTTATTATGGTTGAGAATGGTTAACCATGGTTGTCCATGATTGACTATGTTTGACCATAGTCGGCATTACTTACTTATGGTTGACTATTATTAATAATTATCTTAATTAATTATTAATAATAAATAAATATTTATTATTTATTATTTATTATTATTATTTTCTTATTTTCATTCATAACTATTATAATTATATTTTGATATTTATAATTATTTTTATTATTATAAAATATCTTAAAATAAATAATAATATTTATTATTAGTATAAAATATTTAAATATAATAATAATAATAATAATTGTTATTATTTAAAATAATAATAATAATAATTATTATTATTAAAATTGGTCAATCTCTCATTACAATTATTTTTAATTTATTATTATTATAAATATATTTTCTTATTTTTATTTACAATTATTTTAAATTAATAATAATTTCTTATTTTCATTTATAATTATTATAATTATATTTTGTTATTGCTGATAAATAAGATTATTAATAATATATTAACTATAAATAATTAATTAATTAATTAATAAGGTTATTAATATTTTATAAATATAATGATTGAACAATGTTTCACGTTTATATATATAAGTAAGACGTTTATATATATAATTAAGTGTTAATCAATATATCATATAACTTTTGTATAATTAAATTTTTAACATGAAATATTCTTTTTGTTTCTAAATATACATTTTCTTTATTATTTTAATATTCTTTTTCTTTATAAATATATTTTCTTATTTTCATTTATAGTATTTTAATTAATCATTATTAATTAATAATAATTATTTATTATTATTATGTGGTTGTTTTTGTTTTTATTATTATTATTATTTCATATTTTCATTTATAATTATTATAATTATATATATTTTTATAAATACTTTTATAATTTATAAATATTTAAAAAATAAAAATAATAAGAATATTATTATTATTATTATAAAGTATTTAAAAATAATAATAACAAGAATTATTATTATTATTATTATTTAAAATAATAATAACAGTAATAATAATTATTATTATTTAAAATAATAATAACAATTACAACAACAACAATAACAATAATAATAATGATAATAATTATTATTATGATTAAATAGCAATTTTTAAAATATTTTATAATAATAAAATTAATTATAAGAAAAATAAAAATAAAATTATAATAATTTTTAATGAAAATAAGAAATTAATTAAAATAATAAAAAATAAGAAATTACTAAATAATAATTATTAATTCACTTTAAATTATTAATTTACTATTAGTTATTAATTAAAATAATTGTAAATGAAAATAAGAAAATATAATTATAACAATAATAAATGAAAATAAGGATTGACAACTTTAATAATAATATTTTTTTTTTAATAACAATAATAATAACAATGATAATAATAATAACAAAAGTATAAACCTTGATGCTCGCGAGCTAACTTGTGGTTTACTATGGTTGACCATGTTTGAATTTGGTTGACTATGGTTAATTATGGTTGACCATATGGTTGACTATGATTGACTATGGTTAAAAATAGTCAACCATTAGTTTATTATGGTTGAAAATGGTTAACCATGGTTGACTATGTTTGACCATGGTTGGCATTACTTGCTTATGGTTGACCATGGTTGACTTTCAACAACCATGGTTGACATTAGTTTGACGATGGTTGACTTTAGTTGATGATGGTTGACTTTAGTTAACCATGGTTTCCTTTAGTTGGCCATGGTTGACTTTGGTCAACTATGATTGACTTTGGTCGACTATGATTGACTCTCATTGATTATAATTGACTTTAGCCACCCAAAATTGACTTTGGTTGACCTTGGTTGAATTTGGATGACCATAGCTAACTATGGTTGACATTGGCCGACCATGGTTGAATTTAGTTAACTGTGGTTGACTATAGGTTGACTATTGGCTGAACAAAGTTGACTGGGATTGACTTTTGGGTGACAATGGTTGATCATGGTTGAATTCGGCTGACCATGGCTGACTTTAGTTGACTTTGGTTAACTATGGTTGACCATAGGTTGACTTTGATTGACCATAGTTGACTTTATTTGACTATGGCTAACCAAAGTTTACTTTCGCTAACCAAAGTTAACCTAGTTGATTTTGGTTTCCATGGTTGACTTTGATTTACTATGGCTGACATCAATTCACATTGGTTAACCATGGTTAACTTTTGGTTGAATTTTGCTTAACAATAGTTGACATTAGTTCACTATGATTGACATTTGGTGGATTTTGGTTGACCCCTCGTTGAATTTGGTTTACATTGGCTTATTTTTTATTGATAATGGTTTACCACGATTGACCATGGTTGACTTTTGGTTCACCATGGTTAAGTATGGTTGACCATGGTTAACCATTGTTGACTTTGGTTGATTTTGCTTGACTATGGTTAACCATGGTTAACTTTTGGTTCACAATGGTTGATTTTGGTTGACTATGGATGACTTTTGTTGTCCAAAGTGTAGGGTTGGTTGACTTTAGTTGACCACGGGCCGAATTTTGGTTGCTTTGGTTGACCATGGTCGACTTTTGGAAGACTTTGGATAGCCATGGTTGACTTTGGTAACCATTTGGTTAACCATGGTTGAATTTGGTTTACTTTGGTTTTATTTTGGTTGACTTTGGTGCACTATGCGTTACCATGGTTGACTTTTGGTTGACCATTTTTTTACTTTGGTTTACCATGATTGGACTATTCCTGACCAGGTTGAGAATGGTGGACTTTGGTTGACCATAGGGTTGACTTTTGGTTAACTTTGATTGGTTATGGGTTGACCATTATGGTTAATGTTTGTAGACTTTAGTTGTACACGGTTGACAACAATTTGAATTTGGTTGGTCGTGGTAGAGCATGGTTGAAAACAATTGACTTTGGTTGACTTGGGTTGACTTTAGCTTGATTTTTGGTTGACCATGGTTGACTTGGGTTGACTTTTGGGTGACTTTGGTTGACCCATGGTTGACTTTTTGTTGGCTTTGGTTGAGCATGGTTGGATTTTGGTTCTCTTTAGTTAACTATGGTTCTCTTTAGTTGACTATGGTTCTCTTTAGTTGAATATTATTAGTGTTATTATTAATATTAATATTAATGTTCTTAATATTATTGTGAGCATTATTAATATTATTTATATGTTGTATAGCCACAATTAAGAAGTAATAAGGTAGAAATAAAATATTTAATAAGTAAGAATAATAACTTTATAAGGTTATAAGATTGTGTTTAATTACGGTTAAACATATATATATATATATTATATTAATATGATTAATTTATTAACATTAATGGTAATGGTATAAGGATATGGATGTGATTAATAATCTTGAATAATTTATTGAAATAATTGTTTTATTATTTTAATAAAAAACATTAAAAAAATTACCATAATATAATTAACATTGAAAATAATTAATAGCTAAACTATATTTTAATGAACTATAACAAGAACATCCGAATCCTAAAATCCTAAAAACATAAATATGAATAAAGAAAAATGTTCCAAGATCACAAATTAAAGATGAGATACATAATGATGATGATGGTTGTGTTCTTCATCTTGAGTTTTGTTGTGTTTCTTATTTCAATGCTTTTCTTTCCATATGACTTCTCAATCATAAATTAAGGTTGTGGGTTCTCTACTTACTCAGAAATTTCAATAGGAAGCCATTCAAGTGTAAAAATGTGGAAATTGATATAAATTTAATATAATGTGAAAAATCTATTACAAAACATTATGCCATTAAACCTCATTACTCAATATACAGTCACAAGATTATTCTTATGCATTAAAAATTGTTCCAATTTTATATATAAAACAATAATTTAAAGGCATGAAAATTATTTAAATAACTAAACTTTAAGTTTGAAAATTTTATGCATTTCACATAACTTTAATTTTAAAATATTTTACAACTTGTTAATACCAAAATAATTTTGAATTTTTCTAGAAAAAAACATTAATTTTTTAAAAATGAAAACAACAAAATTTATATATAATTACAAAGACTAATTCTTTAGAAACTAAAACTAAAAGAAAATAAAGATCAAATGACTTTAACTCAACGAAATTTATATAATAACAAAGC
Organism: Larix kaempferi; assembly: GCA_027924585.1. Classification (NCBI taxonomy): domain Eukaryota; kingdom Viridiplantae; phylum Streptophyta; class Pinopsida; order Pinales; family Pinaceae; genus Larix; species Larix kaempferi. The sequence continues at coordinate 3,696,089 of BSBM01001114.1, read as the reverse complement.
CTTATTCCTTAAAATCTAAACCATGTGTTGTACAACCAAATTTGTATAATAACCAAAACTTATTCCTAATTAATTCTAATGGTTTTGCTACCATATTTGGTTGGGAATCTATTGTCTTAACTAACCTCATTCCACATTCATTCCAACTTACTTTATCACCGTGAAGATGTAAAATAAGATCAAGACCTACACATTTCAGGCCATTCATTTTTTGCAAAGCTTTTAAGATTTTCAGAATTTATTCCACACATATAAATTTAAAACAGTAAACATAATATATACACAGTTTAAATTTAAGCAAAGTGTAAATTTATTTTAGTTCCGAAATTGTTCCAAGAATTGATTCGATTGGAATCTCAGTTATCCTATGCAGAAGGAAACCCTTGTTGTATGACCACCTTATTCTGAAATAAGAAATGGCATTTCTAGTAGAAGGAAACGCTTGTTGTATGACCACCCTTATTTTGAAATAACAAATGGCATTTCTGATATCTGGGGATCGCGTTTAGTTATCATCATCCAAAACCGGGTTGATTCCTACCAAAATAATAACAATAGAAGATGTTAACCTCTAGCTGAATGCATGTGAATGCATTGGTAGAGAGATGGGAAATGCATGCTCTTAGATACTACACATGATGGATGGTATGCACTTAAATTGGGATTATTATTTCATTCATTTAAATGTGACCGTAGATTTAAATCCATTCATTCTAATTTCTTATCGGCAGAACCTTACCATTGCATACATCTCAATTGATATGCTCACATATATTTAATCTAAGGAATTAAATATAATTCAAAGGATTTCCAATTTAAAAGTGGTATTTATAATATATTGAAATGAGACGTAATCATAACACAATATACTCTACTCTTGCATTTCTGCTTACATATGCTAAGATCATAATGTTCCCAAATTCTTTTAATTTATTGTCCACGATTTTTCTACTATCTTTACCCAAGGAAATAACATAATTAATTGCCTATAAGCTGTCAACTGAATTCTGGGATCGTAATTATCCATGTAAATTTCAAATGTAGAAAACATAATCGACAGTTCATCAAGCAGAATTCAGCCACGGTAATTCATAACAGCAAAAGAGTTTTGAACACAAATTGAAAGCTTCAGTTCTTGGAGATCACTGTCTATTAGACTCTGAGCTCAGTACTGAAGATTGCTCAACCCTCAGATCGTCCAGCTGTCTCCATCAAGCTGTCGACAGCTCTGTTGAGATAGACGGACTACTAAAGATACTATTACATTTTTAAATTTTTCCAACATACGCAACAATCTCGGAGTCTCAAAAAATCTCTTAGGTTTCCTGCAACATTTTGTTAGCCCATCGTAATTACCATGAATGCTGAGATGGAAAGGGTTTCATTTATCACTACACATTTCATGACTTTGGGGTAGGTTTTATTATGAGCAAAAAGATCGACAGGGCAGAGACGCACAGGCGAGAGACTGAACGCAGTCACATATCATTGATCTCAAATTAAATCTATAAATCGGTTCCATGGCTTAGACTTCGATACGATAGAGACGTAGGTAGTGCGAAGCAGGGATTACCTGATGATAATGGTATCTGTCAGATCTGGTAGGGGAGGTAATGAATCAGTTCTATTACAACTCGGACATCTAAGATTTGAACCGCCGTAAAGATTTGCAGAAATTATGGTAATGGCGAGTCCAGGGATTCATACTGCTCACCACAACCATTTGAAATAGATCATTCTGATCAGGGTGGAAAACAAGAATGGCAGACATTCGACCAAAACAAAATAAATAAGGAGCATAGAGATTGGTTCAAAAACTATAAAATTTACCCACAGTGGTTCGTTCGGGGTTTGAGACATACTGTAGAAATTGTATCTAGGGGAGTCGATCCGGAATTGAGACTGGATACTTGTATAACTCAACCACCAAACCTACCGGGGAAATATCCTAGTATGGAAATCTACTCTAACCAACCGATCTGATATCAAGGCCATGCGCTGAATTTATAAACAATCTAATCGATCTGAGACTGAGATGAGCTTCTACAATTGTCATACAGATTCAACATAGGGTTTCAATCGTCTGTGGTCGCTCTGTATGTGGAAAATTTAAACATCGAAATTTAAATACCAGTCAATATTAGTATGAATCTCAGGTCAGAGTTAGAAGTGTGTATCCAATCTGGAAGTGAGGTGCCCTGACCACTGGATTCATAGAATTCACAATTCGATCTTTGTTATCTAGAACTATTCAACAATCTGAAATAGGAAAACGATTAACCCAACATTTGCTAATTTGATTCAGAAAACCCTTCAAACAATTTCGATCTTGGTATGTGCAAATCGAGCACTGCAATTTAAAGTACAGAGTCGCCCTGAGTATGAAGGGTGAACGCTGTAATTAACATGCAACGCCATTTCTTCTTCTTCTTCTGGGTTGTAAAGAAATATAAAACCCAAACAAGTACAAATCGTTCTACACAGGTCTGTGATTACAAAAACCAATAGTCTCTCGGTTCGATCCGTACCTATTTATGTTCGTGGCTGTTGTTGAAGATGCACGCTAGCTCCGATCCCTTCTGTTGGTGGCTGTTGTGATGCAGGCTCGCTTTTCTGCACGCTGGCTCCTCTGCACGATCGTCTGGGGTGACTGGGTCATAAATCCTGATAGATATCCTTGACACCTTGATGGGCAACGAATGTAGACATATAAAATGTAACGGTGGGTGGTGGATCTTTTAATAACAGAAACATTTCAGCCAGCATGAGCCAAGCAACACTTGGAATAACCTTGTTTTTTTTAATAACAGAAGAAGCGTGAGGACACTTGTAATAACTTAATTTTTTTTTTAAATCATTACTGACCTTTGGAATTAAACATGCCCGTGAGTTAATTCACTAAATCTGGATGCTTGATTTGTGCATCATACGAAGCATATTCAAGCATCTTTCAAATCTATCCATTCATTATTTAAAAAAAAAAAATCACCCACCCAACCTCCACCCCCAAAAGTTAAAAGAAAACGCCTATCGTAAATATTAATATTAGTAATAGTATTAATATTAATATTAATCATTGTTATTATATTTTATTTTATTATATACAACAATATAAATAACTATAACACTATTTTATATTATTTTGAATTAATAATTTTTATTTATAAAATAAAATGTAAATATAAATGTTGAAAAAATATTATATTATTATTAAATTATTTTATAAAAAATATAATTTATTTTCTATACTAACATCGCCAACAAACATTAAGTTTAATACTAACAATTAAATATCTCCTTTCACAATCTTTAACATATATATTATTATACATTTAGCAGGTTGTAAATATTTAAAATACAAAACATCACAACCACATTTTAAAATGGCTATTTTAAAAAATATATATTCATGGCTTTGGTAAAAAGAGTTATGTGAATGTATTAACAATACAATGTAAATGTATTTAAGAGTTTTTATAAATTAAATATATTATAAATGAAAATTTAGTTTCATATTAAATTTAAATATTTTAATTGAATTTTTGAAAAATTCAATTAAAAGTTTTATATTTTCAAATTATGATTACAAAGTTTTGTAAAAATTAGATATCCTTACCTAAAAACTCACTTCTAATTTTTTATTTATATATTTTTACTATTTAAAATCAAAATTTATTCAAAATTTATTAAATACAAAAAAGCAATTTTATAAATATAAATTTAACTCTAAATTTATTAAACATATCAAAAAAAATCTCTTAAACTAAGTCTTACTCAACAAAACTAAAAAGTAAAACTTATAAAGATATAAACTAAGTCTAAATCTTATTCAATAAGGTAATTTTTTTTTGTTTTACCACCTTCATAAAATCTATCTATCCCACCAACAAACCATAATATTCTTAACTAAAGTAAAAATTAAAATTTATCTAAAGTATTACTCTTTATATATAAAACCTAAAAAGATCATATTAAACCCCATTTGCCACTATCTTAAAACTCATGAGTGAGTTGCAACAGCGCTTGAATTCGTCCTCATTTAATGTTGAGAGATTCCTTGTTTGTGGTGGTATATGGTTTGGGTAGTGAGCTATCCGATGGATGAATGTGAAGCAGTAAGGCCAAGTGCAAGGGTATGATAGCTGTTTTTTGGATTGATATTATTGGAGGTTAGTAAACTTAATTCTTTCCAAAGATGCAACTACTTTAAGTTACAAATCCAACGCCACAATGCGTTAACAAGTGAAAGTGAATAAAAAGGATATCAGCCAAAATCTTTTCCATATATGAAATAGATGTAGTCATGCTTAGCAATAAAACCTACTTGTTAATTATAAGCGATCCAACTAAAAAATACCACTCTGATAGATACAAATTCCACTACCTATTGAGAATTGAAAATACAAATATTCTCAATTAGCTATTGAAAACTGAAAATGAAAATGATTAAAGCTAATTGAGAATAAGACTGTTTGATTGCCCATAATTTAATTAAAATAAAATTATCAATGTTATTCAAGTTGATCGTGGACAGGGATGAATGAAAGTACCTTTTCGTTTTGAATTATGATTTAAAATCATTTTTTATTACCTAAGAATTAGGTTTTTTAGAATTTAAGAAAATAAATTAACTGCTTAGTGAAAATTAAGGATTCTTTTTTATAAATTAAGAAAATAAATTAACTACTTAAAATTTTAACATTTCAAAAAATGGGAATGAAAAACTATCAAATTTATTTATTTCAAGTGGCAAAATTTTATTTATACACGATAATATTACAAACCATAAATATTATAGGTTTTTTATAATAAAAATAAAACACAAATAAAAATCAATCAATTTTTTTTAATGGCTGTGCAAAATTATCTTGAAATTTTGGGTGGTTGCTTATTTCTCTACCTATTCAATATAGTTGTCAAGACAGTTCATTGAATGTTAATTTGGCTCATCCCTTCTTTAATGAAAACTCGGAGAAATGTGTGGTCGAATTTCCAGAGGCAAATATGTAAAATAGAAATTAAATTAATTTTAAATTACAATAAATTCACATAATCAATAATCACAATCATTAATAAACTCAATAAAATTAATAATGTTTAGTTATTTTTATGGTTTTTATTTTATTTTATGTGAATTTTGAAGTTATTATTTAAAATATTTGAAACAAAATTTATGAAACCACAACATTTCAAAACCTTGGACAAATCTGAAACTGCATATATTTTCAAAACCTTGGACAGATCCGAAACCGCATACATTTTCAAAGCATTCAACAGATATGAAACTGCATACATTTTCAAAAGCTGAAAATTTTCTTTAAATATTTTTTCAGACATTCTACAGATCTAAAACCACATATATTTTGAAATGCTAATTTTTTTTAAATATTTGTTAAAGCATTCCACAGATCTAAAACAGCATACATTTTCAAGTGCTGAAAATTTTCTTTAAATATTTGTTCTAGCATTCTACAGATCTGAACCTCATACATTTTCAAATGCTGAAAATTTTCTTTAAATATTTGTTCACATTGAGATGAGCTTCCTGCTGGGATGTTGAAACCATTGACAGTATATATGTTGAAACCAAGTGGGACACACCAATTCTATAAAATTCTAAAGACAATGTCATACAAAAATAATATTCAATTTGAGGGCTATAGCTAAAAATGAAACTTATTGAGATCTTTGTAATGAACCTACATCTTTTGGATTATCAATGTTTTTGGACATGTTATTTTCATCAAGAAAATTGTTCCTGAGTTCTTTGGCTTCTGCGCTGTCACCGCATCATATGTACTGGAAATTCATTGTAGATTACACTTCTGTGTAAATAATTCATTGTAGATTAGATCTACGCTAACATAATGATTAATGCAAAGTCTATCAACATGTAAGAAAAATGAAATTGAAGGGTAGAAATAAAATCTCAGGAAATCCGTAAGGGACTCACCAATTGAATGATTTTGTGGAAATCAGAGCTATCTCATTGATTGGGGTGTGATGGAGCAGTGGTTGGGTTTGCTGTGGGGCAATAGGGAAGAAGGCGCTCCCTCTTTTCGTTCATGTGTTTTCAGTCCAGTTGGATCTCTGTACAGAGACGCACACCTTCAAGCTCTGTAGCCATGGGATACACCCTCTAGCCTCCCCATCGTGCACAAACTATCACAATTTAAATTGTAGTCATAACTTGATCATAGAATCGAAAGTGTGGAAAAAAGAGCAGAATAAGAATCGAGTGAGTACACGAGGGTAGGGTAGACTGTTCATAGAGATGGCCTCCACCTTGACGTACACACCAAACACAGTGAGAGTGAAAATGAGGAAGCCTCATGATGAGAAGATGAAGAAAATGAAAACCAGAGAGAACCGACTGGACATAAATCGTGATCGCGGCTTCCGCAACAAACCAGGCCTTCATCGAGCTACACGAACCTTGCTGCACTATGAAATTGAACCCTAATCCAGCCAGTGCCTGCAAAAATAAATACGAAATTGTTTAGATCCAGCTACTTCCTGCAAAATAAAATGCGAAATTGTTTAGATCCAACTGCTACCTGAAAAATTCAGCGCTAGGTCATCGCAAATGGATCCTTTTTTGAGACTGGAAATGCTACCACTGCACACACAATATAATAAGTTAATGCCAGGAAATCGTAAAAAATAAGGCAGGCAACCATGGATCGTTAACGCTCAAGAAGAGAGAATGGAGCATTCGAGAGGAGCGTTAGTGTGGAGAGTGGCTCACTGTTTAAAAATATCATACAAAATATTACTGATTTCTGAGATCCCACCAAGTTTGGAACACAAGACCTCGACCTCCACGATTTGCCTAAGCACACTGCGACCCACATTGGGTCATGAAGAGGAAGGAGACAAGACTTGAAACACCCCAGAGTCTCCGAGACAAAGTTCAGCTGATTGCCAAGAAGGAACATGGGAACCCCACGAACAAGATCAAGCCTGCCATGTCCCATCGGCTGTTGTGAAGGTGAATTTGGCGGCGGTTGCTGCCGCGCTGAAAGTGAGAGTGAAAGCTGCAGATATGCCGGCGTTGCTGCAAGAACGGGCCTTTAGATGTGCAAGGCAGATCGACCTGTGTCACACAGATTGATAAGAAACCACAAAAACTAATTCAGAACAAAGATATAAGGGAATCACTGTAGATATGAGAGCATAGGTGTAGATTGTAAATTGTTTACCATTGCAAGCACCAGCTAAACCAGATCTTCTTAGCGAAATCTGTCACCAAAATTGGAACTCCCATCACCAGCAGAAATCACCAGTAGAAGACAAACAACACGCCCAGGTCCATACGGGCGTCGATAGAGATCCTCGACACCTTGACGGGCAACGATTGTAGATATCTGTTAACATATAAAATGTAACGGTGGGTGGTGGATCCTTAATCGGCCAAGGAGGTGAAGGTAGTAAGCGTTACATTGAAGAGGAGCGCCCTACCAAGGTTTGAAACTGCCAGCCATCTGTAATAACCTTATTTTTTTAAAAATTATTAGTGACGATTGGATTTAAACATGCCCGTGAGTTATTTCAGTAGATCTGAACGCTTCATTAATGCACCAGACGAAGCATATTCCCCCACCTTCAAAATCCAGCCGTTGATTATTAAATATACAATAAATCTGCCACCCAGCCCTCACCCCCAAAAGTTAAAAGAATACGCCTATCGGCATAATTATTGAATGTCGTGATATAAAGAAGATCGATAGTAAATCTTTATGCTACCGATAATAAAGATAATAAATCTTTATTATTATGCTACATATAATAATAAAGGAGAGGTACTTCATGTTCTCTAGCGATCCCCCCATATGGCTGTATGTGATATGAAGCATGTGCTTGAAATCCAGAATGTCATTTTTGAAGCCACTGAAGAGATCCCTCCATCACGTCAGAGTTAAGCTCTAAAGCTTAGATTGTGTGAGGCTTGCTCACCAAACTGTTCACTGTCTGGAAATTGAAAGCGAATGGTGCCTTTCATAGGATTCAAATTTTCCATCTCAAAAGAAAGAGACCCTGTCTTCACCTCAACCTTGTCAGAATTGGCAAGGGGATTTATAACCTTGTCATTGAAACTAAAATCTAGGAGGGAAAGAGATCCTAGTAGTTCTTCATCACAGTCTATTGAAGCCTTGGACTGAGCAATGTTATTCGCAATGTGTTCACCTCCAACGCATAATTTACTCTTCCATTCATGCTATGAGAGCCCAACCTCATGAGAAAGATGAATTCAAGCTAGGTCCCTTCTTGATTTATTTCCTTTAGCTTATTCCATTTCTGTCAAGTCAAGAGTTAAGGCCCAAGGGCGAGGTCTAGAGAAGTAGGATTGTTCACACATGAGAGCAATAAAATCCTTGGGATGGGGTGGGGGCAGAGGAGTAATGTTTTTATGCACGCATCGATCCCAACAATCATTACCTTCATAGTAAACCAAATTTGATTAATAGGCTTGAAGGTGAACCTTAGGGGTTCAACCCCTTTTGAATTTTCTGTATAGTTTTGATCCATGCCTCTTCATCTAGGGTAGCCATTTTCGATAAGGGTTACCTTCATTTCGTATGATTATGCTTTGGCCCAACTTAGCCCCTTCATTAACTAATATGTCCACTATTTCATTATTGTTTCTCGAAATATGGAAAAGGGAGATGTTATGGATAGTTTTTAAAAGACCCAAGATTATATTTTGGGCTCATATCTTGTTTTTTTGAGACTTTTTATGAATCTTGTTGATTACAAGCTTGGAGTAATCGAAGATAGCTACCTTAGAGAGCTTTAGAGATGCTAATATTTGGCCCCTTGCAAAAGAATAAGGCATTCAACTTGGTTGTTAATCTTGCTACCTATTCCCATGCATAAGTTTCTATAATTTTTCCTATAGAAACCCCAATTCATTTATTAATAATTTCAAAATTTTTATAAAGATTCACCAATAATGATATTATGGTTTTTACACTTGTTATAAATTTGTTATAAGTTTAACATAGATATTAATAATTTGAAGTTTAGAATGTATTCAAAATATATTTTGATGTTTATATTTTTGAATTTATTAAAATGACTTTCTTTTGGTTATATAATTGGTTGCATATATAGAGATAAAGATGAGAAGTTATAAGATTGCAGGTCATGATTATTCTAAGAGTATCTTTTAGTTGATCCCAATCATGAATATGTTGCATCCTTTATTCGCTTTAATTTGGTAATTGGTCTTGTCGAAATAGAGAATATGCGGCATCCTTTATTCCCTTTAATTTGGTAATTGGTCATAGTATTGGCACATTATATTTATGAATTTGATTTACACTGCTGAAAAACCTTTTGATTTTAGAGATTAATAACAAGTGCCGAAAATGCAAAGATCAGTACATTACTACTCTCTAGATTCAAAACATTAAATAGTCCTTAATATAAAGATAAAGCGTCTACTAATTATTTTGTGAGAATAAATCAATTTAACTTTATTTAAGATAATTATTTAATCAACATTGGGGAATTTGAGCTAGCATTTTAATTAAAAATAGATTCTATGTTGTACTTTTTTGTTGTAATATTGATGACATGACATACATTTTGGTGATCACTATATGTGAATTTGAGCTAGTGTTTTAATTAAAAATAGAATCTACATTGTACTTTTTTGTTGTAACATTGACGATATGACATACATTTGGGTGATCACTATATGTGAATTTTAGCTAGCATTTTAATTAAAAATAGATTCTACATTGTACCTTTTTGTTGTAATATTGATGATATGACATACATTTCCTTGATGCAGTTTATTTTAAGATTGATGTTTTGATATTTATCTTTTACATTGTTTCTTTCTTGCATGTGATAGGAAATGATGTTGGAATTTGACAAAGCTAGTCCTAAGAGCTATCTCTTCACATAGATAGTGTCCTAGCATTAAAGGATACATAACTAATTTGACTACACTTTCGCTAAGCAAGAATGAGCTCATTCAAGTACATGAAACCATGTTTGTGTTTATCTCTAATATCTTGACAAATTTTTATGGTTTGTTTATTGCTTTTGTTTGAAGCATTTTGTCGATTTGTGGAGTTTGTGTGTATTTTGGTTAATTATTGTGTTAGACCCTTGAATGCTTCTAGTTCTCATTTGATGCTTGATTTAACCCTTTGTTGTAGCTTGAATCAATATTAGTTTTAGTTGATTTCCATTGATTTAGGGTTTGAGAAAAGAAGTTTTTATTACCTTTTAGTTGCATGAATTAATTGTCTTCACTTTTTTTATTCTTTTATGCCGATTGTATATTTTCTTTATAAATATTTATCATTATTCAGAAAGATAAATGAGCTCTCCATAGCTAAGCGAAGAGAAAAATGGTCTATGCACTAGGTTCCTATGCATTGATCGTAGGATACCTATTGGCACGAGACCAACATTCCTCTAGTGCAATTGGCATAATTACATTGCATAATTTTCCTAGCCTCCACGGGCATAATTGGCTAGTGGAGGCCAAAATCATGCATAATGTCTGATTCTATCAGTTTATCGGTTTGTCAAGATTCAAGTCCCCACATGTCCATTAGACCATTAAGGGACGAGATAACAAGTGGATTCCCCACTTTCCCTGAATCTTGACAAACATTGGATGAAGAGTAACACCTGAATATCACCTCGTTTATTAGTTATTGACTTATTATCTTTATCTATTTATGAGGTGTCATTCTTATCCACTATGAGTTCAGTGACACCTAGTCTTGTTACTACATTAAACTCTACCTGTAATAATCCAAATATGGTTGTTGCTTATGCATTTCCATCAAGATTTTACAACCAACGAGTTTTATTTCCCCCTCTTTTCAGAGTGGTTCAATATTTTGTTTTTGGCCATGATTCTTCATTCTTGTGGATGTCTTGGTTTGTTTTGATGCTATTCCGAGCTATAATTTTTAAATATTTTTGCTTATGTCACATTATCAAACACTTGCTCAACCAACTATTTTTGCTTTTTCCTCTGACACTTGGTCAAACACTTACGTGCATCCTCCAAACACCCACATTTAGAATACATGTCTACAAGATCAACTCGGCTTTGCTTGGATATGAAGGCATCATTAAGGCCACTGCCATTTGGTATTGAGACCAAAACTTGAAATAGAGAAAATGAACTCAACATTTGAAGAAGCCTTGAACTCGGAATTAACAAGCAGAGTGCCATTCAATGTGTTTTATAAATCAACGAAAGATTCACCAAATTTTTACAAAGTTTTATAATTCAGTAAAATATTCGCCACGTTTTTACAATATTTTATAATTCAGTGAAATATTCGCCAATATTTTACAATATCTTATAATTTAGTGAAAGATTCGCCAAGATTTTACAACATCATATAATAAAATGAGATATTTGCCAAAAAATATATATATACATATTATATTATTGATCAAATCGCCTTCAAATTTTCCTGTATATTGGGGAGATTCGCCCATTTTTTATACTTATAAATTTGGGGGGGTTCTTAAAATCATCCCTGCTCCAAGGGAAACCCAAGTAGCTCGCCTTCCTTTAAGGACCCCGATTTGTTCCCTTTCCACATATGACAGATTACCAGTGATGTTTTGAGCATAAATAGACACAACATAGGATTTTGTATGACATAAGTCCTTCTTTAAATAAGAATTTTTCTTTTATTCCCAATTTATGACCACATCCTTGATAAATTTTAGTTTATGGGTCATAAGGTACATTTTTGAAAGGCTCGTCTTAGCTTCAAAATCAAGCCACTTGGTTTTGCTGAGATCTTTTAAATCATCCTCCTCTAACCATGAATGATTAAATTTAAAAGGATAATGGGGTTTTTGCATACGTGATTCTAGCTGGAGGATTACCAACATATGATAAAAAATCTACTCATTAAACGTCCAAGACCGATAGCATGCCAAATAGTCATCCAAAATTCCCACAAGAAGGAAATGGTCTAGTCTTTTGGCAATACTGTTTTCCCCCGCTTTTTCGTTTCTCCGTGTAGGAGTCAAAGGCCCACTTATGACATCCACAAGATTTTCCTCTTGGATAATCCGAGAAAAATAATCTGATAAGGGATCAATTCTCACTTGATGTCCCTAAATATCCCTTGTGGATATCGTGAATTTTAAGTCCCCTGCTACAATAAGTCGAAGATCATTCAATGAGCCTATAATGGACAATATCTTCCCAAAAACCGGTTCGGTTTTGATAAGGACCATAATAGTTTAAAATCCTGAGCTTCTCCAAAATAATTCCACCACAAGTAAGATAAGGAACAAAATTTGTAGCATGCGAGTTCCATGTAGATAGAAGACCTCCTGACAATAGTACTGATTTGACCAAGCACATCTCCTAGTCAGTTAACAACTTGGCACACATTTATCTAGCTTTCTCTCCACACTACAGAGTTTCTTGGAATAGAACTACCTCCAGTTTGATACATTTGAACAATCTTCAAAGGGTGCACTGCTTGGGACCCACCCTAGTCCCCTTACATTAATGGAGACAAGGATCATTTATGCACTCTTGCAAGGGCCTTCTGCACTCTACGGGCCCAGAAACCTCGAGTTTGACTACCAACAGGAAAATATTTCGACGCTACTCCCACCCTCTTGTAATGGTTACTAGTGGACAGAGATAGGGGTTTTAAACAACCAAAAACCACTCCTTTTTGCAACTACTTCCCTTTACGACCACTTTTTACCACTCCAATATGCACCGAGTCGTAGTATAGGTCTACTGAGCAAGGGGTTTCTTCTCCATCTACCATACATTTCCTCCTATTGCTGAATAAGACCTATAGAGGACGACTCTTCAAAACATCTTTGTAACTAGGAATCAAAGAGGCCGTGAGTTCCTCAATTTCCTCCCAATAGGAGTCCTCCACTAAATAATGATCCGATAGTCTTTTGTACCAATACCAGGAATCCCAACAAGAGGTTCTAGGGAACCAAAGGGTTCTTGAGAGTCCTCTACCCATGCCCCCTAGATAAGGGTGCTCCAAGAGTATCCCTCTCCCTTCCTGAGTCAATCTCAAAAAGCTTCAAGGAATTTTCAGAGTTTAAATCTTTGCAAATATAATTTCCCTTATAAATCTCAGGCAACAAACAATTGTTAGCCTGCAATCCACTATTCATAAGGGAAAGAATCATAGAAGAATTTTCTTCGTCACCCATATCAACTGGTAATGACACCATGCAATTTCTCTTTGCACCAGACTGCCTAGAAGACTTTGGAGAAAAGGAAAGTGAACTAAAAAAACCCTTAGGCTCAAGGGATGGGGACTTACCTTTTCCCATCAAGTCATTCCCTTGATGGAGATTTTCATTGAGGTTGTTCCCACTAGGAATATTTGAGGGAGGTTTTGCAACTAAGCCGACATCCTGTAAATCTCCTTTATTAGATGTGACCCTTTCCAAGGGATTTCCAAACCTCGAAACCACATCCGTTACTACCTCCTGTTCAAAACCTGCTTTCTCAGCAACCTCCGACGCCAGACTAAAAGGGAAGGAATCCTTTAATTTCCTAGTTCTTCTACATATTTAATACATCTAAAGGGAACTTTCCAGTAGTCAAGTTTTTGGAATATGGATAGCCCTATCCATTCAATTTCAATCTCCTCTAGAAATCCTTGGCTCACATATATTTGGACCAAAAGCTTGCCCATACATTTAAGGACCCAAATATTCTTTAAAGTGAGTATTTCTTTGGCCGGATCAAAGTTTAGATGCCACCTCTTTAACATGAGGCTTCCTTTCCCGCAAAGCCACAACCCCCCATAATTCTTGATGCATCTCTCTGTGTTTGAAAATTGAATCTATACCAACACTTTGTGAGGAAAGAGACCTCCAAAATATAGTTCAGAATAGGAAGCCACAAGTCAACCATCCATGATTCTATCGATTTTTTCGGAGGAGACCATGGACCAAACTTCCCGACCAAGAATTTCATGGATAGATCTACAAGTTCATCCATCTCGACGTCACGACCAACCACCAACTTATTTCTAGCTTCCCATCATTTGGGCCTTTAGCTTCCTTTTGTTGGTTGAAGGTTTCCCACCCCCGTTCCTTACAACCGCCTTTCCTTCTGCCACAGACTTTGGGGTGTTATTATAATCTGTATTTGTCTCCTTGGTTGTCCGACCCTTTGGAGATACAAATTTTACCTCTTCTTGAGCGCTTGCACGGGAAGTAGATAAGGATCTCACTTTTTTAGGATGAGACATCACACTAGCGATGGCTTTACTGCTAGCCAAACCATGACAGTAATTTGCTTTATTTAAACCATCCTCACAAATCGCCTCGTCAAACCATCCTCACAAATCGCCTCTTCATTTCTAACACCATTGACAACACCTGGTGTCCACGACATTTCTAGAGAGAAGTCAAGTTTCCGTGAGTTGTCTTTTCCTTTTGCTTTTCGTGCCACTGCATAACCAACCAAAATCCCCTCATTTGAATTAAATATATTGCTTTGTTCCCAAGGTTCCAAGTCATCCTGTTCATAAGAATGCACCTCAAAAAACACAGCTAATCCATGACCACCTTCCTTATTTTCACGTGTCCCGCGTTTTTAACCATCTAAAATGCATTTTCTTAGCAACACCTTCTCCAAATTTTAAATTCAAGTGAAAGCAAGGAATATATTTTCTAATTTAGAGAAGCATGTGACATTTTTAAGTGCCATGAAGTTATAGAATTAAGGCAATTAATTTTTTATTTTTTTCCATTTTAGACAATTCAGTTTTTCTTTGGATGTAAAACGTTTTATCAATATTTAATATTTAAAATAAAACAATTTTCCTCGACAACTATAATTAATATTTAATGAAAAATAACCACATGTAAAAAAGTACTTAGTGGATATGATTAGTGAAATATACTAGTTGAATATCTCATTGTTTAAATGGTTAAACAAAGTTGAAACTTGGTAGCATTATAGCTAAAATTACCACCAAAATTATGTTCATGCACTCTTATATTTGCCACCGCATCTATTATGTGATTTTAATTTCCAACAAATTAAGTATGATTGGAACTTGGTGGCAACCTCTATGTGTTTGGGAGTGAAATGTTTTAAAATGGATGTATCAAACCATATAAATCTAACTAAGAAATGTAACTTTTTCATAATAAATTAAATTAGTGGAAATTTAATCTATGTAATGCTCGTCCTCGAGGTGTACACTAGTTGGCAACCGTGCGTTTGTTAAGGCGTACGGGCTGTTAAGCACGTTGCTAGTTCAAACCTCGTTGCAGCATTGAGGGTGCGCTGTGGGGAAGGCGTACTTTCCTAGAAGTATAGTGGTAGCGAGATTGGATCCCTGGACCCCATATCACACGAGTACCAACCCAACTCCAGTTGTCGATTTCCCTAGATAAAAAAAATATATGTAATGCTCAAAATTATTTATCCATTATTTTTTAAACTTTGTAAGTTATAAAATAAAAATTTATACATTTTCTTAAATTATTGATAAATTCTTATATATTTTATATGATAATCAAAATTATATATTTATAAAAAAAACTATAATACATTCGTCACTTTCTCATATGCTATGATCCAAAATCCTTTAAAAAGGTCACACACTTTTTTCTAGATTTGTTTTTGGGGTAAGTTATTCTCTATTTCTTATTTTATTTTCAAAATTATTTTTTACTCATTAATAAGATAAGTAATATATAAATTTTAATTAATTAAATAATATAATTGTTTATATATATATATTATTAATAATGTAAGTAATATATAAATTTTAATTAATTAAATAATATAATTGTTTGTTTATATATATATATATATTGGGGTGGTAGGTGCGAGAGGGGTTGTTTATGGCCCTGAAGGGAATAAGTTATTTCAATTCACATGGGGATTAGGAAGGAGAACCAAGAATCAAGTTGAATGGGCAGCACTCCTCCAAGGGGTTGAAGTTATGATCTTGCTCCATATAGATCACTTCTTCGTCCTCAAAGATTCCAAGATTGTTATTAAGAAAATGATAAGTATACAAAGAGGCCATGAAAAGATTATGAGCATAATTCAAAAACAAATAGTCTCCACCATCGATGACATCTCTCGGACCCAGTTCTTTCATACTCCCAGGCACAATAACGTGGAGGCTGACATCATAACTAATCAAGGGGCTAAGCTAAATGAAGGGATAATTGTTCTAAACTAAGGTCCTCCCCTCTCCACATGGTCTCGATGCTTCTAGCCCTCAACCTCCTCATGGGGACGTGCATGCATAACTCCCCATCCATTTCTTAGACAACTAGATTATACCATAACCTAAGCTTTAAAGACCGGCCTTGGGCTTCTCCACGCATTTATGAAGATCGGTGTGAAGGTAATATGGAAGCATGCGGTTTAATGTCGAAGTTTTGAGGTCCTCGCATGCACGAACTTATACAGAGGGATGGTACCGCTCTTCATTTGGTGGTATCGGGCATTGAAGTTCTCACTTGTTTCGAAGGATTTCTCTCGGTTGGTCTACGCTCAGCCTCCTGGTTTGTCTCTGCTCTCAGAAGGATGAATACATAGAACATGTTGAAGGAGCTTAGGGAAATAAAAGGTGTCCATCAGGACATTAAAAAGAATGCTCATGACGCCTTTGAAGCTTCTAAGGCCGCTCTGGATGAGAGCAGACTCATAGGTTGGGATATCGTTTGGATGGAAGCGCGCATTGAGGACGTTGAATCCAACGCCAGAGTGCATGTGGGTGAGCTTGAGGAGATGTAGAAGGATGTTAAAGGCATAAAAGAGTTTCAACAGGCCAATTTTGAAGGCCTCAAACAATTTATGTTCTCGCTAAAGGGGCAAATCTTTGACACTCTACAAAATGGCAATAACAGGATTGAGGCTCGTCCGGCTCAGCTGGAAGCGTCCCTGAGCGACCTGAAGAATGATTTCGAGAAGCAAACTGAACTTGCGGACCCAGGAAATTAGCATGAAGACAACTCTCTAATGGAAGACGACTCACAGACTCATGAAGGAATTCCACCCGCCTAATTTCAGGAATGTTGAAGTGTTCCACCTTGTTTACTTGTTAAATGCTTTTTTGTGTTTTTTTATGTAATCAGTATGTCAGGATCTATCTGACAAAATACAATAGATATGAACAGTTAGGAAGAATAACTCTCAGGGCTAAAAAGCTGGAATTTTTCATTTCTGAATAACTCTTTAACTATGCTATGGCTTACCCTTCAAGGAAGGGATTTTGTATCTTACCCTCTGTTTAATATAATCTATTTCATGCTCATTTATATATATATATAATGTTAATAGTAATAATCATTATGGTAAAAGAGTAAATTATAAAAATTAAGTTTCAAAATACTAAAGTTATAGTAATTAATCATAAAGTGAGTAAATGAATAATTTTGTGAATTTTTTTTCATATATTAATTTTTCCTTTATGAATTCTAAACATTATTAAAAAAAATTAGCTTTTCAATAACTAATTAAATTATAATATTAAAAATTAATTATGCTAAAGAGATGTGATAATCATAATTGCATTCCAAAGGTGAAAACATTAATCAATGATATCGTTCTTCCTAGTCTATGTTAACTACCTAGAACTGATTTGGAGGAGAGTGATGGCCCTTTTGAAAACCCTATACCAACCTTGTGTTGTTGTCACCTCAGGTTTTTTTCAGAAGGAACCATTATGCCTCATGCCAGCTGTTGGCTTTGAAAGTCTGAGTGCGTATATACACCAAAAGAATCCGTCGAGACCCCCAAACTCTTGATTGACTATTTCTACAGCGACCATCGCTAGCTAGCGGAAAATCCTTCACTTGTGGAAGGGTTTCCTCTATTTGTGAAGCTTCTCTCTGGAAAATTTCTTTGCCTACAAATGCATATTTTCAGATCCTGTAGATTATCTACATAGTCAGATCCAGAGCAGAACCGGAATCCCCTCGGCTCTTCCACTGCTTCTGTTTGAAGGATGATTGCTCAAAGAGGCACCCGACTCAAGGACTGTGGACTTTTAAGAGATGCAAACATAGTTTTTACTTTTCGCCTATGTTGAGGAGCATGAGGTTGTAGAGCTCCCTCCTCCTCTCAGCCTCGCTCCTTCAAAAAAGTGGTGAAATCAGGACTTGGGGATCCCAAAGCACCCAATGGTGCAACTACAAGTGTCACAAATAATCTCTCAAGCCGAACATTCATAGTGGAACAATATGAGGAGAATCAATGACCCCCACATCTATGCCTATGCCACTTTTTATCAAAGAAAAGCACTCATTTGTCACTTCAACGGGCTCTGGCCTTCTGTCTCAGCGTTGATTGATCAAGGACTGTGGTTTTGGGGCCGCTTAGGCCTTTCCATTCAGTGATGGTTCCCAAAGTTTAATACTCTAACTGCAAATTGTCAATCCAGTCTAGGTAAGAGTGCTGAACTTTCCTTTACATTTTTGGGCTCCAAATTTTTTTCACCATATTAGAATAGTCGACGACGGATACGAGGCGAAGGCGCCGAAGAGGAGAGGTTCGGGGGTCGATCTTGGGTGGGGACGGCCACAACCGACCGCCCCAGCCACCCGGCCATATAGCCCGACCCCTGATTTTTGGGCTCCGAATTGTTTGGCTTCTATTGAAAAATCCTTGGGTTGTTTTGTCAAGGTTAATGGAGATAAGATAACAAAAGGCCTCGTCACCTTTGCTCGCCTTTGAGTAGAGGTAGACCTTAGTTGTGGGTTTCCTAATAGGGTACTCATTGATTGGTTAGACGATGAGCCTTACACGCAACTCCTTAAATATGAGAATATATCCTTTCGCTGCAAACTCTGTCAGCAAACAAGGCACCTATGGGAAGATTTCCCATCTTTCAAGGGGAAAGTTAAAAAATCTAGAAAAGCAAAAGGATGGAAAGATACTACAAGCCGCAAGAGCAACTCGAACCCTCAGCCTCCTTGCACAAAGAACAATCATAATGTTGCATCCAAACCATCAGAAGCTCCTTCACAACCTTCTTCAAATAAACCACAACCCTCTTTAGATTAGCCGTCGTAACAACACGCATCAATCCAAAAGCAACCTTCTTCAAAGCGATCGCAATCAACTTTAGATTCCATTCAGCCTCCTACCACGGTAGGAAATCCTCACACTTAAAATCCCCCTAACATCAAAGAAGACATCGAAATGGCATTGATCCCGACATCGATTCCAGGTGGTGAAAAACGCCCCCATGAATATGACAACTTAGATAGTCATAATGAAGCAACCATTGTTCCCGATCATTATATTTATGGTCTTTCTTTTGATCAATTATCCATTGTTTCAGAACCCGACTCTTGCTGACCTCGAAGGTTGGATTGATGTCCGCAAGGAAAAAGGAAAGAAGGATCTATTCGTGTCTCAACTTTATATCTATTCTTGGTGTTTATCCCTTTTTTGTTACAAGTGGAATTTTGCTTCATGCCGACCCTGCTCTCTTATAGGGGGCAACAACTTTTCCTGGTATCATTTTGTACTATATTGATCATTGTTAATTAGAAGGTTTCATTTGACTTACTTACAAAAAAAAATTTATTAAAAAAATAGTAATGCTTATGCATTTTGTATTATAAAAACTAAAAATATTCTAACAAAACAAATTTTCCCCAGGATGCGGGTGATGGGATGAGCTGGAGAGCACGCGAACCCAGGCAAGAGACACATGGGAAAACGAACAGGCTCCGTGGTGCTCCAGAAAGTAATGACTTAAATCGGTGGCCACCCCAGGGCCATGTTCATTAAACCTCCTCCTGGTGATGTCCCCTTGACCTTGCTGGAGGCAACCTCGACGTGCCTTCTCTAGGTGGTTCCTGCATGTAGTTTACGGAACCCTAACTGTCGTCACCTTGGCTCGTCGATAACCATGCAATCCCATCCTTGGTGCATCAATGCAATGCTTCACCACCTCCACAGACCTGCAAATTGGGCTCCTCTCGCTCTCTAGTTCTTATTGTTCCCAACCACCCATCTGCTAGCTATTCTTACGAGCTGGCTTCGGCTCCACATTGATGTTCTACAGCCAGTGTTCTCGGACCATTTTGCGGCACTCTCTCTCCGGTCTTCAATTATGGGCAAGCCTAAGGGCTCCAGAGGCAGATGCAAGAAAAACACCACCAAGGATGACATATAGGACATGGAAAAAGGCTACGGGGAGGATGTCACTGTCCCGGTCCACTTACTGATAGACAATTGGGAGGCCAATCTTTTGGCGGAACGCCTCTCCACCGGACGTATGGTAAGCAACCTGACCCCTACTGGCTTGTTAAGAATATGCTCGGGCTGGTAATGGAGGACCTGCTTTCCAACTGGGCGACCACTAGAAGTGCCACCCAGACTTTGAAGGCCACCCTTCCCAACATGGAATCCATTCTGGGAAACTTGGAGGGCACCTTCAACTGGAAGTCTTATGCTCCTACCAGACTCTCCCCATGCAACAACACTGGTAAGACCGGTTTCAAAGACCTCTTCTCCGCAGTAGGGACAAGCGAGCCTATTCAGCAGAGTCCATCCAAAGGGAAAGCATCGCTGATATTCCCATCCCCATCACTACATGCCATGTTCTGTCCAAGCACGTCCACGACGACCAGGGATTGTTTCCCTTCAGGAAGACCGCACCCTTGCCTTTGAAATTGCCGATGAATGACTCCATTACGAAGGAGTATCCCCCCTTCCCCCATCATGGAAGAACTTCTTGCTGACAAGGAGGCTCCTATAGCGAATGTCGCTCCAAATTTCTACAGCTGAGAACGTTTGGGCCCCTCCCTGCATCTTCCAAATTTTTTTTCTCACTATGTTTAATCGTTTTCTAGTCTAGAGTTTTGCTAGTATGCACAAACAACTCTTTTTTTTCAGTATTACCCTGGACTTCTCACACAAGTCAGGCTTTCTGTAATTTTCTTAAGTATCACTTTGATCTCTTCACAGTTCTGGGTTGGCGGCTTCATACTTTCAAGCCACCACAACAGCTTGTAAAAACTTATGTATTTTTTACTCTTTTAGCTTAATAGATCTTTGCAGCATTACAAAAAAAAAACATATTTTCAAAATGAAGTTCCAATGTAGTCCAAAATTTGGCTCACATGCCATACTACTAAAAACTGATAAAAAACTTACTATCCTTCTAATATTGTAATTTTCAAAAAAATTAACTTAGCAAAATGAGACATTTACATTGCACATATCAAACAAAAAAAAGGGGATGAGAAGTCCTTCTCATCTAACCATGACTTTGAGAGCGTTGAGCTGGTTGAAATATTGAGTCTTCATCCATTTCCTTCACCTCAACAAGCTAGGTAGATTGACAATGGCTACAATGATTCATGCTCAGGAGCTTATCCAATTCGGCCCTCATGCCTTCTATCTGTCCCCCCTGCTCACGGGTGTTGCTCTTGGGATTCTAAATCCTGTAATCGATTATCGAAATCAAATAAGAGAGGTATTTCATGTTGTCTAGCAATCCCCCCATATGGTTGTATGTGATATGAAGCATGTGTTTGAAATACAGGATGTCATTTTTGAAGCTACTGAAGAGATCCCTCCATCACACCATAGTTAATCTCTAAAGCTCAGATTGTGTGAGGCTTGCTCACCAAACTGCTCACTGTCTGGAAATTGAGAGCGAATGGTGTCTTTTGTAGGATTCAAATTTTCCATCTTGAAAGAAAGAGACCATGTCTTCACCTCAACCTTGTCACAATTGGTAAGGGGATTTAAAACCTTGTCATTGAAACTAAAATCTAGGAGGGAAAGAGATCCTGGTAGTTCTTCATCACATTCCATTGAAGCCTTGGACTGAGCAACGTTATTTGCAATGTGTTCACCTCCAACGCATAATTTACTCTTCCATTCATGCTCCGAGAGCCCAAACTCATGAGAAAGATGAATTCAAGCTAGGCCCCTTCTTGATTTATTGCCTTTAGCTTATTCCATTTCCGTCAAGTCAAGAGTTAAGGCCCAAGGGCAAGGTCTAGAGAGGTAGGACTGTTCACACACAAGAGCAATAAAATCTCGGGGATGGGGAGGGGGTAGAGGAGTAATGCTTTTATGCACGCATCGGTCCCAACAATCATTACCTTCATAGTAAACCAAATTTGATTAATAGGCTGGAAGGTGACCCTTAGGGGTTCAACCCCTTTTGAATTTTTTGTATAGTTTTGATCCATGCCTCTTCATCAAGGGTAGCCATTTTCAATAAGGCTTACCTTCATTTCTTATGATTATGCTTTGGCCCAACTTAGCCCCTTCATTAACTAATTTGTATGCTATTTCATTATTGTTTCTCGGAATATGGAAAAGGGAGATGTTATGGATGGTTTTTAAAAGACCCATGATTATATTCTAGGTGCATATCTTGTTTTCTAAGACTTTTTATGAATCTTGTTGATTACAAGCTTGGAGTCCTCGAAGATAACTACCTTAGAGAGCTTTAGCGATGCTAATATCTCCACCCCTTGCAAAAGAGTAAGGCATTCAACTTGGTTGTTAATCTTGCATCTTATTCCCATGCATAAGTTTCTATAATTTTTCCTAAAGAGACCCCAATTCATTTATTAATAATTTACAATTTTTTTATAAAGATTCACCAATAATGATATTATTGTTTTTATACACTTGTTATAAGTTTAAATTTCCAAATATTTTGAAGTTTAGAATTGATTCAAAATATATTTTGATGTTTATATTTTTGAATTTATTAAAATAACTCTCTTTTTATTATATAATTGGTTGCATATATAGAGATAAAGACGAGAAGTTATAAGATTGCAGGTCACGATTATTCTAAAACTATCCTTTAGTTGCCTTTAGTTGATGCCAATCATGAATATGCTGCATCCTTTATTCACTTTAATTTGCGAATTGGTCTTGTCGAAATAAAGAATATGCTGCACCATTTATTCCCTTTAATTTGGTAAGTGGTCATATTATTGGCACAGTACTGCATTGAATTCTGCGTTTGCCAGCTCATTGCTATCTCTCTGTATATTTATGAATTTGCAGGCGGAAATATTTTTAAACCATCTGAAAACACAGCAACTGCTGCTTTCTAGTTGATCTTGATGTTCAAAGAAGTAGAGCTGTGCATTGAGATGGCGGAACCTCCAGTGTTTCGGAATGAGTGGGTTCTTCAAATCAATGAGATGCTTTATCATCATGATCAGAGTCCGCGTCGACCAAACGAGGGTGCGAATTATGCGATCCTGCGTGTGGCGACGCCTCTGCGGGAGATAAAACCGAAGGATTATATTCCGCAGTTTGTGTTCATGGGGCCTTACCACCATTCCCTACTGGAAAAAGATATTCACTCTTCTTGCGGGGAACGTAAGATTTCAACGGCGGAGACGCGCAAAGCCATGGCCGCGGCTAGGGTATCCCAGAAACTGCACAAACGTGGTAAGAGTTTCAAGACCATGGTTGAATTGATGGAACATGTGCGTCCAGACATAGAGCATTTCTATCACTGGCCAACTGGTACTACAGAAGGCGAATACTCCAAGAACTTCGCTCTAATGATGGCAGTAGATTCATCTTTTCTGTTAGATTTCTTAATCTCGTATATGTCTCGTCATCATGAGGCCAGTTCCAGTTCCAGTTCCAGGCCGCTTGAATTAGATCCGCTTCAGGTGTGTATCAAGAGCGATATTCTGAAACTGGAGAATCAGATCCCGCTGTTTGTCATGGAAATAGTTTTTGAAAACGCGAAAGAAGCTTCAATATATGATGGACTCCCCGAAGATCTCAATCAACTGTTGCAGAAGACGTGCCCGGAGCTCTCTCCTTTCAATTTTGAGGTCTCTCATGGTAACGATCCGAATGCAGCTGCAGTGAAAGAGCAGCCGCATCTGCTGGGTTACATGCACGCATTTGTTTCACCAACCCTGCAAATACAAGAGATGGAAAAGCCGAAATTAACAGCATTGCAATATTTAAAGAATTTCATTCGCGATATCCCTCTTTATTTGTTCAGTATTTTTGTCATCCCCACTTTCTTCTTTGAACAGAAGTATGAAATCGTATTGAATGCGGAGAAGTTGGCCGCGGCGGGGATTAAATTCAAATTGCTCTCCCATGTGACTGACAACATCAGATTCGACACAGACTCAGGTACGCTCTACCTTCCACGGATAAATGTATTCGAAATGTACACGGAAGTGTTGTTGAGGAACATGGTTGCCTGGGAGTTCAACGATGTCACTCGCGGCACCGCCGTGATGCGTTACGTTGGGCTCATGGATTCCCTCATCCAGACTGGTGAAGATGTTCGCGTCCTGAGGGATCTTCGTGTCATTCAAACCGACACGTTAGGAGACGATTGCATAGCCAAGATGTGGAACCACTTGGCTCAGCCCTTCTCTACTGGTCACCTGGAGTTGGCCCCTTGTTCTGGCGACCTGGGTAGAGGACTCTACAATGTGCTCTGGCAAAATTCTAACAGGACCAGAATCAAAAGGATGCTTTGGGGACTTTTTGAATACGTGTCCAGCTGGAAATTTATAGCTCCTGTCGCTGGGATCTTGGCTCTAGTCATGACCGCTATACAGACCTACTGCAACTTGTACCAATTGTACCACCCTTCTGCTCCTCCTCCTCATGCTTAGCGTAGTAACCGACGCAGCAGAGATGGATTGAGAAGGAGTTGCCTCTTGTTCTTTGCTAGATCTAGATTTATATCTATATTATTGTCATCCTCCTTTCATGTTCTACCTACACCTACCAATGCTATTCACCACTTATCAACCCCATATGTGTTTGGTCTTCTCTTTAATTTTGTTTGTTGTAAAGAAAGGCATGGGCCATGTCTATTCCCCATATTTATAAATAAAATTTAAATTTGTATTTGTCTCATGCTATGGTTAATGTTATGTTAGGGTTAATGTGAATGTTGATACTTTATTTTTCTTTTTTCTTTTTATTTTTATTGTAAAAATATCATAAATAAAATTAATGTTTGATATATTTTTAATTTTATAGTTAGGGGATTTTTTTGGTTTTAAATATATTTTTTTCTTAAATAAAAATGAATAACATTTAAATTGATATATAACAAGTTTGTAATAATAAATAAAAAGTCTGTAATAAAAAATTATACAATAATTAAGAGATTTAAAATTTGTAATTTTATAAAAAATTTATAATTTATAATTTTATAAAAAAATCTAATTTCAACTATATTTTTTATTTGAAAGTTTATTTGAAAGTTTGTTTTATTTATAAGTTGTGAGAGTATTTCTCTTTTGGTAAAATGTTTCTCATGACACATTAATTTCCAAGTAACATATAGATTGTCATTGTAATTATCTCTATTATATCTTTTGATGCTATATAATGGATACTTAGTTTTTTTTTTGCTTTTTATAATATTTGTAATTATAAATTTTGATAAAATGTTCATACATAAATATGACTTGATAACACATATAAAAATCTCAAAATTTTAAATGAAGTAATGTCTATTTCAGTGTGGATTTCATTCATAACTTCCTCTTCATTTAACTGAATGCCTTGTGCAAGTTGGATTGTTTCTTTAGTCTCATAAACTCCGTGAGTTTGCTGAATTATGACTTCTTATGTAAGGGCACCCTTTACCAAACCAATTGAATACGAAGGTCAATCTACCAAGAAATGAAAGCTTCCAGAAAATCCCGAATCGTGTTATAATGTATGGCAAGGTTTGATGACAATTTCTGCAATATTTGATTTTGGGAATCAAACTTTGGTTCCAGTTCAAGGTTCCTTATCAATTGTGCCTTGAATTGATTACCAATGCTATGATTAATATGTGTAATCGCATTCTATAAAGTATCCATCTGATTGGCAAGGAAAATTGTAGGTTCAATCATAACAACACTAGAATGAGTGGCAAAGCTAAGAATGACTATGATACTAAAGTTGTCGAAATTGTTATTGAAAGAGAGACCAATACAAAGACAACATAAAAAAAACCATTCAAATAAAAAAATAAACATAATCCATACAAATTAAAAACCAAACAATGATAAATCCCACCTTCATAATAAATCACCATGCTTTTGGAGTCGATAAACCCATATTTACCAGGCTTGAAAAGCTTTCGATTAATGACAAGTGATAAATATGCAAAGATCACTACATGTACTCTCTAGATTCAAAACATTGAATAGTCCTTGGTATAAGGATAAAACTTCTACTAATTATTTTGTGAGAATGAATCAATTTAAATTTAAATTTAAAATAATTATTTA
This sequence comes from Larix kaempferi, assembly GCA_027924585.1. Classification (NCBI taxonomy): domain Eukaryota; kingdom Viridiplantae; phylum Streptophyta; class Pinopsida; order Pinales; family Pinaceae; genus Larix; species Larix kaempferi. The sequence continues at coordinate 3,669,845 of BSBM01001114.1, read as the reverse complement.
ATAAACATTAGGGTGTACGTCACATGTTTGACATCGTACCATAACATAAGTGTTTACACGAATTGAAATGAGAATATAATAAATACATGATTTGCGTGGAATGTCTATGCTCCAATTCTAATAAGTAAGTTATGTTGAAATTTTGAAATTATTGTTATGACTTAAAAATTACAAAAAAATATTAAAAAAAAAACAAGAGTAATTTAGTCCCTTCATTTTAGATTAAAAAATATAAAATAAAATAAAAAGAATAAATTATTCAAAATTATTATTAAATAAAAATAAAGTTAAAAATAAGGATGTATATAGATATACATAAGAGTCTTAGAGTAAGATGTTAAACTACTTTTGATTAGCTAAAAACTCATCTTCTTCGGATTTAAGAAAACAGGGTAATGATCCAAGACCTGAAGGCATTTGGAAGGAGTGGAAGTTTGCGAAAACAGGGTAATGACCCAAGACTTGAAGGCATTTGGAAGGAGTGGAAGTTTGCCCCCTTACTGATTACAAACGAGTTTAATTTTAGGTGGCGTGGGTTTTCTTGAATAACTGTGATGAGACAACTCACATTTACGACAACTAGTGATGGATGTCCTCAAATTTATTTAAAGTCCATTATATCCGTACCATATATATTAGTTGTTACAAGTTAAAACTATATACAACTCAAAAATTGTGAAATTGTGAAGGTGTAAATTTTGAAGAAAATGAATTACCAGTATCCAACTTAAATAAATAAAGCACATGAACTTAAATTTGCTCATTTTCTCTTTTGTTTTTTAAAATGGCAATATTGAATGATATTCAATTCAACCTCATCCATTTGCACATGAATCCAGTGCAAATGCCTTAAAAATACAAACTGATTTATGTAAAGTGATTTCCTTAAAAAAAGTATTGTTTTTAAGGATATTTAGCCCTGATGTATTATCAAAGTGATCAACAAAATGTATTCATTAATATCAACATGTGAGATCTTCCATATATTCATGATGTCATTTCAAACACCCTTACAATTTTATCAGAATTAGACAACTTCAAATATGAATAATTATCATAAATAAAACCAACAATAAGTCAATTAATTGTTTTATAAAAAAAACCTATAGAAAACACAATGTAGAAAAAGCTCAATCTTTAAAGTAGAGGTAGAGAAATATATGGGGAAAATTTTTAGAATAGGAAGAATTTAAAGTGAAATTCTATAAACACTGGAGTGAAGTGAGAAATATTAAGAAAAAGTGAAAAATATAAAGAAAAACTTGATAACGTTATATTCAAACCTAATATGAAAAATATAATGAGAAATTCTATCAATTTTTTTCTAAATGTTTTCCTCCAACCCAACCCTACATAAAAATGAATTTATCATTTCTTCCTCCAATCCAACCCTACATTAAAATAAAATTTATATAACTTGATCCCAAAAAGAGCTTTTGTCCTCTTACTTCTCTTAATTTTTTTTATCCCACCTCGTTATATTTATTCTTCTAGACCATTTTTACATAAATCCGTCCCACTACCACCTACCACCTTCAAGAGTGAGGAAATATTGAGAAAACCTTTACCCTTTAAAAAAAAAGTGGAATAGTGTTCACATATTTTCTAGATATCCATCAAATACAATATATCCAAAGAGTGAGGAAATATTGAGAAAACCTTTACCCTTTAAAAAAAGTCGAATAGTGTTTACATATTTTCTAGATATTCATCAAATATGATATATCCAAAGAGGCGGGACATATTGAGAAAACCTTTACCCTTTAAAAAGAAATATTGAGAAAACCTTTACCCTTTCAAAAAAAAAGTGGAATAGTGTTCACATATTTTCTAGATATCCATCAAATACAATATATCCAAAGAGAGGAAATATTGAGAAAACCTTTACCCTTTAAAAAAAAGTCGAATAGTGTTCACATATTTTCTAGATATCCATCAAATATAATATATCCAAAGAGTCAAGACATATTGAGAAAACCTTTATCCTTTAAAAATAAAGTGGAATAGTATTCACATATTTATTAGATATCTATCAAATACAATATATCCATCGAAAAGAGAGTTCATGTGCTTTTTGGTTCTTCTTGGTTTATTTGTGAAAGGAGAGAAAATAATACCGGCTATATGAAATAGGTAAAAGTAATAATTATTTTTATTGCATCGAGAGACGTTATACAGTTTAGTATGAGGGAGATCTTGTAACGTTTGTCGATATTATGTTGGCTATAAATAATATTGCCGAGTATGAGGGAGATCTTGTAACGTTTTTCAATATTATGTCGGCTATAAATAATATTGTCAAGTATGAGGGAGATGTTGTAACGGTTGTTCCTAACATGTCGACCATAAATAATATTTCCAAGTATGAGGGAGATGTTGTAATGTTTGTTCCTAACAAAATAATATTGCCGAATGAGGAAGATGTTGTAACATGTGTTCCTAACAAAACAAACGAATAACCAACCTAGATCCAAATCCTAGGATCTATCAAGCACCGAGAGAGATCAAATCTCCCGAGGTGCAAACCTCTCCTCGAATAGCTCCTTGAGTGCAATACCTAAGAAGAGGTTTGCACCTCGGGAAATTTGATCCCTCTCGGCGCTTGATAGAGCCTAGGATTTGGATCTAAGCTGGTTTATTTATTTTCATTAACGTCAAATTATATCAAATAAAATTTCCTATCACACGTGTAATGTCCCTTATTAGGAATTTTATTAAAATTGCAATTTTCCACTTTTTTTCCCTAGTTCGACCTTTGACTAGTTTTGATCTCTAGGTCCCAAATTTGCCCCAAATAATCCCAAATCTTCTGAGAAGGTGTATGAATGATATTAGAACATAAATATGTGTTTCAGGGATGCCTTTGGACCTTTAAAATACTTCTGCAAATCCTCTTTCAATTCTGATCAATGTAGGTAACTTTACTAGTGATTTTCCTTTGACTAGTATTGGTCTCTAGGTCTCAAATTGACTCCAAATGCCTTCACATCTTCAAGGAAGGTGTATGAATGCTATTAGAACTTGAATATGATGTTTATGGATGACATATGGCCACCAAAAGACCTCTGAAAACTCTCTTAAGATTTTGGACCAATTATGCAATTTTACTAGTAATTTGGGGTTCAAATCTCCATGGGGTAAGTACTGAAAATGGCTTCCCAAATGCCTCCAAACCCACTCAAATTTATGAACATAGGTATGTAAGATGTTAAGTATGTTATTAAAGTCTCATATGCACCATTAATGGATTATTACAACTTTTCTCACCCTCTCCCATTCAACTGCAAAAATCCCCAATTCGACCCTTGGGGAAATGACACTATTTCACCTCCCAATACAACTAAACTGAGTAAAAAGGCTTCAAATGCTCAAGTACAATACATGAAACTTGTAGAATACATCCATGGAAGTATATTGATCACAAATATATCAGAGAATAATCCATTCATTCGAAATCATTAGCATTACATTGATTCACAACAAGGTAGTGGGGAAATGGCACTGTTCTTTCATTAAAATTGAGATTTATACATTTCTACTTGGAATTTCGACCTGAAACTTTTTGGAGATGAAGAACAGAATATTTGCTTCATATTACAAAAGAAATGGGGCATTAAAAGCTCCCCCAAAGAGTACAATAGCTCACCAAAAATGCTCTCCCTCAAGAATCAAGAATATGCCATCAAAACCAGAAATGGTTGAAGGAGTGGGCTGCAATAGAAGAAACCATGAACTGCCCTGTAGCTTACACCTGCAAATAAAGACTCCATTAAATCTCCAAATGAAAGTTCTGAATGGCCTTTCCAATTACCAACTTGGATGGGAATCTTTCACCCTCGAAATTGGCCAAGGCAAGAAACTAGTCATCCACTAGCTCTCCCTCTCCACAAATGCAATTGCAAATTCTACAAATGATCAAAAGCTGGTTTCATTCTTTGTTATTGACATTTATAAACTTCTAATGTCCTCCATGGGTCGAATTCCTTTCAAGAGACTCATGCCAACTCAAGTTGGGAAGAGATTCCAAAGAACGCCACTTGTATAACAATTCCTAGTCTCCCACTTCCACCAGATCACATGTGGACGCATCTTAGCTGCCCTAACACCCTTGAGCTCCCTCTTGGAGTCTATTTTTAGCCCTGACATGTCATATATGTCATATGTCAGCCTTCAGGTCTGATTTGTGTCATAGGTGTCATAGCATCTTCATCATTGTTGTCATAGAGCTAGGGAATCTAGCCCAAGTGTCTCACTAGCTCCAAATTGCCTCTTCCTCTTCCTTGGGAGTTACTCTTCCTCTATATTTTGACCTTGGATGAGTCATGCAATGAATAATAACTTTTGGACTCCCCCAAGTATGTTACCATTCACCTTGAATTCGAACTGGTGAGAGAATGATGCCAAGTGTAGTGGGGAAATCTATCCATATGTGGGTCCCACTTTCTCCATGTGTCTTCATGATGAAATGCCACTTTGATTTTCACTTGTATATATTTATTTAGCTCATTTATTAAATATTTATGCCATTCTAATGTTCAAACATCATTTATTATCCCCATTATTCCAAATCCCAAAGCTTCCACCCCAAACCTAGGAAACTAGTAATTTTTCTCCTTGGCAATTATTTGACCTTTAGCATCAATTTGACAAACTCTAATGAATAGGGCCAATGTGATTAGGCCATTGTGACCCAATACCAAATTTGGGACATGACAACACGCTATATAATCTAAGTTAAGTTAATTTACTTAAGTTAAACGTTTTTGTTGGTAAATTTTCTATTACATGCTATTCAAGTTATGTTATTACATGTTGTTGAAGTTAAGTTACTTTATTAAGCTAAACGTTTTTTTTTGTGTTTTTTTTTGTTTGTGGGAAAGGGAGAGTTTTCTTTTTAATTTTGTTTTAATAGATTTTACTTATTTAAAGAGATTTGTTAGTTAATAAAAATTAATTAGATTAAAAAAATATTTTTAAACTTTTATGTTGAAGGAAAATATTAACTAGTTAGTTAAATAGGTTGTTTGTCACTACTTGTTATCCATGCATCAATTATTAGTTACTTTATATATATATTTTATATAATTGTATATTTCGAAAACCAATATGGATAGTACACTTATCTCATCCGTGTGCAATATAAGATGTGGAGATTAGCCTCCAACCTAATATATTTGTCTCATCCTAGTGTAATCTAGGATCCATGGAGATCAACCTCCATCCTAAATAAAAAATAAAGAAAATAAAACCAATAGATATTATACTATTATACTAACATCTATCGATATAAATATAATTAAATAACATTAATATTAATTAATTTTTAAATTTACTAAACATTATATAAACTTTAAAATTCTATAAATGAGGTGAATTGAAATCCAAAAGTTTTGTTAGTATTTTATTATTATTAGAGTTAAACAATAAATAAACCAAATCAATAAAATATAATTTATTATAATGTTGTGAATTGAAATCCAAAAGTTTTGCTAGTATTTTTATCTTATATAGTTAACTCTAAAGCAACCAAATCAATCAAAAATAATTTATTATAGTGTTATGATTATAGTAGAAAAGGTTTTATAACAAAGGCTAGGTAAAAGTAAAATTTAAGTAAGCTATAATATAATATGTTGAAAATTTAAAAAGTAAGTCATAATATAAGGTTGAATATTTAAAAATAAGTAATTTAATTATAATAAGGAATTTTTAAATAAATAAATTAATTAAATAAAAATCATGTAAATATAATTTCTATATAAATCACAATATAATGTTAAAATTTTTAAAAACAAGTAATAATATAATGTTGAAAATCTAAAAATGAGGCTTTGGATGTGGGTGTAAATATTGGTGGCTATAGATGGTACAAATGACGAGACACTTGACCCATCGCCTAACCATGTGCTTACTTTATAACTTTCTTAGTCCGGTTGCGTGGAGGTAAATTCAAAGGAAGGAAATTAAACCCAGATATGGGCCAAATTGGCTTGTGTACCTAGAAGGAAGATGTTGTAAAGAGGAGTTTAGGTATCTTCGTCTTAATGATTTTGGGATCAATGGGAGGCATATGACATAAACCATGACGAGGTTTGGTTCAGTGGAGGCAAAGAAGATGAATTTGCGAAATGATGGCCAAATCTTCTCTTTGTGGGATCATCATTTCACAATGGAGCTTATACATGGGTCATGGAGGGGCTTGTGCGACACCAAAATTGGTAGAGGGTTGGGCTATTCCTAGACTTACCTACAGTCCTTATGCGAGGCTGAGCAACTACCGACTAGTGTGCGAAGGGTCTGGGATGGTGGAATTTTTGTAGAGAGTAGTCCTATCATTATGGGCAAGCCAAAGTCAGGAAGGGCTTAGGTCAAAATGCATTAGGCCTCCATATGCCTCACACGCAAAGGGAGGTAGCGAAGGTGAATCAAATGTACCACCAAGCAATCACAGAGGAGACGAAGTGGTTCTTGGACTACTAGGTAGAGGGGAACATTGAGGCAGGAAATGCATCGTAGGATGCCCTACAAGAGCAGCAACTATGGTTGTCCTAGGTGGAATATGTGGGTTCAACCCACACTTGTGAAACAAGATATGCCAAGACAGTTCTGTTGTACTCACAAATGAAAGCATCGGTAGGTTGTGCATTGATGGAGTCTCAACATGGCTATCCATAAACAAGCAAGCGTGCTAAGGTTTGGGTTAAATGGAACTATGAACAAATACTAAAAAATAATGGTAGCCTGAATAAGATTGCTAGTGCCATCAAGGAGTTCATATTTAGGATCAATGTCTTGGCTCAACTTACCACAAGGAAAGTCTTCAACTCGAGGGAGATGATGCCCCAACTTGGAGATCAACATCCAGAAACTAAGGAGCCAATTGTTACTACCTCGGATGACATCTCTAGTGGGTCTAGGTCTAGGTCTAGTTGTTTTGGTCTTAATATCGAACTGATAGTCAATTTGTTTTTTTGGTTGGTAGTTGTCCCTTCCTATCTTTGGTTAAACTTGTCTGGTTAATAGAAATTAAAGCCTGTTTTGGTCACACTGATTAATGGTTAAACTTTAAACTTGAACACTTGTAATACAACTTGAAGAAGACTCATGTATAGTTTTATATCTCAAAATAATATATTGTACATAATCTTAAAAAAAGAAAATTAAAAATAAATAATTCAATTATAATATTATACTTTGAAAAAAAGTTATTATTGAAAATTTCAAAATTAAATAAATTAAAAATTTAAATGTTTTAAGTTATAAACTAAAAATTTAAATGTTTTAAATTATTAGTAAAAAAATCATCAAATGTTTTAAGTTATTAATATTAATTTTTTCTATAACATAGTCTCTTGAAATTATTGAGAAAGTAGACCAAATGCTTTAGCTAACTAATACTAAAATTTTAAGTTAGAAGAATAAAATAAAATAGTTTATATGGTGTATTTTAATGGTTTGTGCAGCCAAACTTTTTTCCTCGTAAAAATATTTAATATTTACAATTTATTATTGAAAATAAATCGTATTGTTCGAGGCTTTTGTAACAATTACATATATGTTTCTCTATCCTATATAGGTCTCCAAATATATGACTAGTATCCGTCGTCATGTCTCGACAACCTTTTCATCATATGGAGAAAAAAAACTTCAAAATAGGCTTCATATAAAAAAAAAAAAAAATATATCTCCAACCAAAAACTGTTTTATCAAATAGGTAAGCTCATTCTGTCCAAGTCAAATTGTGTCAAGCGACACTTTTCAGGTACCATTTGTGAAATATCCGTCCAAGTCATATTGTGTCAAGCGACACTTTTCAGGTACCATTTGTGAAATATCCCCCATCTTTAATCGAGTCTTCATCCATTTCCTTCACCTCAACAAGCTAGGTAGATTGACAATGGATACAATGATTCATGCTCAGGAGCTTATCCAATTCGGCCCTCATGCCTTCTATCTGACCCCCCCTGCTCACGGGTGTTGCTCTTGGTATCCTAAATCCTATAATCGATTATCAAAATCAAATAAGAGAGGTATTTCATGTTGTCTAGCAATCCCCCCACATGGTTGTATGTGATATGAAGCATGTGTTTGAAATCCAAGATGTCATTTTTGAAGCTACTGAAGAGATCCCTCCATCACACCATAGTTTGAAGGATTTTCAATGAGACATAAATCTCGAAAGGAGTGACTTGAATTTTGATATTTTAAAACTACAAAATAAAATAATTTTAAAAACTAAATTTCCTAAAATGCCACTTGTATATGTAGTTTGACAAGACTCAACATGCTTTACGTTTTCCATAAACCCACGAGTCCGATAAGCAACGCAACAAAGTAAAAATATTAATGGAGATCGTTCAAGCCCAAATTCTCTTGAACTTGCTGCTTGAAAAACAAGGTTGGAAATATTGTAATATTGTTAGAAGATTACAGGCCAAAATTCTAGGGATCACCTACATGCTACAAGCGTGCACCTTTCCAATATGAGAACATACTGAAAGAAGAGAAGCAAATTGAACAAATGCTTTTCATATTCCACTGAGGTAAGTGTGCACCTTTCCAATGTGAACATATCAAAAAGTGTTTTCCATTATGAAAAATTGGACTGAACAGGGTCTAGCAAGACATGGACTCAACATATGAGAAGGAGACTAATTTTAGCATGGATATTCAAAAAGCTAAATATCATAACATGCCAAGTAATCAAAATTAAGAGAAAATAAAGAATTTGAGATAGATGAAATTGAATTTAAGACTGAAAGTAGTTTTATATTATTAATGACAAAAAAAGCAAATTTTAACGGCATAAATTTCAAATTTATTGTTGGAAGCATAAATCTTTAGCAACAACATAAATTTAATGTCAAAACCCAAAGAATGTTATGAGTACTAACAAAACCCGACATTAAATAGTAAAGTAAACTGCAACGAAGAGAAATTTAAGTCCCAAAAACAACAAATTATAATGCTCAATGGCTTTAAAACAACCTAAAACATAAAAGGTGATACCCAAAAACATAAGTTCAAAGCCGAAAATCAACTTTCAAGGCTCGATTACTTTCACATTTTTTAAGAGGGCTATCAATTTTGGAAACACTTGAAATCAAACCTAAGTTCTGAAGCAGCATTTGTCACTCATTTTTCGCAAGCATATTTTTTCAAACATTGCCTACATAGCAATGCCAAAACACCATGGAAAAGGTCAGGATGACATACGTGGCAGTTGAATCGATGTCTAGCATGCACCACTTGTATCCAGCTGACATCGTAGCCATTACTACAATCATTAGGTGCTTTTTAGTCAATAAATGGAATGCATCAAAAGTCATCCCATCTAAATCTGGCCTAAGGTGCATCTCCATCTTGCTACAATTGAAGTTGTCTATTTTTAATTTCAATATTTTAGATGTTCGTCTTCTCGATGGCATTGGAGGCACTCTTATTAGAGGCGCGACACTATTGAAAATCCCCCCCGACGAAGTGTTGTCAAGGTCGTCTTCTTGAACCTCTTTTCCCATGGACAAGTTTCCAACCACATCTTGTTGATAATTATTGAATGTCTTGATATAAAGAAGACCGATAATAAATCTTTAAGATCGTTAATAAATTTAATTAAAAAATCAACTGGATCGGATGCATGCTATTTTTTTGTTATTTGAACCTCTTTTCCCATGGACATTTTCCAACCACGTCTTGTTGATAATTATTGAATGTCGTGATATAAAGAAGATCGATAATAAATCTTTATGCTACCGATAATAAAGATAATAAATCTTTATTATTATGCTACATATAATAATAAAGGAGAGGTACTTCATGTTCTCTAGCGATCCCCCCATATGGCTGTATGTGATATGAAGCATGTGCTTGAAATCCAGAATTTCATTTTTGAAGCCATTGAAGAGATCCCTCCATCACGCCAGAGATCCCTCCATCACGTCAGAGTTAAGCTCTAAAGCTTAGATTGTGTGAGGCTTGCTCACCAAACTGTTCACTGTCTCGAAATTGAAAGCGAATGGTGCCTTTCGTAGGATTCAAATTTTCCATCTCAAAAGAAAGAGACCCTGTCTTCACCTCAACCTTGTCAGAATTGGCAAGGGGATTTATAACCTTGTCATTGAAACTAAAATCTAGGAGGGAAAGAGATCCTAGTAGTTCTTCATCACAGTCTATTGAAGCCTTGGACTGAGCAATGTTATTCGCAATGTGTTCACCTCCAACGCATAATTTACTCTTCCATTCATGCTATGAGAGCCCAACCTCATGAGAAAGATGAATTCAAGCTAGGTCCCTTCTTGATTTATTTCCTTTAGCTTATTCCATTTCTGTCAAGTCAAGAGTTAAGGCCCAAGGGCGAGGTCTAGAGAAGTAGGATTGTTCACACATGAGAGCAATAAAATCCTTGGGATGGGGTGGGGGCAGAGGAGTAATGTTTTTATGCACGCATCGATCCCAACAATCATTACCTTCATAGTAAACCAAATTTGATTAATAGGCTTGAAGGTGAACCTTAGGGGTTCAACCCCTTTTGAATTTTCTGTATAGTTTTGATCCATGCCTCTTCATCTAGGGTAGCCATTTTCGATAAGGGTTACCTTCATTTCGTATGATTATGCTTTGGCCCAACTTAGCCCCTTCATTAACTAATATGTCCACTATTTCATTATTGTTTCTCGAAATATGGAAAAGGGAGATGTTATGGATAGTTTTTAAAAGACCCATGATTATATTTTGGGCTCATATCTTGTTTTTTTGAGACTTTTTATGAATCTTGTTGATTACAAGCTTGGAGTAATCGAAGATAGCTACCTTAGAGAGCTTTAGAGATGCTAATATCTGGCCCCTTGCAAAAGAATAAGGCATTCAACTTGGTTGTTAATCTTGCTACCTATTCCCATGCATAAGTTTCTATAATTTTTCCTATAGAAACCCCAATTCATTTATTAATAATTTCAAAATTTTTATAAAGATTCACCAATAATGATATTATGGTTTTTACACTTGTTATAAATTTGTTATAAGTTTAACATAGATATTAATAATTTGAAGTTTAGAATGTATTCAAAATATATTTTGATGTTTATATTTTTGAATTTATTAAAATGACTTTCTTTTGGTTATATAATTGGTTGCATATATAGAGATAAAGATGAGAAGTTATAAGATTGCAGGTCATGATTATTCTAAGAGTATCTTTTAGTTGATCCCAATCATGAATATGTTGCATCCTTTATTCGCTTTAATTTGGTAATTGGTCTTGTCGAAATAGAGAATATGCGGCATCCTTTATTCCCTTTAATTTGGTAATTGGTCATAGTATTGGCACATTATATTTATGAATTTGATTTACACTGCTGAAAAACCTTTTGATTTTAGAGATTAATAACAAGTGATGAATATGCAAAGATCAGTACATTACTACTCTCTAGATTCAAAACATTAAATAGTCCTTAATATAAAGATAAAGCGTCTACTAATTATTTTGTGAGAATAAATCAATTTAACTTTATTTAAGATAATTATTTAATCAACATTGGGGAATTTGAGCTAGCATTTTAATTAAAAATAGATTCTATGTTGTACTTTTTTGTTGTAATATTGATGACATGACATACATTTTGGTGATCACTATATGTGAATTTGAGCTAGTGTTTTAATTAAAAATAGATTCTACATTGTATTTTTTTGTTGTAACATTGACGATATGACATACATTTGGGTGATCACTATATGTGAATTTGAGCTAGAATTTTAATTAAAAATAGATTCTACATTGTACCTTTTTGTTGTAACATTGATGATATGACATACATTTCCTTGATGCAGTTTATTTTAAGATTGATGTTTTGATATTTATCTTTTACATTGTTTCTTTCTTGCATGTGATAGGAAATGATGTTGGAATTTGACAAAGCTAGTCCTAAGAGCTATCTCTTCACATAGATAGTGTCCTAGCATTAAAGGATACATAACTAATTTGACTACACTTTCGCTAAGCAAGAATGAGCTCATTCAAGTACATGAAACCATGTTTGTGTTTATCTCTAATATCTTGACAAATTTTTATGGTTTGTTTATTGCTTTTGTTTGAAGCATTTTGTCGATTTGTGGAGTTTGCGTGTATTTTGGTTAATTATTGTGTTAAACCCTTGAATGCTTCTAGTTCTCATTTGATGCTTGATTTAACCCTTTGTTGTAGCTTGAATCAATATTAGTTTTAGTTGATTTCCATTGATTTAGGGTTTGAGAAAAGAAGTTTTTATTACCTTTTAGTTGCATGAATTAATTGTCTTCACTTTTTCGATTCTTTTATGCCGATTGTATATTTTCCTTATAAATATTTATCATTATTCAGAAAAATAAATGAGCTCTCCATAGCTAAGCGAAGAGAAAAATGGTCTATGCGCTAGGTTCCTATGCATTGATTGTAGGAGACCTATTGGCACGAGACCAACATTCCTCTAGTGCAATTGGTATAATTACATTGCATAATTTTCCTAGCCTCCACGGGCATAATTGGCTAGTGGAGGCCAAAATCTTGCATAATGTCTGATTCTATTAGTTTATCGGTTTGTCAAGATTCAAGTCCCCACATGTCCATTAGACCATTAAGGGACGAGATAACAAGTGGATTCCCCACTTGCCCTGAATCTTGACAAACATTGGATGAAGAGTAACACTTGAATATCACCTCGTTTATTAGTTATTGACTTATTATCTTTATCTATTTATGAGGTGTCATTCTTATCCACTATGAGTTCAGTGACACCTAGTCTTGTTACTACATTAAACTCTACCTGTAATAATCCAAATATGGTTGTTGCTTATGCATTTCCATCAAGCTTTTACAACCAACAAGTTTTATTTCCCCCTTTTTTCAGAGTGGTTCAATATTTTGTTTTTGGCCATGATTCTTCATTCTTGTGGATGTCTTGGTTTGTTTTGATGCTATTCCAAGCTATAATTTTTAAAGATTTTTGCTTATGTCACAATATCAAACACTTGCTCAACCAACAATTTTTTCTTTTTTCTCTGGCACTTGGTCAAACACTTACGTGCTTCCTCCAAACACCCACATTTAGAATACATGTCTACAAGATCAACTCAGCTTTGCTTGGATATGAAGGCATCATTAAGGCCACTGCCATTTGGTATTGAGACCAAAACTTGAAATAGAGAAAATGAACTCAACATTTGAAGAAGCCTTGAACTCGGAATTCACAAGCAGAGTGCCATTCAATGTGTTTTATAAATCAGCGAAAGATTCGCCAAATTTTTACAAAGTTTTATAATTCAGTAAAATATTCGCCACGCTTTTACAATATTTTATAATTCAGTGAAATATTCGCCAATATTTTACAATATCTTATAATTTAGTGAAAGATTCGCCAAGATTTTACAACATCATATAATAAAATGAGATATTCGCCAAAAAAATATATATATACATATTATATTATTGATAAAATCGCCTTCAAATTTTCCTATATATTGGGAAGATTCACCCATTTTTTATACATATAAATTTGGGGGGGTTCTTAAAATCATCCCTGCTCCAAGGGAAACCCAAGTAGCTCGCCTTCCTTCAAGGACCTTGATTTGTTCCCTTTCCACATCTGACAGAGTACCAATGATGTTTTGAGCATAAATAGACACAACATAGGATTTTGTATGACATAAGTCCTTCTTCAAATAAGAATTTTTCTTTTATTCCCAATTTATGACCACATCCTTGATAAATTTTAGTTTATGGGTCATAAGGTACATTTTTGAAAGGCTCATCTTAGCTTCAAAATCAAGCCACTTGGTTTTGCTGAGATCTTTTAAATCATCCTCCTCTAACCATGAATGATTAAATTTAAAAGGATAATGGGGTTTTTGCATACCTGATTCTAGCTGGAGGATTACTAGCATATGATAAAAAATATACTCATTAAAGGTCCAAGATCGATAGCATGCCAAAGAGTCATCCAAAATTCCCACAAGAAGGAAATGGTATAGTCTTTTGGCAATACTGTTTTCCCCCGCTTTGTCGTTTCTCCATGTAGGAGTCAAAAGCCCACTTATGACATCCAAAAGATTTTCCTCTGGGATAATCCGAGAAAAATAATCTGATAAGGGATCAATTCTCACTTGATGTCCCCAAATATCCCTTGTGGATATCGTGAATTTTAAGTCCCCTGCTACAATAAGTCGAAGATCATTCAATGAGCCTAGAATGGACAATATCTTCCCAAAAACTGGTTCGGTTTTGATAAGGACCATAGTAGTTTAAAATCCTGAGCTTCTCCAAAATAATTCCACCACAAGTAAGATAAGGAACAAAATTTGGCATGTGAGTTCCATGTATATAGAAGACCTCCTGAAAATCCTACTGATTTGACTGAGCACATCTCCTAGTCAGTTAACAACTTAGCACACATTTATCTAGCTTTCTCTCCACACTACAGAGTTTCTTGGAATAGAACTACCTCCAGTTTGATACATTTGAACAATGTTCAAAGGGTGCACTGCTTGGGACCCACCCTAGTCCCCTTACATTAATGGAGACAAGGATCATTTATGCACCCTTGCAAGGGGCTTCTGCACTCTAAGGGCCCAGAAACCTCGAGTTTGACTAACAACAGGAAAATATTTCGACGTTACTCCCACCCTCTTCTAATGGTTACTAGTGGACAGAGATAGGGGTTCTAAACAACCCAAAACCACTCCTTTTTGCAACTACTTCCCTTTACGACCACTTTTTACCACTCCAATATGCACCGAGTCGTAGTTTAGGTCTACTAAGCAGGGGGTTTCTTCTCTACCATACATTTTCTCCTATTGCTGGATAAGACCTATAGAGGACGACTCTTCAAAACATCTTTGTAACTAGGAATCAAAGAGGCCGTGAGTTCCTCAATTTCCTACCAATATGAGTCCTCCACTAAAGAATGATCCGATAGTCTTTTGTACCAATACCAGGAATCCCAATAAGAGGTTCTAGGGAACCAAAGGGTTCTGGAGAGTCCTTCTCATCTAACCATGACTTTGAGAGCATTGAGCTGGTTTAAATATTGAGTCTTCATCCATTTCCTTCACCTCAACAAGCTAGGTAGATTGACAATGGATACAATGATTCATGCTCAGGAGCTTATCCAATTCGGCCCTCATTCCTTCTATCTGTCCCCCCTGCTCACGAGTGTTGCTCTTGGCATCCTAAATCCTATAATTGATTATCGAAATCAAATAAGAGAGGTATTTCATGTTGTCTAGCAATCCCCCCATATGGTTGTATGTGATATGAAGCATGTGTTTGAAATCCAGGATGTCATTTTTGAAGCTACTGAAGAGATCCCTCCACCACCCCATAGTTAATCTCTAAAGCTCAGATTGTGTGAGACTTGCTCACCAAACTGCTCACTGTCTGGAAATTGAGAGCGAATGGTGCCTTTTGTAGGATTCAAATTTTCCATCTTGAAAGAAAGAGACCATGTTTTCACCTCAACCTTGTCACAATTGGTAAGGGGATTTAAAACCTTGTCATTGAAACTAAAATCTAGGAGGGACAGAGATCCTGGTAGTTCTTCATCACAGTCTATTGAATCCTTGGACTGAGCAACGTTATTTGCAATGTGTTCACCTCCAACGCATAATTTACTCTTCCATTCATGCTCTGAGAGCCCAAACTCATGAGAAAGATGAATTCAAGCTAGGTCCCTTCTTGATTTATTGCCTTTAGCTTATTCCATTTCCGTCAAGTCAAGAGTTAAGGCCCAAGGGCGAGGTCTAGAGAGGTAGGACTGTTCACACACAAGAGCAATAAAATCCCGGGGATGGGGTGGGGGGAGAGGAGTAATGCTTTTATGCACGCATTGGTCCCAACAATCATTACCTTCATAGTAAGCCAAATTTGATTAATAGGCTGGAAGGTGACCCTTAGGGGTTCAACCCCTTTTGAATTTTTTGTATAGTTTTGATCCATGCCTCTTCATCTAGGGTAGCCATTTTCAATAAGGGTTACCTTCATTTCTTATGATTATGCTTTGGCCCAACTTAGCCCCTTCATTAACTAATTTGTATGCTATTTCATTATTGTTTCTCGGAATATGGAAAAGGGAGATGTTATGGATGGTTTTTAAAAGACCCATGATTATATTCTGGGCGCATATCTTGCTTTCTAAGACTTTTTATGAATCTTGTTGATTACAAGCTTGGAGTCCTCGAAGATAGCTACCTTAGAGAGCTTTAGCGATGGTAATATCTCCACCCCTTGCAAAAGAGTAAGGCATTCAACTTGGTTGTTAATCTTGCATCTTATTCCCATGCATAAGTTTCTATAATTTTTCCTAAAGAGATCCCAATTCATTTATTAATAATTTACAATTTTTTTATAAAGATTCACCAATAATGATATTATGGTTTTTATATACTTGTTATAAGTTTAAATTTCCAAATATTTTGAAGTTTAGAATTTATTCAAAATATATTTTGATGTTTATATTTTTGAATTTATTAAAATAACTTTCTTTTTATTATATAATTGGTTGCATATATAGAGATAAAGACGAGAAGTTATAAGATTGCAGGTCACGATTATTCTAAAACTATCCTTTAGTTGCCTTTAGTTGATGCCAATCATGAGAATATGCTGCATCCTTTATTCACTTTAATTTGCGAATTGGTCTTGTCGAAATAAAGAATATGCTGCACCCTTTATTCCCTTTAATTTGGTAATTGGTCATATTATTGGCACAGTACTGCATTGAATTCTGCGTTTGCCAGCTCATTGCTATCTCTGTATATTTATGAATTTGCAGGCGGAAATATTTTTAAACCATCTGAAAACACAGCAACTGCTGCTTTCTAGTTGATCTTGATCTTCAAAGAAGTAGAGCTGTGCATTGAGATGGCGGAACCTCCAGTGTTTCGGAAGGAGTGGGTTCTTCAAATCAATGAGATGCTTTATCATCATGATCAGAGTCCGCGTCGACCAAACGAGGGTGCGAATTATGCGATCCTGCGTGTGGCGACGCCTCTGCGGGAGATAAAACCGAAGGATTATATTCCGCAGTTTGTGTCCATGGGGCCTTACCACCATTCCCTACTGGAGAAAGATATTCACTCTTCTTGCGGGGAACGTAAGATTTCAACGGCGGAGACGCGCAAAGCCATGGCCGCGGCTAGGGTATCCCAGATACTGCACAAACGTGGTAAGAGTTTCAAGACCATGGTTGAATTGATGGAACATATGCGTCCAGACATAGAGCATTTCTATCACTGGCCAACTTGTACTACAGAAGGCGAGTACTCCAAGAACTTCGCTCTAATGATGGCAGTAGATTCATCCTTTCTGTTAGATTTCTTAATCTCGTATATATCTCGTCATCATGAGGCCAGTTCCAGTTCCAGTTCCAGTTCCAGTTCCAGGCCGGTTGAATTAGATCCGCTTCACGTGTGTATCAAGAGCGATATTCTGAAACTGGAGAATCAGATCCCGCTGTTTGTCATGGAAATAGTTTATGAAAACGCGAAAGAAGCTTCAATATATGATGGACTCCCCGAAGATCTCAATCAACTGTTGCAGAAGACGTGCCCGGAGCTCTCTCCTTTCAATTTTGAGGTCTCTCATGGTAACAATCCGAATGCAGCTGCAGTGAAAGAGCAGCCGCATCTGCTGGGTTACATGCACGCATTTGTTTCGCCAACCCTGCAAATACAAGAGATGGAAAAGCCGAAATTAACAGCATTGCAATATTTAAAGAATTTCATTCGTGATATCCCTCTTTATTTGTTCAGTATTTTTGTCATCCCCACTTTCTTCTTTGAACAGAAGTATGAAATCGCATTGAACGCGGAGAAGTTGGCCGCGGCGGGGATTAAATTCAAATTGCTGTCCCATGTGACTGACAACATCAGATTCGACACAGACTCAGGTACGCTCTACCTTCCACAGATAAATGTATTCGAAATGTACACTGAAGTGTTGTTGAGGAACATGGTTGCCTGGGAGTTCAACGATGTCACTCGCGGCACCGCCGTGATGCGTTACGTTGGGCTCATGGATTCCCTCATCCAGACTGGTGAAGATGTTCGCGTCCTCAGGGATCTTCGTGTCATTCAAACCGACACGTTAGGAGACGATTGCATAGCCAAGATGTGTAACCACTTGGCTCAGCCCTTCTCTACTGGTCACCTGGAGTTGGCCCCTTGTTCTGGCGACCTGGGTAGAGGACTCTACAATGTGCTCTGGCAAAATTCTAACAGGACCAGAATCAAAAGGATGCTTTGGGGACTTTTTGAATACGTGTCCAGCTGGAAATTTATAGCTCCGGTCGCTGGGATCTTGGCTCTAGTCATGACCGCTATACAGACCTACTGCAACTTGTACCAATTGTACCACCCTTCTGCTCCTCCTCCTCATGCTTAGTGTAGTAACCGACGCAGCAGAGATGGATTGAGAAGGAGTTGCCTCTTGTTCTTTGCTAGATCTAGATCTATATCTATATTATTGTCATCCTCCTTTCATGTTCTACTTACACCTACCAATGCTATTCACCACTTATCAACCCCATATGTGTTTGGTCTTCTCTTTAATTTTGTTTGTTGTAAAGAAAGGCATGGGCCATGTCTATTCCCCATATTTATAAATAAAATTTAAATTTGTATTTGTCTCATGCTATGGTTAATGTTATGTTAGGGTTAATGTGAATGGTGATACTTTATTTTTCTTTTTTCTTTTTATTTTTATTGTAAAAATATCATAAATAAAATTAATGTTTGATATATTTTTAATTTTATAGTTAGGGGATTTTTTTGGTTTTAAATATATTTTTTTCTTAAGTAAAAATGAATAACATTTAAATTGATATATAACAAGTTTGTAATAAAAAATAAAAAGTCTGTAATAAAAAATTATAACATAATTAAGAGATTTAAAATTTGTAATTTTATAAAAAATTTATAATTTATAATTTTATAAAAAAATCCAATTTCAATTAAAATTTGTAATTTTATAAAAAATTTATAATTTATAATTTTATAAAAAAATCCAATTTCAACTATATTTTTTATTTGAAAGTTTATTTATAAGTTGTGAGAGTATTTCTCTTTTGGTAAAATGTTTCTCATGACACATATTAATTTCCAAGTAACATATAGATTGTTATTGTAATTATCTTTATTATATCTTTTGATGCTATATAATGGATACTTAGTTTATCTTTTTTTGCTTTTTATAATATTTGTAATTATAAATTTTGATAAAATGTTCATACAAAAATATGACTTGATAACACATATAAAAATCTCAAAATTTTAAATGAAGTCATGTCTACTTCAGTGTGGATTTCATTCATAACTTCCTCTTCATTTAATTGAATGCCTTGTGCAAGTTGGATTGTTTCTTTAGTCTCATAAACTCCATGAGTTTGCTGAATTATGACTTCTTATGTAAGGGCACCCTTTACCAAACCAATTGAATACGAAGGTCAATCTACCAAGAAATGAGAGCTTCCAGAAAATCCCGAATCATGTTATAATGTATGGCAAGGTTTGATGACAATTTCCGCCATATTTGATTTTGGGAATCAAACTTTGGTTCCAGTTCAAGGTTCCTTATCAATTGCGCCTTGAATTGATTACCAATGCTATGATTAATATGTATAATCGCATTCTATAAAGTATCCATCTGGTTGGCAAGGAAAATTGTATGTTCAATCATAGCAACACTAGAATGAGTGGCAAAGCTAAGAATGACTATGATACTAAAGTTGTCGAAGTCGTTATTGAAAGAGAGACCAATACAAAAACAACATAAAAAACCATTCAAATTAAAAAATAAACATAATCCATACAAATTAAAAACCAAACAATGATAAATCCCACCTTCATAATAAATCACCATGCTTTTGGAGTCGATAAACCCATATTTACCGGGCTTGAAAAGCTTTCGATTCTAGAGATTAATGACAAGTGATAAATATGCAAAGATCACTACATGTACTCTCTAGATTCAAAACATTGAATAGTCCTTAGCCTAAGGATAAAACTTCTACTAATTATTTTGTGAGAATGAATCAATTTAAATTTAAATTTAAGATAATTATTTAATAAACATTAGGGTGTACGTCACATGTTTGACATCGTACCATTATAAACATTAGGGTGTACGTCACATGTTTGACATCGTACCATAATAAACATTAGGGTGTACGTCACATGTTTGACATCGTACCATAACATAAGTGTTTACACGAATTGAAATGAGAATATAATAAATACATGATCTGCGTGGAATGTCTATGCTCCAATTCTAATAAGTTGTGTTGAAATTTTGAAATTATTGTTATGACTTAAAAACTACTGAAAATATTTAAAAAAAAACAAGAGTAATTTAGTCCCTTCATTTTAGATTAAAAAATATAAAATAAAATAAAAAGAATAAATTATTTAAAATTATTATTAAATAAAAATAAAGTTAAAAATAAGGATGTATATAGATATACATAAGAGTTCTAGAGTAAGATGTTAAACTACTTTTGATTAGCTAAAAACTCATCTTCTTCGGACTTAAGAAAATAGGGTAATGACCCAAGACATGAAGGCATTTGGAAGCAGTGGAAGTTTGCAAAAACAGGGTAATGACCCAAGATCTGAAGGCATTTGGAAGGAGTGGAAGTTTGCCCCCTTACTGATTACAAACGAGTTTAATTTTAGGTGGCGTGGGTTTTCTTGAATAACTGTGATGAGACAACTCACATTTACGACAACTAGTGATGGATGTCCTCAAATTTATTTAAAGTGCATTATATCCGTACCATATATATTAGTTGTTACAAGTTAAAAGTATATACAACTCAAAAATTGTGAAATTGTGAAGGTGTAAATTTTGAAGAAAATGAATTACCAGTATCCAACTTAAATAAATAAATCACATGAACTTAAATTTGCTCATTTTCTCTTTTGTTTTTTAAAATGGCAATATTGAATGACATTCAATTCAACCTCATCCATTTGCACATGAATCCAGTGCAAATGCCTTAAAAATACAAAATGATTTATGTAAAGTGATTTTGTTAAAAAAAAGTATTGTTTTTGAGGATATTTAGCCCTGATGCATTATCAAAGTGATCAACAAAATGTATTCGTTAATATCAATATGTGAGATCTTCCATATATTCATGATGTCATTTCAAACACCCTTACAATCTTATCAGAATTAGACAACTTCAAATATGAATAATTATCATAAATAAAACCAACAAAAGTCAATTAATTGTTTTATAAAAAAAACTTACAGAAAACACAATGTAGACTCTCTGAGGTGGATTTTACATTTCTTTATTCAATTCTTAAAGCATTAAATTCCAATCAACTTCAATAGCCAAATCTCCTTCCACAATTATGAAGTATTCACAAAGAAAGATGTAGCTATGTAACATCAATGGGTATGTTTTGCTTGTAAATTGATTTTTAAATTTTGCAATGGCAAAGCTAATGACTCGAATACCCTTTTCAACACGTGGCACCTAAGTTCTCTTGTTGAGGGTTGGAAGGACTCCAACTTCTCACCTATATTTCTAGATTGGGAGGGCCAAACTAGTCTCTCATGAATTTTTTATCATCATAATATCCACCTATGATTTTCCATATAAGAAGTTTTGAGGTTTTGTGATTTTATTGTTGTTTTATTTTGTTCTTGTGCAAGATCATATAGCTTCTGTAAACTTTATTTTATATATGGTCAATTTAATCTTCTATAAATTTAACTTCATGCTTTTGAGAAATTTTAAGATTCATAAAATTGTATTTTCAAAAAACTAGGTAGGTAGAACTGTAGATCATGCTTGTGGAAGGTAAACTAGAGTGTAGATAAATTTTATAAAAATAATAATAAATTCTTAGTATGACATGCATCAATGTTATTTTCTTTGAGTGCATCAATACATAATTCACATCAATATATTAATATATTAATACATATAAATATAAATTTTGATTAAAACATATTAAACAAGATGAAAAGTATATACTATACTTATTATTTATAATATTATCTATTTTAATCTTCTATTTATCAAACATAAAAAAAAATACCATTTTTTTAAAAGTATATTTTGTGTTTTAAAAATATTCTTACATGTTATTCTTTAACATCTTGATATAAATAGTATCACAATAGTTTAAATTTTAAAAATACATATGTCAATTTTATAATAAATGTATATATATTTATTTAAGTTTTTAAAATATCAGCTCTTCTAACAAAACATTTTGATATAAATATTATTATATTAATTTTAAATTTTTAAAATAAAAATAGATAATATATTAAAATAAGTTTGTCCATTGGTTGTAGCTTGGGTAGTTGGGAGGAAAGATTGTTTCCTTCCCCACACAGGTTCAATTCTTGTAAGTGACATGATGCTCTTGTTGAGTCCTATTGTAATGATTGTATTTCAAGCTTTCCTTGAAGCTTTCTGAATAGCAAAAATAATGAGCACCCATTATGAATAAGCCACTCTTATCGTATTAGGAGTAACTAAGCCACTCTTACTAATTACACTTGAAGTCCTCATTAACTTGTGTTTGTCTTTTATTGTTTTTTATGCCTCTAAGACCACAAACATCACTTGTCCAAATGGTCTACTCTAATGTGAAGTTATATAATAAGGAGATAAAGTAGTTATTATTACTAATTACATTTAAAGTCTTCATTAAATTTTGTTTATCTTTCATTTTTTTATATCTCTAAGACCACAAACATTACTTGGCCAAATATTCTTACTCAAATGTGAAGTTATATAGTAAGGGGATAAAGTAATTATTACTAATTACTTTTGAAGTCTTCATTAACTTTTGTTTATCTTTCATTGTTTTTTATGTCTCTATGACCACAAACATTACTTGGCCAAATGGTCTTACTCTAATGTGAAGTTATATAGTAGAGAGATCAAGTAGTTATTATTATTGTATATTTTTCTACTTTATAGTAGAAAAATCAAGTAATTATTATGAACATATTATATTGAAATTTATTTATACTTTTTGCCATAAGGATGTCATGAAGTATAAGTATTGATGTTCATAGAGACTTCTCATAGAGACTTGATACGGTATCAACATGATTATAAACTTTATCAACATAGATAGATTTTTAATGGATGTTGTGTGAAACTTTTTTCCAAATGATTTTGTGGAGAATTGGATATTACGTTATATAAATTTATAACAAGAGTCACGAGGTGGCAATGTCCCCAATGTTGCCACTTACTATGTTTGCAAATAGTTGTGAGCAATAGCTATTTGTAGGAGGCGTTGGACAATTGATGGAGGTCAGGATGAATGAATTAGTTGAGAAGCAATTGTCCTATTGTCAATTTGATCATAAAGCCACCTGGCCTAGTAAAAAAATTCTGATTTGTATCAAAACATATTGTGATAATTTGTGTTTAAAATTGTAATGACGTTTTTCCTCCTCCACTGCCACAACATCTATCACTTGGTCTATACTTCTATAGATTAATTATGTATGTGCCATGATTAATAAAAAGATGATGAGTCAAAATTTTGGATAAGTTTGAGTACATTAATTATGTAGGCATCATGATTAATAAGATTTTGTAGGCATCATGATTAATAAGGTTTTTCATAATAAGGAAGATGCGATTAATAATGTTAATATTATTTTTCTTAACACTAATACTAATTAAACAAAGCAAAACAAAAACAAAAATTGATTAATTATTATCTATTTTATTTTTAATAGAAGTTTTTTTTTTCTAAACTTTGTACAATTATAAACTATAAATTTATTTAAAAATAAAGCAACATAGATATAGAAATTATATAATTATTTATCTATTTTATTTTTAATATAATTGTTTTTAATTTTTTATTTAAAAAAAAAATTAATAAATGTGAGAAAATTTACATCTCATGTGATGTAAACAAGGCATTATCTACTCTCATATGAATGTTACTAATAAAAATAAAGATTATTTATCTATTTTATTTTTAATATAATTGTTTTTAGTATTTTTATTTTTAAAAATGTATTTTTCAATAAATGTTAGGGAAATTTACATCTTGGCTGCTACTAATATGGCGATGATAGTTACAATTTACTTAACTACCTACATTTACATAATAGCCTGAGTGCATGATGAAAATAAGAAAAACAATCTTACAACGTAATGAGAAGACATAAGTGAAAAAAGAAATATATTTAATTTGCTTCAATTCAAAGCTATGTTGAGATTCACAACTATATTGAACTAGATCAAATTCAAATAAGATGTAAGCAGTAGTAAGTGGTAGAAACTCCATATTGAAAGGCTTTTCCAAAACATGATAAACTAATCACTACACTGTGCATTGAAAGAAAAACATTAAACTAATACATAAGAAAGAGCCACATGGTGGCAAAATGTCACTGCACAACGATAAACGGAAAAGTTGCAAATAGAGAAAAGGTGTTATAAACCAATGTTCACAGAAAATGTAAGTCCTTCCTATGTGCATTTGTCATGAAATAATGTAATTTGGAAACAGTAATCTCTTTAGTGACCAATTTTATTATATCTCAAGTTTACATTGGCAAATTGACACTTAATTACTAGTATTGTAGAAGCCGTGCACTTGATAAGAAATTTGTGCAGTGGGAGGATTGTGTTGGAGTCTTTTTCACTAGACTATTAGGGATGACTATATACATATTTAAGCGCTCAAGATTCAAGGAGAAGAGACGATAGATTCTGCCATAGATTCTAGTATTGCCTACACAACCCCAAAATTATATAACTGATCAAAGTAGTTGGGGGGACCAGAGAGAAATAAGAACAACAATAAAAGAGGGAGATAAAAAGGGGACTGGTACGAATGGCCTTCACAGTTGTGAGACTTTATGGTTATACTGGTCGACCAGTATTTCTTCCTTAGTGACAGACAGTCTTCGAACAAGAGTTTGTTAGGAAAATGAATTACGTTGTGGTGGTGTGAATAAACAAAAAATGGTTTATATTCCTTTATATTTAGATCCTATTGTAATTATTGGTAGTAAAATTTCCTCATATAGGAAAACAAGGCTGATAGACAAATTGGATTTACATTGGAAAAATTACACTTAAATACTAGTATTGTTGAATTGGTGTATGTAGTATCATACCGAGATATTATGAACCAAAATATGAGTACAGAGACATATTGGAAGCCCATCAAGGGATTGAATAGAAAAAATTCCATCAATCTCATGGAAAAATATGATGACAAAAGGAAAAAATCCAAATATACTTTGATAAAAAAGGCCTTGTCTCCTAGAAATTCAGAAATATGAGAATGTTTATTACTCTATTTCATCTTGCTAGTGGAAAACATTTGTTCAATATTAATGTGATTTCCATTGTATGAAAAAACTGAACTAGAAATTTACATATATCTTGTGAATGGCTATTTACATGAACGAACATAACACAAAACTTTCCACTTACAGCAAGAATGGGTAAGGTTAAAGTAGGATTGTTGAAGTAAAATGGAGAAGTGTGTGCATATCCATTAGTTGATGGAGCTGCAATTGTCAACAGAAGGTAATTTTGCAGGGAGTAAAAGAGAAACCGAGCCAAAAAATGGATTCAAATGCTTCTAGTGAACAACTCTATGCTTATTTTTTCTTGCATTCAGGTGGAAGTTAACCATGAAGTGTGCAAATTACCTGGAACAAGTAAAATAGATGTTATTAGGTCATAATGTAGAGTTAAGCAAATGTGCATAGCCATTAAAACTCCAATCCATTCCAAGTGCAAATCTCTTTAGCAATGTAGGCAAAAAGCATTTATGGACTGTAAGTAATATGAATCAAACATAGCTGGTGAACCTTGAGAAGGATGCAGAAAGTTAAAGCAATGGATCGCGTGTGCAGGAAGACTCGGCAAGTGATTGACCCGAGCAACGAAGCATTGAAAAGAAGACCTGGGCGGTGGAGCATTAAAGAGAAAAATCGGGCAGGTGAAGTAAGGACAGAAGATCAAGTTGGTGTATCATGTTGGCTGGGAATATATAAATAAGTAAAACCCAAAGGAAGTAGGTATGATGCATAGTTATAAAAGGAATATTTTAAGTTCCAAAGGCTAGCCAAAAGGAGTGTAAGTTCCCAAGTATGAGTGATAGGTTGTAGGGCGTAGGTATGATTATCGCTTTCAGCTGATGAGGAGCTAGAATTGGGACATCTCTATTTTATTCTCCCCATGAGAAAACTCCACTCTGCGCTCTCGCCTTCAGAGATGGATTCCCTTGCGTTTAAATCTAATTCGGCTCTCCACAAGCCGACTTTGAATTCCATGAGCCTGGCGAGAATCCTCCCTGTGTTGGACGACTTGTTCCAGTCTTGCACTGATAGAAGTTAACCATCTTTAATGAATTTTTCTATTCACCCATTGAAATTTATGGCCATTTTGGCATTTATCTAAAGTATTAAAATCGAAGGATAAAAAACGAAATGCCAGAGTAAAGCATATTAACATATACAATATCCATAGATAAATTTTAGAAGCAAATATTCTAGACTCCAACTCTGGCAAAATAAAAAAAAATAACCTAAATAAAATTATGCATGACTATTTCATGAATAATGCCTAAACTCGGCTGGTAAAATATTTACACATTACAAACCTAAAACCATGTATACTTAAGAAATCAACTTGGAAAAGAAATCGAGCCACCTACTGCCAGCTCGAGGTAAACTTAAATCCTCCGAAAATCTAAACTGTTAATCTCCTTGGAATCCAATGCCAACGCGGAGGAGTCCCAACCGCAGAAGAGTATCGCTTACTTTTTCAATTGGCAATGCGGTTGCTCTGTATCTTCGATTTCAGACTCAGACCTGTCATGAAGCATTTAACGAATTGTTAAATTTAAAGATTATAACCATAAATGCTATAAAAGAGAGAATTCCATGCTATAAGAGGGAGCTAGGTAATACTTGCGGAAATGTGTAACAAATAAACCAATGGAAAGGGAATGAAATGTTGCAGAGAACCTTGGACCCCTCTCGCCAGAATAACCTTAATCGTCGAAGAGATAAACTTGAATGTTAATACTGAAAATGATAATACCCACGCAGAGTAGCATCGAGCCACTAAAAATTTTATGGAAGGGCCAACTAGCTTGCCATGAAGTCCTCCATCTACCAGCACATGTGCAAGACGTGACAGTGTAATCGTAACTCTAAATTATAAATGTGTTGGTTCTCCAAGGTGAATGTCTTAATGTAGACATGACCAGTCCTAACATGGCGCTGCCGAGTTGAGGGTACGGGGAAATTTTAGCACTTAATAAACTTCCAACTGTAATGCAGTTTTAAAAGGGTCCTTAGTGTAGATATCGAGGTCATAGGTGACCTTAGAGTAACTATGATATGTACTTCCTTAGTTCTTTCCTTATATTAAACATTATCATCGGCCTCACTTAAACGCGGTCTACTTAGTTAACAATGCAGGACTACGTGACGTCATCTAGCCGCCACTCCTTGGGAAGGGAAAACGAGGATGACCTCATCCTCTGCAACCAATTAGAATGAAAGAAAAAACATTTTTAATAATTAAATTCAATATAATATATTTAACATTATAGTTAAACTATAGAAAAACAAAAAGATTTACTTTATAGACCTAAATTAATAGGTGCTTCGCGATATATATATGATCCCCTTCGAGGACATAATAATTGTGAGATGTTTAGCAGGTCTTTTTTTAATTGTTCATATATATAACAAAAAAAAATTGCTTCTTGATATTCATATTAGAATTAAAGAGAACAATGCTTTATACAACAAAATATTTTCTCAAATAGTAAACATATGCATGCTTCCCACTATATCAAAAGAACTCAAAAACTATGAGAGAATAGTTCTAAACAGTACTAGAAACAACCATACTTTGGATAACATACCTGGTATAGGCCATAGCCCCTGCTTATATATCACAAGACAAAAATGAGTATAACTAGTGACTTTACCATTGTATACATAAAATCGATCAACCAAAAAAGATTACAGTAAATTTGTAACAACCTCGATACATATAGAAGGAACGATTAGAGATTATTATATTTTCCAAATATTCCTCATAAAACAACAGACATTCTTCCAACACGGTAACTTTTTTATATAATTCATCAACGTTAGTATTAAGCTCGCTATATATATGCTGGAAAGTAATGAATCTGAAAGAAGAGATCATATGTTTGATATTTTGACACCATTGATCCAAACAGGTCACCTGCAAATCAAATAAAATAGCCCATTTGATGATAATATTGGAGTCCCCCAACACCCATGGAGACATGATACCCAAAGGAAGGATTTATTACACATTCGTTGATTGTTTGTCCTTTCTCACAAGCAGTTTGGAGATAGATGAATGCTTTAACTGGACAATAGTTTGACTGGTCTGACAAAGAGGTTGTGACCACTCGTTGAGGAATGGATACAAAAGCATAGGTATAGGGACTTTAAGTATTTCCTTTGATTAAGATGTGGAGCATCTGGTTATCCAAGAATACATCCATTTTTTAGAATAAGGAACCTTCTCCATTCATATGTGCTACTACTGGCCTTTCAATCCTATTTCATTTCCCTTAAGCTAATGATGAGGCTACACAAAGGAACATCCATCTAGAATTTATTGATAGATCATGATCCTAGGCATATTTTGATGGTGTTACCTAGGGAAACCATAGATTAGGGAGTCTGGAGGTATCTTATACATCTCAGATGACTGCTGGATAAAGTTCTCGACTATCATTGGGCATAGCACAAAAAACTGAGTAGAGATGGTGGCTCTTAAGCATTTATTGCAGCTAGTTGTCGAACATGGTATACACAAAGTTCAAATCATGGGGGATTCTTGTTTGGTGATTGACTGGCTAAGGCTCAAAAAATCCCCAAGGAACCTTTGACTCAGGCCTTTGTATGAGGAGCTAATTACTATTGCTACCACAACCCATCAGATTACATTTTGTCACATATATAGGCAGCAAAATCAATTGGAAGATCAACTTTCGAATGATGGAATTCAAATAGGTCCTAGCCTATGGCTCCTTGTGTAAGCAACATAGAGGGTCTAGTTGAAATCGACCCATGATCATTCTAACACACAACCGATCTATCCATAACAATTCAAAGCTATAGAGAGCAAAGAAAAATCACATATTTGTTATGTGTGTGTGTGTGTGTGTGTGTGTGTGTGTGTGTTATATAAACTAGCTTATAGTATCTTGCTTTTAGCTATTAAATAGCAATATAGACATGCTCTACATGTATATTTTTTAACAACATGGACGGTATACCAGTTTATTTACATTGTTAGATATCTTTTTGAGAAGGTGTGAGAGGCATAACAGATACGATGGCTACAAGCCAATGTAGAATATGGATTTTATATAATTAATAAAAGTTGTGATATATATATATATATATATATATATATATATATATATATATATATATATATATATATATATATACTGAATGGTTTTAATTTCAAACCAATATTAAATAAAATTATTCCCATGTCTTTTTGCAACTTGTAACTAGTGTTAAGCTCGTACAATAAAATGATATTTGATTTCACACAAAAGAAGCAAGAATAATGTAGAATATAATGAAAGTACTATTCAACTTTTCCATTTGTTTCCGATTATAGTTATTATCTTTTCCATTTGGTTCTGATTATAGATATTATCTGTTAAGATTCAATATGCTAAGACAAAAAATATCAGCATTGCATTTCATTTCACAACAATAGCATATACAGGATCACTGAAAGAACAACAAGCACAGCATAAACACAAGAGACACAGATTTATCCTAGGAAACCCTCATGGGGTAGAAAACCGAGCAAAGCTTCCTCAATATAGATGACCAACAAATACAAAGATGCAAACCATAGACATGAGCTCCTTCTCCTCCATAGCAGACCTCTCCCTCACCTATGCGCTATTCACAAGTTTGTGTAGTGTGTATTAAATGAGGAACACACCTCCTCTATTTATACACATCTCCGACTTGTCTTTTAAATTAACTAGGTCGGCCCCAACTTAACCACTAGGTTAAACACCCCATTACAATTGACTGGGCCGACCCCTCTAGGGTGGTCTAATAACCCTTTGACCCACATAACACATACAGAGTCGAACCCCACTAGGGAAGTCTAATAACCCAAGTTACCACATTCCGACGGAGGAATAAACATCTCCGGATATACAATAAGGTCTTCACAGAGGAATGAAACATCTTCGGAATAATAAAGTACAAATATAATATTCTTAGAAGTTACAATATTTCAACATTATCTTTTCCATTTGTTTCCTATTATAGTTATGTTTTTTAAAGTTGGTTTACTTTCACCATTACATTGAGTGGGGTCAATGAAGGCTGGGTAAGGAGAGGATTTTGAAACTCTATAAATGGTGGGGCTAGGTGGGAGAGGATGGTGTGGGGCTAGGTGTATGAGGGAGATATTAAAATATTTTATAACTCGATCTTTAAAGTAAAGGTAGAGAAATATATATCGATAAATTTTATTCAAAATGGTAACCAAAAAAATTTAAAATGAAATTATATAAATGATAAGTTTAGGAGTGTGAGAGATATTAAGAAAAACTTTATAACATTATCTTGAAAGATAAAAATACAATAAAAAAATCTTATCAATTTTTTTCAAATATTTTCCTCCAACCCACCCCACATAAAGATAAAGTTATCATATCTTTCTCCAACCCAACCCCACATAAAGATAAAGTTATCATATCTTCTTCCAACCCCACTCCACATAAATATAAAGTTTATATAACTTGATCCCTAAAAATCCTCTAGTCCCCTTACCTCCTAAAAGAGCTTTATACGACCACACACCGCCCACACCCTTCAACCGTGGAGAACCTATTGAGTTTACTCTTTACAAAAAGTGGAATAGGGTTCACATATTTTCTCGATATCCAGCAAATACAATATTTCAATCGAAAACAGTGTTAATGTGCTTTTTGGTTCTTCTTGGCTTATTTGAAAAGGGAGAGAAATTAATACTGGATGTACGAAAAAGTTAAAATGAATAAATATTTATTTATTTTCATTAACGTTAAATTATATTTTCATTAACGTCAAATTAAATCAAATAAAATTAAATTTCATATTAAACGTTATTTAAGTTAAGTTAATTTACTTAAGTTAAACGTTTAAATAAAATTTCATATTACATGTTATTTAAGTTACGTTATGTTTTTGCAGGTTTTTTTGTTTGTTTGGAAAGGGGATTAAAATTACAATACAGTTAAATTTAAATTTTGCAAAATAAAAATGCTTCATTTGAGTAAAAAACCCTAATTTGAATCAATTCATCAAATATTTAAAGAACCTTATTTTTAAAAAGATTTGTTAGTTAATAAAAATCAATTAAATAAAAAATAAAAATAAAAAACATTTTTAAAAACTATATGGAAAAGGAGAAAACCAGGACGAGATACATTAATAATAATTAAATGAACACTAATATTGATTATTGTTTTATTAGCTAAAAAGCAACCAAATCAATAAAATATAATTTGTAATTTATTATAGTGTTGTGAATTGAAATCCAAAAGTTTTGTTAGTCTTTTTAATTGTTTATAGTTAATTCTAAAACAACCAAATCAATAAAATATAATTTATTCTAGTGTTATGATTAAGTGAGAAAAGGTTTTATAATAAAGACGATGTAAAAGTAATTTTTAAGTAAGTTATAATATAATATGTTAGAAAATTTAAAATTAAGTTTTAATATAAGGTTGAAAATTAAAAAAATATATAATATTATATTTTGAAATTTAAGTTATTAAAGAAATTTGAAATAAATAAATAAATAAAAAACAAATTAAAAATTTAAATAAAAACTATGTAAAGATAATAAAGATCATGTAAAAATAAGTCATCATATACTGTTGAAAATTTAAAAATAAGGCTTTGGATTCAGGTGCAAAGATTGGTGGCCACATATGGTGCGACTGATAGGACACTTTACCCACTATCTGGGTGCATGCTTGCTTTATAATTCTCTTGGTTCGGTTGATATGTGTGGAGGTAAATTTAGAGGGTGGCGAATTAAACCTGAATATGGGCTAGAATGGATTGTGAACCTAGAAGGAAGATGTTGTAAGGAGAAGTTCGGGGAGCTTCATCTTAATGATTTCAGGATGAGTCGAATGCATATGACAGAAACTATGACAGAGGTTGGTTGTCTGGAGGCAGAGAAGATGATTTTGTGAAATGATGGTCAAATCTGCTCCTTATGGGAACATCATTTCATGATGGAGTTTATCTATGGGCCATGGAGGGGCTCGTACGACACCAAAATTGGTAGAGGTTTGGGATATTCCTGGACTTATCCGCAATCGATGTGTGAGGATGAGCAACTACCGACTAGTGTATGAAGAGTCTGGGATGATGGAGGTTTTATGGAGGGTGGTCCTATCATTATGGCCAAGACAAAGTTAGGGAAGGGGCTAGGTCAAAATCAAAGAGGCGTCCTGCCTAGTGCGCAAAGGGAGGTGGAGGAGATGAAGAAAATGTACCACCAAGTGTCACGTCCCCTCCCATCATTCCAAACCACAGAGGGAACATGACTGACATTCTAGGGCTTATTTGGTAAACTCAGCCCCATACATTACTAAAAAAATCATAATAAATAAAAACTTTTGTGTGCAAATTCATACTCGATGTAAACACAGCGGAATTAAATCACATTTGCACACACACATTCGTAATGCATCAACATGTCTATCACAAGTAGATGATGAATCAACAGGCAGAGAATCCATCCCATTCTCATGCTATGTACAGACTTCATGTCAAGCATAATAACATAATCATTCCATCTCATTAACATGAAACAACTAACATTCAGAACATAGCACAGAATGAGCATAATTCAAACCACAAAGAATACTTATCTTGAACATGAAGTTGTCCAACAACTGGCTATGTGAGAGCAACATTCCACCCAACCATAGATCTCTATCCAGCCTATATTCTTTCAGCTGAGAGATCACCCCCGAGCTAGGTTGTGTATCTACTAAGGAGGACCTAGGTGGGCTCACTCACAATCATGGTTTCACTCAACAACTATGCTAATCCAACACACAATTGGGTTTATTAAGCATACAAAAGACAAATGAGGAGGATGCTAAGCCAGTGAGCTCAACCACAAAGCTACAGGCATCTCAAATGAACTCAACAGTCATGGCACCCGCAATACCTACCACACCCAACACAAGAAAGGTACCCTTCTCTGCTGCACAATCCCTCAGGCATCCCTTCCCTCCAGTTCTCTTCAGGGTGGGCATAGAAAGGTCCAGCTGCTAATTCCTTGAGATTCTATTCTTCACTAAGTTTATCAAGCAAACCCAACCTCTGCTTAGTCATTCACACTTGGATTTCTCATACTTCTGTCATCAATTAACTCAATCCCATCACTCGATTTCTGGGCTATGAAAACTAGGTTTTTATATGTATTTCGGGGTATCTAATACTCTCAAATTCGCCCCAAGGTTCATATCTATGGATCCACCATTGGATTTTACTGTCAATACCAAATTCTGGGCGTTTATGGCTCTTCAAAACGTGGGTTCTTGCAAAGTTGCGATTTCTGGTTTTGCTCACTGTCGAAAATTCGTAATGGATGAAAACTGAAGCTCGGATGTTCAACCATGGAATGGGAATGAGAAAGGACCAACTCCCATGAGGTAGAGTGACTTGTGGTACAAGAAAAACAGAGCCCATACCTGCCATACGAATTTATGGGCTGCCCATGCTCCATTGAAGCTGTTGGTGTTTATTATGTGTTAAATAATTCCAATATTTAAATTGTCAACCCGGGAATAGAGCTTATGAGATGCAAACACTATATGTGCAGGATTGAAGGCTTGAACTAATCTAAACTAATATGAAGCTGGTAATCTACCTAGAATTGAGTAAGAGTTTTGAATTATTAATTGCAAGAAAATGATACTTGAAAACCTAATTACACTATTTAGAATTAATTCAAATTAAAATACTATTAACAATACAACTTATTGACAAGAAATCAATCATGCAATCTAATGACTATTCTGAAATCAAAGGCATGCTAGTATCTATGCTATCCTACGAAGGTGAAGCATGAAACAATTTTAGAGAAACCTAAGCAATATGTAAATGACTTGGAAATAAATGTTAATCTAGAAACAAGTAGAAAACTTAATAAAGATATTTAATTGAATTTGATTTGATTTGGAAGCAAGTAGAAAACTTGATGAAGATATTTTATATAAAAGCAAGTAGAAAACTTGATAAAGATACTTATTTCTGATCCAAATCTTAAATTATGAACATCTTCATTATTTGGATGAATAGAAACTAATTCTTATGATTAACAAATTAAAACAACTTAAAGAATGGGATTATTAACTATGATTTAGAAATAAACTATCTAGAAACAAACTGATAAATTCTGAGACAATAACTAATTATCAAATTTGATATAAAACTTAACTTTGGAAGAAGGCTGAAAGGAGATAAAGGAAGAAAATATGGAAGGAGGAAGAGATAATAAGAAAACTTAATTAAAAACTCTATGTAACATAAAACAAGATTTAAATTATATCTAAAACTGTTAATTAGAAGCAAGAAGCATTATATCTAATAGGCAGAAGAAACTGGATTCTATGAAACATAAAATAGTGCAGAAAAGGTAAAAATCTGAATGACGATTCGAATGCCTGTCCAAATGACAGTCTGAATGCCAGTCCGGATGAGGAAAAACAAACTAAACTAAGGAAAATGAGTAGTTTTTATGATCATAATGTCAGCTGGCGAATGTAGATGAACCTACAATGGAGAGAAATTAGTGAGAAGACTTGTTGAGAAGCTATGTTAATAGAAAGCATCCTATTCTAATCATTGTCTAAAGGAGATAAACTATTTCTATGATATGTGAAAAGAGGATTTAACATGGAGGATAGAAGTAACCTACAGCTACAAAGGAAGGCTGATTAACTAATGGAATTAACTTATAGCTACAGGAAGAAGAAACTAATAGAAGAAACTGAAATACCATCTAACGACAGATTATGGAGGAAAACTGAAAGCAACTACAGAATACTAAGCTTGGTCGACCATTCCTAATCCTGAAAAAGAGATTGTGTTAGCAGCAGAATATGATTTACAAGAAAAGCAAGGAAATAACATCTACATTAAACAAGAATAATTTAAACAACTGAGAAATAAACTATCTACTTGCAGAAAGAAAATACAAAATGAAATAAATCTTTGGTTGATGAGGGGCCCTTCCCAACAATCAGAGATGGAAACTAAACTGTCTTAAACACTATCTGCAAAGCATCAACATACTGAAACTTCCATTAATTCTGAGAAAATTACACAATACTTCTGTCTATTCTCTACGCTATCTCATCCCTTTTTTCTCCATAAGAGGCATCTATTTATAAGTTACAATGGGAGAGAAGGTCGACCGAGTCGACCTCTCTAAAAATAGAGGTCTTTTAAGACTACAAACGGTTGCTTAAAGTGATACATGACAACGCAGAGGGCATCCACTAGGCTTTACAGGGTCGATCCTACCCAACACGAACAACTGCGTGTTCATTTCCTTCAATCCGTGGGCAGAAGCACGTGCTGGCAGACTGAGCGTGGAAGGATGAAGTTGTTGGAGTGTCGACGTGGGAAAGGAGTTGTGTTGGAAGGCTGAGTGTGGACGGACGAGCTTCATCCAGAACACTAGCGTGAATGGGCGTGCGTGATTCCAGGTCGAATGAGCAAGGAAATCGGCATGTGGAGAGTTGACGTGGAGGTAGGATGTGCTGTCAAGTTTAGCAGGCCTGGGGACGAATCTTCCAGAACCAGAGCTTATTATCCATGACCATCATGTGGATAACAGAACTCACATGTCTATTTCCATCTTCAATGGCCCGAAGCAAGCTAACCGTGGATCTCGCGAGCTGAATGCAAGGCTGAACGACGAGCTGAACACGGCTGAGCTTAAGAAACATAAACACGTGGTCGGAATGAAGGATCATTTGAAAAACCGTAGCCTGTAGATCAAAACTAAATGCCAAGTATGCACAGAAATGTCATTTTAAACATGAATAAATCATAATATAGAAAGATTTGAACAATATTTGCGTAATAAGTAAATACATGCATACCTGGTCTGTTTGATGGGATAAATGGCGAAAATAATAACTTATCATAGCAAAAATAATGAAAATAACGCCATTCAAAGTATATTTGATGATAAAAAATGGTGACAAAAATGGACGTCAACACTCTCCCAAACCGAAGATATGCCAGGTCCCACTGAGCAAAGAGAAAAAGAAATAAGGAAGAAGTTGATGCGGCTGGATGGACGCAGAAAGGATGAGAGCGAGCAGAGTGATGGTAAGGATCATGTAGGGGTCAGTTTTAAAACAAGGTCCAATTGAATGTTTGAAAAATCATGAGACAGAAATTTGGCACATTTAAATGATCACGCCATTATTCATAATTTTTGAAATGTGTACCATAATAAAGATCTGCGTGTTAATGAATTCATATGCTTTGTGAAATATTCAACCATGTCCAAAGTAAAATTTGGACAGGTTGAAAGAAAATTTTCATCATTGGATTATAACATAGTGCATTAAAAATCATGATGATCTTTGATTAATAAAATGTCGGTTCACATGTTGATTTTTTTGCATATAACTTAATGAAAAGTTAAAATCATATGATAACTAGATAATAATTCTGAAAATCACAATAATGCATGATTAACCGATTCATTTGGTGAAGTCGAGATGAATTAAAGGGATGAGATCGTGTGTAGAGATGACATTTGATTAATTCCTGATATGGTTAGTTGATTAGATTTATCAATAAAATTTCAAAAATTAAATACCTTAGCACACTTAATCATGATGTTATAAGCTATGGTTTCATTCGGATCATCATTCATTTGATTAATTTGACCCTTCATACAGACCATTTGTCTGTACAAGATGTGCTTGCTAGATCAGATTGCTGCTGATTATGCAGAGAATTTCTGAGGCCACCAACACACAAAAGGATGATGTAAACCTGCTTTTCTGAAATATTTAGTCGCTCTTCTTTGTTTAACATGGATCAGAACATTTTTTTTTTCTTCTGTTACTTGCATTATTCCTGAAAACAACAAATTATTTAAGAACTTTAATTGTATTATAAGTAAACAGAAAAATAGAAGCAATTCTGAATCCTAGTAAACAGAAAAAAATAGAAATAATTTTGAATCCTCCCCCAAACTGAAGGTATGGCACGTCCTTGGGCCATTAATAAATTAATATTGGGTTGTATGCTTCTTATGTAAACATTCTGGATCAACATCAATCAGCAGGAAATCCTAAGAAAAACATCATTATTCTAAAACTATTCCGAAAAAAGAAGTATTCATGATATGGCCAAAACAATATCATACTAAGTCAAATTCTTCAATACATGCAAATTCATCATTTTATGCTTATGAAGACCACATATAAGCTATGATAGGGGATTTTCTTTAAATCCTATAGGAAACTAGTCATCCCTGACAAATTGTAAAGCTCTCTTGTCATCCAAAGAATATAGATAAGGTTCACTGTAGAGTTTGTGAGATTTACTATAGTTATGGGTCCCATTTCAAGGATAATCATATCCTAGGTATTGTTTGAATTAGATAACATGGTCCAAGTCCAACCTACAACCATTATCTAATGATAGTATCAATAATTGTCCTAAACATGTGTTTGTATACTAAGGTTTTTTTATGAGCTATGTGAATAGCAATGCATTAACCAAACCTCTTTTACCCAATATTGACCCGCTGCCAGCGATCTTGTTCAGTACCCCGACGGGTTTACTTGCACTTACCGAGCTTCCTTGTTTAAGATTTTACTTAGCATGGACCCGCTTCCAGCGAGCCTGTTCCGTACCCCGATGGGTTTGCTTTGTATATATATATATATATATATTGTAAGGAATTCGGTTGGCACTAGAGTGTGCTAAGCCTGCTAAACACATAATTCAATATTTTAGCATGAACCTTATGAGCAACTTTATTTATAATGGCCTAAATTACAGATCATGTCAAAAGATAATAACTTAAAGTTGTTCTTTGACTTCATAGTCTATCTTCTTCATAACAGGTCAGTAATGTTCCCCACAAAATAGAAAATATCACCCACTTTTAGGCTACCTTTTGAAGGTGCTTTAGAGACAAGTTTTGATAATGAGTCCAGGATGAACTAGGAGTCCACAGGTGTAAGATTGAGTTTTGTGGAGATCATAATAATTAAAGTAGGTCTCTGAGTAATTGGCATAATGAGAAATATGCGTGTATGATGTAAGATTACTTTGATTTAGTCATTAACATGATCTTAGTTCTTTTATTTTAAAGAAAACAGAAAGTGAAGTTGTATGAATATATAAAGCCAACTAACCACATACAACTTTTTATTTATATACATACTATCCTATGCTATCTAAAAGAAAGAAAAACTCATTATTCAAGTGTAAGAACTTTTCCAATGTAACCATGTGCGAAGCAAAATGAAAAACATACCTATATCCACATATGAAAATTTTAAAGCAGTGATTACCTGGATGTGGAGAATCAACCGACTTACTTTCTTTTGCAAGAGAGGGTGTCGAATGAAGGAATGGTATTGTGGCTTCATTACCTCTTGGAACCATCTTTCGATGTAATCCTGATACTCACTTTCCTTCCTCATGCCATGCAGATCCTCTTCTTCTGAATGTTCAATTGCTTGAGTACATGAAAGATTTGTCGATAGATATGTGGAGAACTCTTCAACATCAAGTCTCTCTCCATCAAATGTAGTCTCCAAGTTTTCGGTTTCCTTGGCAGATTGGCAAGGAGATTCGGTTTGTAGCTCATGGAACTGTGGTTCTTCTATTATTTCTGGAGAGGTAGATAATTTCTTGACTTCTGTCAAGATGTGTTCTTCTTGAGAAGAAGATATTGAGATCCCAGCTGCTGCTAGGATTTGAGAGAGTTATCTCATACTAATAAGCACCTTTGAATCCATGTCATCGGCTGGTAGATTCTGTAACACATGGGTTAATCTTGGGGTTCTTACAGCACCAAATTTTTATTTTTATGTGTTTTTAAAATAATTTCTATTACTAAAACAAATTTGCGAAAAACACACCACACTTACTGAAAGAATAACACCCTTGAAAAGAAAGAAGACAAACTTTACGAAATAAATTGTAGAAAATTAAACACTCAAATGAACAGAAAGGAAATCATACTTATGCGGAAAGGAACAACAAGGATTTGGAGCACTCCACTATAGTGGATGCATAGGTTCTTACCTCTCGTCTTACCGTTCTCCCCTCCCCCTTGTTGTGTAATGAAAAAGCAACCTATCTACCCCTATCTAACTAG
The DNA here is from genome assembly GCA_027924585.1 of Larix kaempferi. Taxonomy (NCBI): domain Eukaryota; kingdom Viridiplantae; phylum Streptophyta; class Pinopsida; order Pinales; family Pinaceae; genus Larix; species Larix kaempferi. Next base: position 3,630,378 of record BSBM01001114.1, on the reverse strand, counting down.
ACTCCAATCCCTTTAGCACCTCCCCGACAATGGCGCCAAAATGTTGGTGTTTATTATGTGTTAAATAATTCCAATATTTAAATTGTCAACTCGGGAAGGGAGATTATGAGATGCAAACACTATATGTGCAGGATTGAAGGCTTGAACTAATCTAAACTAATCTGAAGCTGGTAATCTACCTAGAATTGAGTAAGAGTTCTGAATTATTAATTGCAAGCAAATGATACTTGAAAACCTAATTACACTACTTAGAATTAATTCAAAATAAAATACTATTAACAATACAACTTATTGACAGGAAATCAATCATGCAATCTAATGACTATTCTGAAATCAAAGGCATGCAAGTATCTATGCTATCCTACGAAGGTGAAGCATGAAACAATTTTAGAGAAACCTAAGCAATATGTAAATGACTTGGAAATAAATGTTAATCTAGAAACAAGTAGAAAACTTAATAAAGATATTTAATTGAACTTAATTTGATTTGGAAGCAAGTAGAAAACTTGATAAAGATACTTATTTCTTATCCAAATCTTAAATTATGAACATCTTCATTATTTGGATGAATAGAAACTAATTCTTATGATTAACAAATTAAAACAACTTAAAGAATGGGATTATTAACTATGATTTAGAAATAAACTATCTAGAAACAAACTGATAAATTCTGAGACAGTAACTAATTATCAAATTTGATATAAAACTTAACTTTGGAAGAAGGTTGAAAGGAGATAAAGGAAGAAAATATGGAAGGAGGAGATAATAAGAAAACTTAATTAAAAACTCTCTGTAGCATAAAACAAGATTTAAATTATATCTAAAACTGTTAATTAGAAGCAAGAAGCATTATATCTAGTAGGCAGAAGAAACTGGATTCTATGAAACATAAAATAGTGCAAAAAAGGTAAAGATCCGAATGACGATCCGAATGCCTATCCGAATGACAATCCGAATGCCAGTCCGAATGAGGAAAAACGAACTAAACTAAGGAAAAGGAGTATTTTTGATGATCTTAACGTCAGCTGGCAAATGCCGATGAACCTACAATGCATAGAAATCAGTGAGAAGACTTGTTGAGAAGCTATGCTAATATAAATCAACCTATTCTGTTGCCAAGGAAAAAAATAAATCAACCTATTCTAATCATTGTCTAAAGGAGATAAAATATTTCTATGATATGTGAAAATAGGATTTAGCATGGAGGATAGAAGTAACCTACAGCTACAGACGAAGGCTGATTAACTAATGGAATTAACTTACAGCTACAGGAAGAAGAAACTGATGGAAGACACTGAAATAACATCTAACGACAAATTATGGAGGAAAATTGAAAGCAACTACAGAATACTAAGCTTGGTCGACCATTCCTAATCCTGAAAAAGATATTGTGTTAGCAACAGAATATGATTTACAAGAAAAGCAAGGAAATAACATCTACAGTAAACAAGAATAATTTAAACAACTGAGTAATAAACTATCTACTTGCAGAAAGACAATACAAAATGAAATAAACCTCTGGTTGATGAGGGGCCCTTTCCATCAATCAGAGATGGAAACTAAACTGTCTTAAACACTATCAGCAGAGCATCAACGTACTGAAACTTCCATTAATTTTGAGAAAATTACACAATACTTCTGTCTATTCTCTACACTATCTCATCCCTGTTTTCTCCATAAGAGGCATCTATTTATAAGTTACAATGGGAGAGAAGGTCGACAGAATCGACCTCTCTAAAAATAGAGGTCTTTTAAGACTACAAACGGCTGCTTAAAGTGATACCTGACAACGCAGAGGGCATCCACCAGGCTTTACGGGGTCGATCCTACCCAACACGAACAACTGCGTGTTCGTTTCCTTCAATCCGTGGGTAGAAGCACGTGCTGGCGGACTGAGCGTGGAAGGATGAAGCTGCTGGAGCGTCAACGTGGGAAAGGAGTTGTGTTAGCAGGATGAGTGTGGACGGACGAGCTTCTTCCAGAACACCGGCGTGAATGGGCGTGTTTGATTCCAGGTCGAATGAGCAAGGAAATCGGCGTGTGGAGAGTTGACGTGGAGGTAGGATGTGTTGTCGAGTTTAGCAGGCCTGGGGATGTATCTTCCAGAACTAGAGCTCATTATCCATGACCATCACGTGGCTAACAGAACCCACGTGTCCATTTCCATCTTTAATGGCCCGAAGCATGCTAACCATGGATCTCACGAGCTGAAAGCAAGGATGAATGATGAGCTGAACACGACTGAGCTTAAGCAACATAAACACGCGGTCTGAATGAAGGATCATTTGAAAAACCGCAGCCTGTAGATCAAAACTAAATGCCAAGTATGCCCTTAAATGTCATTTTAAACATGAATAAATCATAATATAACAAGATTTGAACAAGATTTACGTAATAAGTAAATATATTCATACCTGGTCTGTTTGATGGGCTTAATGGCGAAAATAATAACTTATCATAGCAAAAATAATTAAAATAATGCCATTCAGAGTATATTTGATGATAAAAAATGGTGACAAAAATGGACGTCAACAAAAGCCATGGACTGAATTCTTCAACTTCCTTAGAATATAATTAAATGTCAGCAAGGAAAGTCAAATGGGTTCACAAGATGACATTTGGCAGCATATGGTTCATCCCCACAACCCCCTCACCACTCCCTAGTTGAATACACATGGCCCCTTCTCATTCGTTGCTTCCATAGCTAGTTTTAGTATTTTATTGCAATATCAAATATTTACATCATTTACACTATTCCATGGCTTAATAGCACATGCGTAACAAAATATCAAAGGCTTGTCCAATCTAAATAAAATCTGAACCGACACTAGCGAGGCCTTGGCCTTGAGCTCCACACTAGGGAAACATACATCGCATGTATACAATATTTACATTAAAAGCCAATATTTCATAAGGGTTAAAATTGGGGTATTACACCAAGCAATTGTGGAGGAGACGAAGTGGTTCTTGGACTAGCCGGAGGGGAACATTGAGGCGGAGAAGGCATCTCAGGAAGCCCTATAGGAGCAACAACTATGGTTGTCCTAGGTGGAAGATGCAGGCTCAACCCGCACTCGCGAAGAAAGATATGCCAAGATAGGTAGATGAAATTATTGGTAGCTCATGCATTGATGGAGTCTCAACATGGCTACCCAGAAACAAGTAAGCGTGCTGAGGTCATGGCTCAATGGAACTATGATAAAATACTAAAAATTAATAGTAGCCTGAATCAGATTGCTAGCACCATTAAAGAGTTCATATTAAGGATCAATGTGTTGGCTCATCTTATCACAGGGAAAGTCTTCAAGTCAAGGGAGTTGATGCCCCATCCTGGAGATCAATAGTTGAAAACCAAGGTGCCAATTGTTACTATCTTGGATGGCGTCTAGTGGATGTAGGCTCAGGTCTCGTTGTTTTGGTCTTAGTATCGACTAGTCGATTTGCTTTTTTAGTTGATAGTTGTCCCTTCTTATCTCCGAATAGGCTTGTCTCTATTTTGACACACTTATTGGTCATTAAACTTTGAAGTTGAACACTTGCGATGCAATTTGAAGAAGACTCATGTGTATAGTTTTATCATTCAAAATAATATATTGTACATAATTTAAAAAAAAAAGAAAATTTAAAAATAAATCATTTAATTATAATATTATACTTTGAAATATAAGATATTAAAAAAAAATTAAGAGTAAATTAAAACTTTAAATGCTCAAAATTATTATTAAAAAATAGATTAAACGTTTTAAGTTATTAATATTAATTTGTTAATAACGTAGTCTCTTTAAATTATTGAGAAAGTAGACCAAATGCTTTAGCTTACTAATATTAAATTTTTAAGTTAATAGAACCAAGTAAAATCATTTACACTGGGTTTTTTAATGGTTTGTGCATCAATACTATTAAGTCTATAAATTATTAAATTTTAATGGTTTGTGCATCAATACCATTAAGTCTATAAATTATTAATATCTTATTGATGACATTAACATGTATCATGTGCATAAAAATATAACTATAACATTACAATTATATTTAGTAGTATTATAACCAAAATAAATTTAAATTTTGATATATCAAATATCGAATAATAAAAATGTTTCAGCATGTCATTTTGTATTATTAAATTGATTCATCAACATCTATGTTAGAGTTTAGCCACAATACCATTAAACAATTATGAATACCATTAACTTATAACCAAAATACTATATTTATATAAAAGTGTATATTATGAATATCATTAACTTATAACAAAAATACCATATTTAATTTTTTATTTATTTTAACAAGTAATTCCAAATTTTATATTTTCGCTAGAAAGTACTATTCACATTTGCTTCTTCAAACTATACAATTATTGAACACATTTTAATAATACAAAAATAATATAACATACACTTTAAAAGAATGTTTTCGCTACTCAGGAATATAGAATCAACTTTGTATATATGAAGATGAAAATAACAGTCACTTGAGGGCAGATCTTTTCCAAGGTGTGAAAAGTGATTGGTTTGTTTGTGTTGTGGGGGCGGTGGACCAGTTTGGGGGGTTATTGTGTGCTTGGAACTCTTGTTTGTTCTCCCTCGAGGCCCATCATATATCCATGGGGATATTGTTGACCGGCCACCTTTGTGGGCTGAGTGAGGTGGTCAACATCATAAACATCTATGCTCCATATGATAATAGAAAACTTTTTAGGCAAAATGTTCTTGCAAATGGTTTCCTCGATTTAAAAGACTTGATTATTGCGTGGGATTTTAATCTTGTTTTAAATGACTCTGAAGTCTGTGGTGAGGGGGCCAATCTAGACCCTCTCAACAATTATTTTCAACATATTTTTTCTTCAGCTAGTTTAGTTGATATAGCACCTGGTACTTTGGAACCGAATTGGAATAATGGAAGAATTGGTGGAAAGGTTGTTTCTAAAAGAGTTGACAGATTTCTGATGGGGGATCTTCTTACAAGCAAATTTTTCCGATATCGATCTTGGGTGGAGTATAACCCTATCTCGGATCACTGTCCTATTTTTATGCAGATTGACATTGCTCGAAAAGACTACCTATCCTTTCAAGTTCAATCACACTTTGTTGCAAAATGAGGAATTCAATTCTCTAGTCAAATCGACTTGGTTGTCTGATTCTATTGATAGATCGGCTTCCTCTTCGCATAAATTAGTCCAGAAATTAACTTTATTAAAGAGGAAGGTTTTGTTGTGGGAAAGGGAAGAAAAGTTGAAATATGGAAAGGCGTTGGCAGATATACTCTCTACAATGGAAACTTTGCATCCTTTGATTCTGGCTGGAACTCTCAATGTTCAACAGATTGACTCATTCCAAAACTTAAAACAACTCAGATTATCTCTACTAAAAAGGGATGAGGCTAGATGGCGCTTAAAAAGCAGAGTCATCTGGTTAGCGTTGGGGGATCAAAATAATAATTTTTTCCATAAATTTGCTGACAATAGGCGTGTAAACAATGCTATTTGGTCCATTAGTGGGGTGGATGGGTCAGTTATCAGCTCTCAGAAGGACCTGTCTTCGGCTGCTATCAGTCATTTCCACCAATACTACAATGAAGATCCAAATGTCTCTATTCATGATCAATTTCAGATTATTAAAGAATATCCCACTTTTTCACAACAAAAGAAGGGAACGAGACCTTTTCTCCCATTTCACTGGAGGAAATCCATAAGATTTTGCTGGGTTTTGCACGGGACAAGAGCCCTAGGCCCGACGGTTGGACCACTGAGCTATTCTTGGCTTTCTTCGACATTATGGGGAACAATATTTTAGAGATGGTGGAAGAAACTAGACTGACTGGGCAAGTCTCGGTGGCCCTAAACGCTACTTTCATAACACTAATTCCAAAATCAATGTTTCCTTTGTCTTTTGATGACTATCGTCCAATATCACTATGTAATTTGGTCTATAAAATAATTTCTAAGGTCTTGGCAAATCGTCTGGAACCCTTTCTTTCAAGGTATATATCTGGTGAGCAGCTCGGGTTCTTGGAGAACCATCATTTTCTCAATGCCATTTGGGTGGACCAGGAGGCTTTTCACTGTATAAAGATTAAGAACAAGCAAGGTATTGCTCTTCAGTTGGATCTTTCTCGGGCTTATGATAAGGTTCATTGGGGGTTTTTAAAACTGTCTCTCATTCAAATTGGTCTGCCTTGGGGCACGAATAAATGGATTATGGCCTGTGTCAACTAAGTTCATTATGGGAAAATTTTTAATGGCTCTCCGACTGATTTTTTTTGCTTGTTCACGTGGTCTCCGACAAGGGTGTCCTCTGTCACCACTCTTATTCCTAATTGTTATGGACGTTCTGAGCAGACTTATAAACAAAGTGACTCTTGAATGCTGATATTGGTGGTCTGTGGGTCTCCCCACGCTCGGTCATCACTCACCAACTCTTCGTCGATGACGTAATCTTATATGGTAATAACAATCCTTTTTCAATATAATGTTGACAAGTCTATTCTGGAGGAGATATCATTTTTCTTGCCATACACTATGAAGGACCTGGAGGATGGAACTCTCTTTTTGGGCTACAGATTAAAACCAAAAAATTATAGAACCTCGGACTAGTATTGGCTGCTACAACGTTGTGATAGAAGGATTCATCTTTGGAGCTGGAAGTGGCTCTCTATCGGGGGTAGGGTTACATTAGCCAAGTTGGTCTTACAAAACTTGGCGGTATAATGGATCTCTCTCTGCAGAATTCCTAAGCCAATCCTTATTGGAATTAGAAGGAAAATCACAAATTTCATATGGTCCGGTACTGATAAAAGGAAAATTCATCTTATCAATTGGAAAAAAATCTCATCCCCAAAGGCATTGGAGGGATGGTTGTTAATTTTTTAGCATCAATTCAATATACTCTAGGATCTTTACTGAGAGAATAACATGTACAGCATATCAATCATATCAATCACAACAAGCAATTACATAAGACAATAGACACACAAAGTTTTCTTGGGGAAAACCATAATGGTGAAAAACCCCAATAACTTCCCCAGAGATAGATAGAGCAATGATACAAAACCCAAGCATAAGAGATAGTCTCCTAGCAGCAGCTTCTCCTCCTCCAGTAGTGTGCCACTCTCCAATAAGTGTATAAGTGAGAAAGTGAATGATGAAATAGAGTGCCTCCCGCACTCTATTTATACTTGACTTGACTTGCCTAATAAACTTACTAGGTCGGCCTCAACTTAACCACTTAACATAATCTTGACAGGGCCGACCCCCAATCGAGTGGTCTAATAACCCTTTAACCCACATGACTTATACAGGGCCGACCCCATCAAGGTGGTCTAATAACCCATCAAGTATAAGTTACGACACTTACAATATAAATGACGACACTTCCATATAGAGGAATAATAACATCTCTATAGGAATACAATATACATATGTGAAATACATTCCGAAGTTACAAATACATCAACACTCCCTCTTAACTAGGAAGGTATTTCTCGACACAGATCTGCTAGCACAAGTCTTCTTCTCTTGATCATCGTCACTGGATTATCATCATCGAATCATCATCATCATCACGGCTGCTGCTATCTCAATCAATCTCTGATCTACTCGTCATAGGAAGTTCTACAGATCCAACCCTTTTTCATGGTGGATGTAGGCCCACCACCTGTAGGTCTTCATCATCAGTGGCCATATTGTGGAACCTAGGACTGATTACGTGCGTCAACAAAACCTAGCGCAGGCCATAGGATATTTGACATGTTGACCTTCACAAAACCTACTCAGAGCATCCCAGGATATTACGAGCACACTGCTCTACCTGTCCGGATCTCGATAGAGCATCCTAGGCATTTACGAGCACACCGCTCTACCTGTCCGCATTTTAAAGGATCTTTTCTATGTGAACTTTCGCAAAACTTACTCATAGCATCCCAAGATGTTATGAGCACAATTCTCTACCTATCCGGATCTCGATAGAGCATCCCAGGCTGTTACGAGCACACCGCTCTACCTATCCAGATCAAGATAGAGCATCCCAGGTTGTTACGAGCACACCGCTCTACCTGTCCGGATTTTAAAGGATCTTTTCTATGCTACCTGCACAACCTGTCCACGGCCACAGAGTATCAACCTGATACTCACCATACATCATCCTGATGTATATAATCACACGATCAACCTGATCATCATCATAGCATCATCTTGATGCATATCATCTGGAGAAACATCCTGAAGCTCATCATCTGTGATCATCTTGATCATCATCATAGCATCATCCTGATGCATATCATATGGAGCAACATCCTAAAGCTCGTCATCTATGATCATCCTGATCATCATCATATCATCATCCTGATGCATATCATCTGGAGCAACATCCTGAAGCTCATCATCTGTGATCATCCTGATCATACAATGCATCCACCTGATGCATACCAAGTATCTACCTGATACATATCATCATACATGATCCACCTGATCATACAATGTATCCACCTGATACATACATAAATACATGATCCACCTGATCATACAATGTATCCACCTGATACATATACAAGTACATGATCAAACTGATCAAAACATCCAACATGATGCAAATACAAATACATGATCAAACTAATCAAAGCATCCAACATGATGCATATCCAAATACATGATCAAAGCATCCAACATGATGCATATACAAATACATGATCAAATTGATCATACAAGGCATCCAACATGATGCATATACAAATACATGATCAAACTGATCATACAAGGAATCCAACATGATGCCTACACAAATACATTATCAAACTGATCATACAAGGCATCCAACATATGCATATCCAAAGCATTAACTGTAGCATCATCTTGATGCTCATCACACAGCGCTTACATCCACAGCCATGGGAAGGATCCTCCTCTCACCATGCTTGGAATGGCTCCTGCAAATGTGTCCATCACTTCTTCCTTGAAGTGTTGTCAATCTGAAGAACACCAAGACTCTCTCTAAAGTACTCAAACTTCACTCTGGCTAGTGGTTTCGTCAACACATCTGCAACCTTCTCATCCATCGCAACATATAGGAGCTTCACTTCTCCTTTCTGCACCATATCCCTGATACAGTGATATTTGATCTCAATGTGCTTCTACTTGTCGTGGAACACCGGATTCTTAGACAGCTTCACACAACTCTGGTTGTCATAGAAGATACCAGTAGCCTCCAACGAGAGTTCAAATAGCTCAGACAGTAGCTTCCAGAGCCATACTGCCTCACAACTAGCCGAACAAGCTGCAACATACTCAACTTCGGCTGTACTCAGTGCTACGCAGGACTGCTTCCTGCTAAACCAAGAGATCACACTTGATCCCATTCTGAAACAGTACCCAAAAGTGCTCTTCCTATCTACAGCACTACCTGCCCAGTCCGAATCAACATAACCCTGTAGGTTAAACTTTTGATTCGCATAATACTTGAGCCCATAATCAATTGTACCCTTCAGGTACCTCAGAATATGCTTTACAGCAACCAGGTGAACATTTCTCGGATTCATCAGGAACTGGCTCAAAGTGTTCACTGCAAAGCAAATATCTGGTCTCGTGTTTGTTAAGTACATCAAGGACCCAATCATCTGACGATACATAGTGACATAAACCGGATCAGATGAAGCATCAGACAAAAGCTTCAGGTTCGATGCCATAGGTGTGGCCATGGCCTTGCAGTCCATCATCTCGAACCTCTTCAGGATCTCTACTGCATACTTCCCTTGTCCAAGGAAGATTCCATCTGCACTCTGCCACACCTCCATGCCTAGAAAGTAGTGCATCATCCCCAAGTCCTTCATCTCGAACTCGGCAGCAAGCTTCCTCTTCGCGTCGGCAATCAATCTATCCTCACCTGTAACAAACAGGTCATCCACATACAATAGTAGTATCACTGGATTGCCTTCCACAACCTTGTAGTAAAGGTTGGAATCCGCTTTACTCTTAGTAAATCCCAAACTAGATAGGAAGTTGTCTATTCTACCGTACCAGGTCCTGGGTGCCTGTTTCAAACCATACAGGGATTTCTTTAGTTTGCACACATGAGTCCCTATGTCATGTGTCTCAAAACCAAGTGGCTGCTCGACATACACTTCCTCTTCAACTACACCATTCAAGAAAGCTGTCTTGACATCCATGCTACAAAGCTCTCTTTTTGGGAGAAGCCACGAGCTACAAATCTTGCTTTGTATTTATCTATGCTACCAACTGCAGCATGCTTGATCTTATAGATCCACTTAGAAGTCACAACAAACTTCCCTTTAGGTCTTGGGACCACATCCCAAACATCATTATTCATGATCGACTGGTACTCTTCGATCATTACTTCATCCTGGATCCTGGGAAATTCATATTCTTCAATAGATAACTTTATTGCTGTAGTAAATGTTGTAGTCCTTCTTTTGTAGGTGATGGTATACGATCTTTCCTACAAGACAAGTTAAATTGCATGATTAGAAACATCTCATAGTTTTCAAAACAAATTCTTACTCATAAAGAAACATGTCATACATTCATGCAATTAATTTAGGCAATGCTTCAATACAACATTTATCCATATCTCGTAATTTTCTAGATGCCTTCCAATCTCTACCAGAACATTGTTAAGAGTGTGCACAACTCACAACATGTCAGCAAAGAGGTTTCATTCTAGATAAGTAGCAATGGAATGTTGTATAGTGCCATAGGCCACTTACCCATCACATGCATATTAGTGGTATACTATTCATTAATGCAGTTATTCTAATATGCATGATACACAACCTATGTCTAAGAACATAAGTATATACATCATTGAACAGTATTATTTAAATAATCAAATATACAAGAAATGACAATTCAAATATTTATCTTTGTTTGTTTGTTGGGTTTACTCCCTCTCAATCTTTGCTTCCTTGCAGGAACTACTGGAGTGTCCTCCCTCTTGATCTCTACTTCCTGGATTACCTCTCCTTGAACTTATATCCATCCTTGGTTGGTCACCCTATATGTCAGTTAATTAAAGCTAACACATAGGATGGTCAATATAAATTGTCAAACCCAGGAAGGTCTTTTATTTCAAAGGCAATAAGCACAGTCTATGCATAAACAGATCAAGCAGTTGATTTACTGAATGTAGATAATGACCCTACCTATATGCTTAGCCAACTCATTCCATAAGAAAGCTAATCTAATTCATACATCTAAGAATCCAAAGTGAAACAACCTTCCTACAGAAATCAACCCAGCAAGTTAATGATCCAATAAGGAAATGGAACTAGATTACTTTTGCAAGAAGTTAAATCCTATAATTATCAAACCACAACATTCAATCTTTACCAAAATTATCTATCCAGTGGATACTGTAACTCTACCATTATCTGTCTAATCTATGAATGCAATTGAAGATACAACAACAACCAGAATTAAAACACAAGCTTGAACTCTAACTGATAATTATTGGAAATCCTAGAAAGCATAAACAACTAAAAGATAATTGGAATTGAGCTTGGCTATCACAGCTGATTAAAACACACAAGCAATTAAATAAATGATCCTACATAGTCGACTATCACACCACTCTGTTATAGCTATTCAAGATGCAATTATAAACTACCAGAAAGGAAATCTAATCTCTGTTACAGCTACCAATAATATCTATAATCATTCCACACCACACAACAGAAGTAAAACTAAACTACTCTACCTACTTAAACCGGCTATCTTTGTGAGAAGACGGGCCCTGGCCTTCTAACAGAGACGCCGAGAGTCACAGCAAATTAAGACATAGAAATGAAGAACTCTGCTCTCATATTAATGATGGAAAATTGTGAGTCTCAGTGATCTGTTAAACCTTACACAAAGTAGTAATTATCCAACCCCAGGCTACGAGAGCCTTCTGGAATTTATACCAAGAAAATACAGTTTCAGATCCCTTATATTCATGCAGCAATGAAGATCTATGATCTTCATGCTGCGGATTTACAGCTAACTGATACAGCCGTATTAAACAAGGTTGTTAATCGTGAAGGATGTTTTTGCTCTGATAATTAATGGATCAACTGACTCAGCAACTGGAATGCAACCTGTCTGTCGCAACTAGGCTCCGTTTCAGTGGAATCTGTTATAGTGAGGATCTATTATAGCTTGCGTGGAGGGTGCGTTGTCCCTTGGAGTATGAGTAGCTGGTGCTTTGAATAGTAGCAGCTGGTGCCACTTGGTTGATACACCTGTGCTTTAGATCTTGGCTAAATGAAATCACACAGATCGGCATAAACTAAGGACTAAGATCCATAATATTTAACAATCTTAGGCATAAAATAAATAAAGCAATAACAAATTATACCTATCAATATTATTGATTGGTCTGGAAAAAGTAATGGATATAGCTTATAAAAGTAGGATGAAATCAGGGAAAAATGATGTAATCAGGATGGCCAAAAAGGGGCATTCCCTACACCCAACATCTCCCCCCAACTATCCGATTGCATGTCCTCATGCAACAACCTCCCCTAATCCGAACCTGAAACTGAGTGGAATCTGTGGAGATTTATAAGATTATAGGCAAGTTATGGTGCCTCCCCTTGAGGCACAAACCCATAAAAGGATATCCAATGCTCCCACCACAATTCTTCTTCTTCTAATGTCAAAGCATAGCTGTTTATGTAAGAATTGCTCACAAGCCACCAAATGAGAGGGAATTTGAATCTCAAACCAATCCACCAAGACCTACACCTTTTCATGCACTGCACATATCTAGGAATCCTTGTCAAAGCTTGCCTAAAATTTTCAAAGCCATATGGATCCATTTCCTTCAGAGATGAGGAAGAGTACAACCATCTGTATTCACTACCTTCCAGGGCATCCTGCTGCGTATTAAGAATCATTGGGACACATGTGGTAAGGATTTTATCTCCCAGACTCTCAAAATATTGGGAAATTGAGGGAGCCTTGAGAGATTTAGCATTATTTTCCATGAACGCTGGTGGATTCTGAGGTTCCCCTCTAATCCAGAGAGTAGAATTCTCCTCATTCCTGAGGATGGTTTGGAAAGCATCTCGCCATCTTACATGATTAATGACAAAGGAAGTAAATGCCCTCAGCTAAACATCCCCTAGAAGAGGTAAAGGATTAGATGGAAAGTCAATATAACAAGCCCTACCATGTAAATACAATTCACATAACGAATGTTGATCCTCAAAATCACTCTTAAGAAAAGTCTGCAAAAACTGAGTAGTTGTTGCCAAATCAAATGATCTCCTATCGTTGAGAGCTCTTAATTGAAATAAGGTTGTCTTCTCATGGAGAAAGACAGGGTAAGAGGGGGATGGAGCCCTGCAACTCAACAATTCTATGGAAAGAGTGTACATTTTGTCTTTTTCTTGTTCCAGGGACTTAAGTTTCTTTAGTCCTTCCAATTTTTCTTGAAATTTCTCCCACCGGAGTTTCTGGAAGAATAACTCCTCAGCCCACTTTTCTCTCAATCCCTTAATGACATTCCTATGTTCCTGGAGAGAGATCATACCTATTCTGAACTGTTCAATCCACTTGAGCCATTTATCCAACTCGAGATTTAACCAGAGAACCTTCTTCTCCAGCCGTTGAATATTTCTATCTTCTACCTCCTTTTCATCATCAGAATCTAGATGAATGACTTCCTTATCTTGCTTTGGCACTGTGACAGTTTCGTCCTCTAGTGGGGTTGCAGTGGTCTATACATGCAGTGCAGTCTCAGCCATGGGTTTTAGGGATGTTGGTTCTTGTGTAGCAGCATTCTTTATTTCCATATCCACCTCAGCTTCCTCGTTCTGTGTTACAGTCTCAGTCAATATTCTTAGGACTGTTGGTTCTTGTGTGATAGCATCCTCGTTCTCCATTTCAATCTCAGCCATCTCAGTTTGTGTTGCCACTGTAGCAAATGATTTTGGAAACACTGGTTCTTGTGTAACAGTTTTTTCCTCCTGGTCCTTGATACCAAATGTTGCTGTCTGAATTGCATCTTTACTAAACATTTTCAAGGGTACTGGTTCTTGTGTAACAGTCCCTTGTTCCTCAATTTATTTGAACTGCTAAGATTGTGTCTGGTTTATATCAGATTTTTCTGACTGATGAGATTGATCCTAAAGAAGATCGGTATCCCCTGATGGCTGGGATTGTACTGTTTCATCTCCTAAATTCAAATCAAGGATCTCTTCAATTCTTGGCTCATTTTCCCCTATCAATTCAATTTCTGGCATTGCTTCTTCCACCTCCTCTATCTATATATGCTTTTGTGATGCAAGTCCCAACACAACAACTCTATGTCCTGCTGCAGAAAATATATCTCCACACTTTGGGAAAACAGCCTCCCCATACTTCTCATTTTCAAATGCTCAATAAATTTGCAACATTTGCTAATGTGTTCAAATTTTTCTCTGCTTGTTTTCTAGCTACTCCCTTTCATCTTTCCATCTCATTTCTCAATATCTGCACCTCCTCTTTCAATAATTCATTTTCAAGCAAGAGATTTTTTATTTGAGGTTCTTCCTTGGAAGGTCCTTGCATAGCAACAGATGATTTGGGGTTCAAAATGGGAATCTCTATATCCACCCTTGTTAAGGGTGTTTTCTCTAACACAAGTGATTCCCTATTCTCTCTAATTGCTCCTGCTGTCCCTGCTAAGGGTGCTTCAATATTACCCATTGCATCCACTGTCTCAGCTTCCTCTGCTGTCTCTGCTAACTCTTCTGCTATTGCTGCTAACTCTTCTTCTATTGCAGCTACTTCTGCTACTGCTGCTATCACAGCTGCTTCTAGTGCCGCTACTGATCGAGTCCTTCTTTTCTTCACCATTCCCATTGGGTGTTCCTCACTGCTTATTGCTATTGACGCTTTGACAGTTCTGATCCTCCTTTTCTTTGCTACATTGGGTGTCTGACCCTTATTTCCTGATCCTACTCTTCGTTTCTTTAACACAGGGGTTTTTACCTTGGTCTCTTCTTCTTCAATAATAGTACCCCTTATCTCTGGAGAGGACGCAACCTCCAAAATTTCCACAGTCCCTCCTCCTACTATATGATATCCTTCCTCCTGAATTCCTGTTTCTACAATTGGAGCTTCTACTGTCGCAGCTTGAACAACTGCTCCAGTTTCAGCTTCTTTTAATTGAGTATCTTCTTCTGTAATTACAGCATCGAATTTTTCTGCCTCCTGCTCCATGGTTTCCATCACAATTTCCTCAGCTATAGGGTTTTCTGTTAATGCTTCCTTCCCTTCGTTTACTTCCCCTTCATCACTGGCCTAGTTCTCTAATGCTCCAGCCTCCCCCCAACTGGGTTTGAGGAATGTCGGTCCTCACTATCTTCACCAACACCTTCCATTTCTAATACAGGTTGTATGATTGCCACATCTCCAGCCAAAAATTGCTCCCAGGTTAAATTATGATTTATAATGGTTCTTATGACCAGTAATTTAATTAAGCCATGATTAGTAAGGGAGGAAACTGGGTGTTGGACGATTCTTGCATACCCAGCCATGGTTTGTAGGGCTTTGAGCAGATAGAATGGTATATTTACTAAATTACCATGGCGTAAATGAGACAGTAAGGGAAGTTCAGAGAAGGAAACAACTTGGTACCTACCTCCACATGAAATATATCTTTTCACAAAGATTGCAACTTGATTCCAGGGTGGTGGTAAAGATGCCAGATCCATGCCACGACGCTTTGGAATAACCCGCTCGCCAACTGCCAAGAATTCCCTCACCGCATTTGCATTATGTGCCTTCCGTCCAAATAACTTCTTTCCAGCTAGGGGTAAGCCAGTAACCTCGGCTATGATTTCTTCTGTAACATCCACACGCAGTCCCCTGACCTCGGATTGAGTATCAGTCAGATTGAGGGCAAATTGCAATGCGGTTTTTGTGTGGAAACCGTTCAACCATTCAAATTATGCCATCCAACCTGCTACTGTAAAAATATTAAGGAATGCAGCATTGGAACATACAAATTCTGTATTTACTGGCTCATGTCGAACTGGATTGCCCATTTTAATCCCCCTTCAAAGTTCAGAACAAACACAACAATCTCTAATATCAACGCGGAAGTTGAAGCTTTATGAACATGCAAAGGATCATCGGGGTTCAAAAATCAGGTTTTAGGCAAGTCTGCGCCAGTATGACCATTCTATTGAAACGATGAAGTTGGCAGATAGGAGTAACAGGTGCAAAATCGGGTAAGGTGGCGAAAAATAATTACAGTTATGACCTTAACATAGTCCCTAAAGTGTAATTCTCATGGGTTCGTCAATCGAGGGTTGTGACAGGACATAATCGTTATTATCGTATTTAAATTTCTATGAAATCGTGTAAAAGATGTGATCCGTACCTTGCGTTTATGAGTTTGAGCCATGGATTAATCATTACAGCCGATCGTCGTCCTTGCGGTTATGAAGGCACATGTGCTGAAGTGATGTGGCCACTGCCACTCGGGATGACAGCTACTCAAGGCACCCGAAATTCTCCTTCGTGGTGAACCATAATTGGACCTTGTAGAGCGAGTGACAAAACTGACGCCTAATCACATCATTATTGGCATCATCAATCGGAGAGCAGACAAACTGGCAGAGTAATAGCTGCGAAATTTAGCAAAACAAGCGAAAACAGTGGAGTCGCAGCTGTACGGAAGTAGCGATAATGAAGTGGAAAGAACAGAGTCACGGCTGATAGATTTAGCAGCATAGTCAAGGATAGCGGAGTCGCAGCTGCTAGGTTTAGCGGAATGGAAAAAGGTAGCGGGGTCGCAGCTGCTGGAAGGAGTAAAAATGAAGCAGAAATAGCGGAGTAGCAGCTGCCAACTTAGAAAGGTAAGCTGAAATAGCGGAGTCATAGCTGCAGAATTTGGCCGAATGAGCAAGAGTGGCGGAGTCACAGCCGTGGAAAAGTGAAGCAAAGGAAAAGTGGCGGAGTCACAGCTGCGAAATTTGGTAAAACAGGAAAAAGTGGCGGAGTCGCAGCTACGTCAGAGTGAAGTAGAAGCAAATTTTAGCTATCTGTGGAAGACAACGAATTATCCATCTTTTCAAAAGAGCTTTATTAGATCAGGGACAGATATGGGGTGTCTGCAGTCATCTGGCCTAGTCACGGCCGCTGCTCCTCCAATTATTTGCTGCACATAGTTCTTCAAAACAGATCGATCAAGTGCAAAAATAAAAATAGATAAAATACAAAATGAAAGAAAAACCAATTATTTAAGTACAAAAATATGTGTGAAAATTGCAACTTTTAGGAATTCACAGGGTTTAAGGAAGATCCCTTCCCTGGTGTTAACTGATACTCTGTATCAGCTGCAACTTGTGAAATAAAAGCATCCCTTGAGATCGGCTTGTGATACAGTCGCAGCCGATGACCATTTGCGAATAATGGTGCTTTGTTCTCGTCAATGGTGATCAACCGGATTGTCCCATTATTGAATACCTGATCTATTTGATAGGGTCCCAACCAACGGGTGCGGAATTTGCCTTTAAAGTCCCTCTTAAATCGTGAATCATACAACAGGGCCCAGTCTCCTTCCTGGAAGACCCTTTTTTTAATAAATCTGTCATGCCATCTAAAGCGTTGTTGTTGGATTAAAACTGTATGATGTAGTGCAGCTATGCGCTTCTCATCCAATTCATTGAGCTAATTCAGTCGATTTCTCTGTGCCTCTGATAAATCCAGGTTTACTTCCACAGCTGTTTTCAAGGTTGTGATTCCAAATTCAATTGAAAAAACAGTGTTCTTGCCATACACTAGCTCATATGGGGAAAAATCGGTGGTGTTAAGACAAGTGGTACGATAGGCCCACAGTGCCTCTGGAATCCTTTCAGCCCAATATTTATGATGGCTATTCACTATTTTTGTCAGAATAGTCTCGATAACCTTGTTTGTGCTCTCCACTTGCCCATTGGCCTGTGGATGATATGGTGAGATTATTCTGTGTTGAATAGGAAATTTCTGTAATAGTGCTTCCAGCTTGTGCGATACAAACTGTGGTCCACCGTCTATAATGATCTCCTTAGGTAATCCAAACCGAGTAAAAATCTCTTCATACAGGAAGTCAATCACAGCCTGATCATTGGCCTTGACCAAGGCTACAGCTTCTACCCATTTGGTCATGTAATCTGTGCAAACCAAGATATGAACTTTCTTCTTTGAGGGAGGTTTGATAGGCCCTAAAAAATCAAGAGCCCACCTATCAAATGGTTCAACCACAAGCTGTGGCTGTAAAGGCATCTCATCTAATCTAATGGGTTGGCTCATCCTTTGGCAGCTATCACATGCCTGAACATACTTCTTCGCATCTCTGAACAATATAGGCCAGAAATAGCCCATTCTCAAAACTTTATGACCTGTCCTTTTGTCAGCAAAATGTCCCCCACAGGGCTCATCATGGCAAGCTTTAAGAATGCTAAAGATTTCATCTTCTCTAACACATCTTTTGATTTCTAAATCAAGCCCCATGTAGAAAAGATGACCATCAATCTAGCAGTACCTAGCACTCTGTTGTATGATACTTCTTTTTTCTCTCTTTGACAGATGTGCTGGAAGCTTACTTGCAGCCAAAAAGTTGGCAATATCTGCATACCATGGGGAATGAGCTGAGACTGCAAACAAATGTTCGTCAGGGAAGGAATCTTCGCCTGGTAAATTGTCATCACTGTTAGTCAGTCAAGATAAAAAATCTGCAACAACATTTTCCTTTCCTAGTCTATCAATAATTGTGATATCAAATTCCTGTAACAGTAACAACCATCTAGTAACTCTAGCATTCATGATTGGTTTATTCATTAAATACTTGATAGCAGAATGATCAGTGTGCACAAAAGTATAATATCCAGTAATATAATGTCTAAATTTGTTGATGGCATAAACAATGGAAAGAAATTCTTTTTCTGTGACAGTATAATTTAGTTCAGCAGGAGACAAATTTTTACTAATATAGTAAATGGCATAAGGAGCACTACCTTCCTGCTATCCCAAAACTGCTCCAATGCCAGTGTCTGAAGTATCTGAAGAAATGTGAAAAGGCAGAGCCCAATTGGGTCCTTGTAAGATGGGTGTTGTAGACAACCTCTTCTTGAGCTCAATAAACGCTGTTTGGCATGCATCATTCCAGACAAACTGTGCATCCTTCATCAACAGAATGAACAAAGGAGAAGTTAGTTTGGAAAATTTTTCTATGAACCTTTTGTAATAGCCAGCATGCCCCAAGAAGCTACGTACATCCTTCTGTGTCCTAGGAGTTGGTATATTTTCAATCACCTTGATTTTGGATGGATCTACCTGGATACCATCAGAAGAGATGAAGTGCCCCAGCACTATGCCTTCACTCATCATCATGTGGCACTTTTAAGTGCTTAAAGAGAGCTGGCTTTGTTCACAGCGTTTCAAGACCTTTTCTAAGTTCTTCAATGCTTCTTCATAACTATCACCATATGGAGTAAACTCATCCATAAAGATTTCCATGCAATCATTCACCATTTCTGAAAAAGATTCCAATCACTGCTCTCTGAAAAAGATTCCATTTCACAACAATAGCATATACAGGATCACTGAAAGAACAACAAGCATAGCATAAACACAAGAGACACAGATTTATCCTGGGAAACCCTCATGGGGTAGAAAACCTAGCAAAGCTTCCTTAATATAGATGACCAGCAAATACAAAGATGCAAACCATAGACATGAGCTCCTTCTCCTCCATAGCAGACCTCTCCCTCACCTACGCGCTATTCACAAGTGAGTGTAGTGTGTATTAAATGAGGAACACACCTCCTCTATTTATACACATCTCCGACTTGTCTTTTATATTAACTAGGTCGGCCCCAACTTAACCACTGGGTGAAACACCCCATTACAATTGACTGGGCCGACCCCTCTAGGGTGGTCTAATAACCCTTTGACCCACATAACACATACAGGGTCGAACCCCACTAGGGAAGTCTAATAACCCAAGTTACCACATTCCGACGGAGGAATAAACATCTCAGGATATACAATAAGGTCTTCACAGAGGAATGAAACATCTTCGGAATAATAAAGTACACATATAATATTCTTAGAAGTTACAATATTTCAACATTATCTTTTCCATTTGTTTCCTATTATAGTTATGTTTTTTAAGGTCGGTTTACTTTCACCATTACATTGAGTAGGGTCAATGAAGGCGGGGTAAGGAGAGGATTTTGAAACTCTATAAATGGTGGGGCTAGGTGGGAGAGGATGGTGTGGGGCTAGGTGTATGAGGGAGATATTAAAATATTTTATAACTCGATCTTTAAAGTAAAGGTAGAGAAATATATATCGATAAATTTTATTCAAAATGGGAACTGAAAAAATTTAAAATGAAATTCTATAAATGGTAAGCTTAGGAGTGTGAGAGATATTAAGAAAAACTTTATAACATTATCTTCAAAGATAAAAATACAATAAAAAAATCTTATCAATTTTTTTCAAATATTTTCCTCCAACCCACCCCATATAAAGATAAAGTTATCATATCTTTCTCCAACTCAACCCCACATAAAGATAAAGTTATGATATCTTCTTCCAACCCCACTCCACATAAATATAAAGTTTATATAACTTGATCCCTAAAAATTCTCTAGTCCCCTTACCTCCTAAAAGAGCTTTATACGACCACACACCGCCCACACCCTTCAACTGTGGAGAACCTATTGAGTTTACTCTTTACAAAAAGTGGAATAAAGTTCACATATTTTCTCGATATCCAGCAAATACAATATTTCAATCGAAAACAGTGTTAATGTGCTTTTTGGTTCTTCTTGGCTTATTTGAAAAGGGAGAGAAATTAATAATGGCTGTACGAAAAAGTTAAAATGAATAAATATTTATTTATTTTCATTAACGTTAAATTATATTTTCATTAACGTCAAATTAAATTAAATAAAATTAAATTTTATATTAAACATTATTTAAGTTAAGTTAATTTACTTAAGTTAAATGTTTAAATAAAATTTCAGATTACATGTTATTTAAGTTACGTTATGTTTTTGCGGTTTTTTTTTGTTTATTTGGAAAGTGGATTAAAATTACAATACAGTTAAATTTAAATTTTGCAAAATAAAAAAGGTTTGATTTGAGTAAAAAACCCTCATTCGAATCAAATCATCAAATATTTAAAGAACTTTATTTTTAAAAAGATTTGTTAATTAATAAAAATCAATTAAATAAAAAATAAAAATAAAAAACATTTTTTAAAAACTATATGGAGAAGGAGAAAACCACGACGAGATACATTAATAATAATTAAATGAACACTAATATTGATTATTGTTTTATTAGCTAAAAAGCAACCAAATCAATAAAATATAATTTGTAATTTATTATAAAAAGCAACCAAATCAATAAAATATAATTTGTAATTTATTATAGTGTTGTGAATTGAAATCCAAAAGTTTTGTTAGTCTTTTTATTTGTTTGTAGTTAATTCTAAAACAACCAAATCAATAAAATATAATTTATTCTAGTGTTATGATTAAGTGAGAAAAGGTTTTATAATAAAGACGATGTAAAAGTAATTTTTAAGTAAGTTATAATATAATAAAACAACCAAATCAATAAAATATAATTTATTCTAGTGTTATGATTAAGTGAGAAAAGGTTTTATAATAAAGACGATGTAAAAGTAATTTTTAAGTAAGTTATAATATAATATGTTAGAAAATTTAAAATTAAGTTTTAATATAAGGTTGAAAATTAAAAAAATATATAATATTATATTTTGAAATTTAAGTTATTAAAGAAATTTGAAATAAATAAATAAATCAAAAAACAAATTAAAAATTTAAATAAAAACTATGTAAAGATAATAAAGATCATGTAAAAATAATTTTTAAGTAAGTCATAATATAATGTAAAAAATTTAAAAAGTAAGTCATCATATACTTTTGAAAATTTAAAAATAAGGCTTTGGATTCAGGTGCAAAGATTGGTGGCCACATATGGTGCGACTGACAGGACACTTTACCCACTATCTGGGTACATGCTTGCTTTATAATTCTCTTGGTTCGGTTGATATGTGTGGAGGTAAATTTAGAGGGTGGCGAATTAAACCTGAATATGGGCTAGAATGGATTGTGAACCTAGAAGGAAGATGTTGTAAGGAGAAGTTCGGGGAGCTTCATCTTAATGATTTCAGGATGAGTCGAATGCATATGACAGAAACTATGACAGAGGTTGGTTGTCTGGAGGCAGAGAAGATGATTTTGTGAAATGATGGTCAAATTTGCTCCTTATGGGAACATCATTTCACGATGGAGTTTATTTATGGGCCATGGAGGGGCTCGTACGACACCAAAATTGGTGGAGGTTTGGGATATTCCTGGACTTATCTGCAATCGATGTGTGAGGATGAGCAACTACCGACTAGTGTACGAAGAGTCTGGGATGATGGAGGTTTTATGGAGGGTGGTCTTATCATTATGGCAAAGACAAAGTTAGGGAAGGGGCTAGGTCAAAATCAAAGAGGCGTCCATATGCCTAGTGCGCAAAGGGAGGTGGAGGAGACGAAGAAAATGTACCACCAAGTGTCACGTCCCCTCCCATCATTCCAAACCACAGAGGGAACATGAATGACAGTCTAGGGCTTATTTGGTAAACTCAGCCCCATACATTACTAAAAAAATCATAATAAATAAAAACTTTTGTGTGCAAATTCATACTCAATGTAAACACAGCAGAATTAAATTACATTTGCACACACACATTCGTAATGCATCAACATGTCTATCACAAGTAGATGATGAATCAACAGGTAGAGAATCCATCCCATTCTCATGCTATGTAGAGACTTCATGTCAAACATAATAACATAATCATTCCATCTCATTAACATGAAACAACTAACATTCAGAACATAGCACAGAATGAGCATAATTCAAAGCACAAATAATACTTATCTTGAAGATGAAGTTGTCCAACAATTGACTATGTGAGAGCAACATTCCACCCAACTATAGATCTCTATCCAGCCTATATTCTTTCAGCTGAGAGATCACCCCCGAGCTAAGTTGTGTATCCACTAAGGAGTAACTAGGTGGGCTCACTCACAACCATGGTTTCACTCAACAACTATGTTAATCCAGCACACAATTGGGTTTATCAAGCATACAAAAGACCCCGCCGCTTGACGTCGTATATATCTCGTCATGAGGCCAGTTCCAAGCCGCTTTAATTAGATCCGCTTCAGGTGTGTATCAAAAGCGATATTCTGAAACTGGAGAATCAGATCCCGCTGTTTGTTATGGAAATAGTTTTTGACAACGCGAAAGAAGTTTCAATATATGATGGACTCCCGCAAGACCTCAATCAACTGTTGCAGAAGACGTGCCCGGAGCTCTCTCCTTTCGAGTTTGATGGTAAGAATCCCAATGAAGCAGTGAAAGATCAGCAGCCGCATTTGCTGGCTTACATGCACGCATTCGTTTCGCCAACCCTGCAAATACAAGAGATGGAAAACCCGAAACTAACAATATTGCAACATTTGAAGAATTTCATTCGCGATATCCCTCTTATTTTGTTCAGTATTTTTGTCATCCCCACTTTCTTCTTTGAACGGAAGTACGAAATCGCATTGAAAGCGGAGAAGTTGGCCAAGGCGGGGATTAAATTCAAATTGCTCTCCCATGTGACTGAGAAGATCCGATTCGACAAAGAGTCAGGTACGGTCTACCTTCGGCGGATAAATGTATTCGAAATGTACACGGAAGTGTTGTTGAGGAACATGGTTGCCGTTGGGCTCATGGATTCCCTGATCCAAATTCCTGAAGATGTTCGCGTCCTGAGGGATCTTCGTGTCATTGCTACCGAAACGCTAGGAGACGATTGCATAGCCAAGGTGTGGAACGACTTGGCTCAGCCCTTCAGTACTGGTCACTTGGAGTTGGCCCCTTATTCTGGCGACCTCGGTAGAGGACTCTACAATGTGCTCTGGCTAAATTCTCGCAGGACCAGAATCAAAATTAAGGATGCTTTGGGGACTATTTGACTACGTGTCCAGCTGGAAGTTTATAGCTCCTGTCGCTGGGTCCTTGGTTCTAGTCATGACCGCTATACAGACCTACTGCAACTTGTACCAATTGTACCACGCTCCACCTCCTGCTCAGCAGTGATGGATACAGCAACCGCCGCAGCAGTTCCCTCTTTTCGGCTATGGATTGTTCTCACTCTTTTTTTCTTTGCTTTCGTCATCGTCATCTCTCTATCATCGATATCGTTTTTTACCAACCAATGTTATTCACCACTCCGTCTATCTTTCAATTTATCCACCCCATATATATTTTTTTGGTTGGAACAAGAGGTATGGCTATCTCCATATTTTTATTTTAAAATTTGTCCACCCAATATGTGTTTGGTCTTGTTTTTAATTTTGTTGTACCAAAGGGCATGGCCATAGCTATTCCCCATATTTATAAATTAAATTTAAATTTGTCTTTGTCTCATGTTATGTGTGAATGTGAAGATTGATCCTTTATTTTTCTTTCTAATTTGTTATAAAAAATGTCATAAATAAAATTTACATCTATTTTAATTAGGATATTAAAGATATTTTAATTAGGATATTAAAGATATTTTAATTAGGATATTAAAGAGTAAGTGGACTTTTTGTTTTTATTTTTATTTTCTAATAAAAATGAATAATATTTATAAGTTGATATATAAAAAGTCAATACTTTCAATAAATAATTACAAAATAATTAAAATTTACAATTTTATTAAAAAAACAATTTGAATCCATAAATATTTTTATTTAAAAAGTCATCTAAAAATTTGTTTTGATTTTGTTTTGATTGTAACATTAATTCTCTCATTGTAAAATGTTTCTCATCATAATGGATTGAGGATCCCACATATTAAATTCCAACTCAATTACACTCTTTTATGCTATATAATGGATACTTAGTTTACCTCTTATTTGCTTCATGTAATTATAAATTCTTAGAAAGTGTTTATACAAAAATATGATTTGATAATACATATAAAAATATGAACATTTTAAATGAAATCATGTGTGAATTTCTTTCATAACTTTCTCTTTATTTGGGTGAATACCTTGTGCAAGTTGGATTGTTGCTTTAGTTTCATAATAAGCTCCATGGGTTTGGGCATACTTCACTAAAGCAATTGAATATGATGATTGATCTACCAAGAATTAAGAGCTTTGAGAAAATACCTAATAATGTTATAATGTATGTTAAGGTTTGATGGTCCAATTTCTTCAATCTTTGATTTTGGGAATCAAATTTCACTTCGAGTTCAAGGTTCCTTATCAAATGTCCCTCGAAATGATTACCAATACTATGATTAATATGGGTATTCATATCTTATAAAGTATCCATATGGTTGGAAAGGTACAAGTGTAATATCCCTCTTTAGCCCTATTCTTTTGTAATTAGAAAAATTGTAACTATGTACGTGTTTCTGGTGAGGAGCTCAAGGCCAAGGCCCCACCAGTAAACCTTGTAAGCTTTGTTATTTATTTCCTAAGTTATAATGGTAGATTATAGATTTAGGAGACTGCGGGACTCACACAACTTAACAAAGGGGGCAAGAATCCACTAGGAAAGAGAGAGGTTGACTGGCTAGGGATGCCGAAGGAAATACTAATTCACTGAAAGCGTCTAAGTAATATGATATGGCCTATTTAAGAGTTAACTATTATTGACAAGCGTAACTAATACTAAGTATCTTATTTATTATTATTTCTCTAAACCGTTAAGGGTGCCCAATAAATATTACTAAGCCCCAAAAATAATGGAAAGAGAATATTTTTCCTCATAGGAAATATTCTAGATAAATTATCATTTGTATAGTGAAAATACTGATATATGTAAGTATATAGATAAATCATATATTTGATCAATAGATAAATATACATAAAAATATTATATATTTGATCATTGTATATCGTATGAATACAAATGCTTATATATATTATACAAATGCATATAAACATATATCAACAAGGGCGCAACACATATATCATGAACAAGAACTCTCTTATGAAGTTTTTAATTCAATTAAGATTGCTATCAATGGGTATGAACATCTAGAAGAATCTCTCAGAGAACAAATAAGAACCCATGATAGTGATATTGAGAAATCCCTCGCTCATGTTATGGTAGAAATTCAACAAGTCCACACATTAACATAGAAATTACACAAGAAGATTGATAAAATATGGAAGAAGAAGCAAGATGCAAAAATAGATCCAACTAAATTCCTTCTACCTTCAGGAGCCAAAATAATTTCCCTCTGCTTCTACCACCAGAAAAACCACAAAAGAAAATCCCTAGACCTCAAATCTCTATAGGCCTTGAAGAAAATTCACCCTATAAACCTAGAATCATGGCCATCCAAATGCCTTAGTATTCTATGGTTGCCTTAGGAAACCCTAAGTCTCTCACCATAAATGCATCCTTTGATAGGGCATATGAAATAATTCCCAACCATATGGTAAGACCGCCTGCTCCTGATTTAGATGATGGAATGAACATAACTCAGACGTCTTGGTGTGCTAATCTATTGTATGAATGGAATGTGAATGGAGCAAGCACTTAGCAAATAGAATAGATGATTCATAGAATGTATGTGGCTTACAGAGCTTATGTAGCCAATGGTAAAGATACTACAAATGCATGCAAAATGATTGTTGTAGGATTTACTGGAGCTCTGTAGAAAAGGTGAGGAAGAATTAAAAAAAAATGAAAAATGGAATGCTTGGGAAGATTCCAAAATAGATGTTGATGAAAAAGAAGAGCCAAATCTCATTGGAAACTTGACTGCTGAAATCCTAAGATATTGGGGTGGAACACCTGAAAACCACAAAGCTAAAAATACCCAATTGCTCCTGAATATGAAATGTAGAAGCCTAAGAGACTATGAGCAATTCCACATAGATTGGGTAATTAGATTTCAAGATGTACAGGATAGTGACAAAGAGGTCTAGAAATAAAAGTATATTTTTGCACTTCTTAAGAACTTCAAGAAATTATTCACTGGTGCATTGAACATAGATACCCTTGAAGATTATTCATGGGGAGAATTTCATGACATTGTACATAGTTGTATAGCTGATATCTGTACTAGGAGAATTGTTGCAAAATAAATAAGATATTTCCTGCCATGCACAAGAGGAATCTGTACTCAATTTGGTATGCCTAAACCTAGACATCCAAGAGAAAAAAGACACAAAAGAGAATCCCAAGCTTATGAGGAAATAAACCAAAGAACAGGTGAAAATTTGAGATTATTAAAGTACAGATATCCAGACAAATACAAATAATATAAGAAGAATAAAATGAAAAGGGCCTATGGGAAAAATAAAAGGCATGGAAAATGGTACCAAAGCAAAGATGGAAAAACCAATTTTAGATATCAGAAAATGAAAGATGAATTTGGAAATAAATCAAGATGGAAATATGCTCCCAATATCTCATGCTACAAGTGTGGTAAGCCAAGACATTATGCAAATAGATGTCCTAATCCAAATACAAATCAAACTTCTGGCTTAAAACCAGAACAGAAACCAACACCAGAAGACCTTTTGAAAAAATACAGATGTGCATTGTGTGGAAACAAAGGTCATAAAGAAAATAGATGTCCAGAGTCTCAGTCGTACAGAGATGCATATGCCATAGAATCTTCATTTGAAGAATTGAATTGTATAGACTCTGATAGTGATGACCTTTTGCTTAAAGAAGTGTCTGATAGCAGTACTGACTTTGATCAGATTCAATTGACTAGAGCTGGTCATTCTTGTCAATGTATTGATAAAAACAATTGCAGTTGCTCCCTAGAAGATGAATCCCTGACATCTTCACCTGATGAGTCAGAGGATGAGAAGTTGGAAACATACTTGGCTTGGCTTGAGTCGAGAAAAAAAATGAATCAATGCAACATGATGAGATCAGGAACTCAATCCTCCGTAATGATGGAGCAGATTGAAGAAATGGAAGAAGGGACTGCAAAAGAGATTATGAAAGAAGCATTTTCTAATGCTTTTCTCTTAAATCAGAAAGAAAAAAATTGATTCTAAGTCTTCTTCAAAAGGAAGTAAAAGCATTAAATATTATGTCAAATCAAGACATGAAGAACTTCCTAAAGTCTCCCATGGATGGAATCTGTTTGCTTCTGTTCTTCCCTCATATGAAAGAAACATTGCTCCGCTCCTAGAAACAGAAGCAAAAAGACCAGTGTCACTGTAGGAATTGGCTAAAGAACAAAATATCTTGAAAAAAGAGATAAAAAAGATGAAGAACGGAATTGAGAAACTAGAAAAAGAAAATGAGTCAAGATCATCTTTAGTAGAAAGCTATTCAAAGGAAGAAAAGGAAGACAGTGACATAGAAGAAACATGGGAAAACTCAGAAGTTCCATAATACAAAAAGGTTACCCCTATCTCTCAAAATTCCCTAGATTTTATTCCTTTCCATGTGAATGCAATCATGCACCAAAGGTACACAGTTTCCATGGATATAAAAATCCAAGATGAATATTTTCATTTTCCTGTTCTGATTGATACAGGATCTGATGTAAATGTGTTAGATATGGATACAATCCCTGTAAAATACTGGCACATAACTTCTAAGACAATCTCTTCAGTAGGTTCTGACTCAATATGAAGTTTGAAGTTCCTCATGCCACGATTTGTATAAACCAATATAGATTATATGTCAGTTTCTATCTCATGAAGATGCACAATGCTTGCATTCGAGGAACTCCCTTCTTGAAAGTTGTAGAACATCATGGAGTCTACACATATCAAGGTCGAGAAGGAATTTTCATGAAAATAAATCCCTTGGATGCCCCGGTCTTTCTACCTTTGATATCCATTCCCAAGAAGTATGACATGGTTCACAACATTAGAATCCAACCTTTGCTTGTATATAAAGACAAGTTAACAACAAAGGAACTGCCGTTGAATGAAGTAAAAACCCCAATAAAGGCCAAAACAATAGAAGAACAATTGAAGTTCAGTAAGTGGCATAACATTAAGAAAGATACAGAAAAAGAATTCAAGAAACTTATATGTGTTGATTCTCCCAATTCTTTCAGACACAAAAAGAGGCATATGATAAAAATTTCCACTCAAAACAAAATTCAAAGGAAATCCTGGACATTCTAATGCAGTACCAATGTCTAGAGAGATGCAAGAGTATTGCAGATAATAAATCAGAGAATTGCTAGACAAAGGCCTCATTGTTGCATCTAACAGTCCTTGGAGTTGTTATGGGATTTATGTAAATAAACATTATGAGAAGGTAAGGCAAGCCCTCAGAATGGTAATACATTATAAACCTCTGAATGATGTCCTAGATTGGAACATATATCCAATTCCGAATAAGTCAGATATTGTCAAAAGAATTGCAGGTTGCAAAGTGTTTTCAAAGTTTGATCTGAAGAGTGGTTTCTATCAAGTTGAGGTAGATCCTGCAGACCAATTCAAAACTGCATTTGTAGTGCCCCGTGGACACTATGAATGGACTGTGATCCCCTTTTGCTTGAAAAATGCACCTTTACAATTCCAAAAGATCATGCAGGACATATTCAAGCCTTATATGGACTGGTTGATTGTATATATAGATGAAATTATTATTTTTTCAAAGACCCTAGAAGAACATCAGAAACACCAAAAAGTCTTCTTGAAATTCGTTCATGATAATGGCCTGGTCCTTTCTGCAAAAAATATGAAATTCTATCAAGATTCAATTGAGTTTCTAAGACAAAAGATTGAAAAGGGAATGATTAAGGTTCAATAACATGCAATTGAATTTGTAGATAAGTTTCCAGATATCATTAAAGACAAAACCCAGTTGCAGATATTTCTTGGTTGTTTGCACTATCTATCACCCTATAACAAAAATCTTGCTAGTTATAGGAAGATATTGAACCAGATATTGTCTAAAGAACCATGCCCATGGAGAGAAGAACATACCAAGGAATTCCATAGAATAAAAAGTAAGGTGAAAGTGTTTCCTATATTGTATGTCGTTGATGATGATCTACACAAAATAATTGAAACATATGCATCCAATATTGGATGGGGTGGTGTCCTAAAACAGGTCAGGCAAACAGGAAAGAAAAAAGAAGA
This sequence comes from Larix kaempferi, assembly GCA_027924585.1. Taxonomy (NCBI): domain Eukaryota; kingdom Viridiplantae; phylum Streptophyta; class Pinopsida; order Pinales; family Pinaceae; genus Larix; species Larix kaempferi. Next base: position 3,600,253 of record BSBM01001114.1, on the reverse strand, counting down.
AGAGATTGTACAGTTTGCTTTTGGTACATGGAGTAAGATGAGCATGACTATGCAACAATTGATAAGGAGGTCTTAGTTGCTCTTAGATGTATAGAAAAGTTTCAGATTCATCTTCTAAACCGTGACTTCATAATATGAACAGATTGTTCAAGTCTGCCATTGGTTTTGAACAACACTATCAGAAATGATACAACCAAAGGAAAAATTGCTAGGTGGAAGGCATTATTTTCTTGTTATTAATATACAACTGAGTACATTTCTAGTAAATCAAATTGTATTTCTGACTTTTTAGCAATGGAATATCTCACACAGAAATATGTTGTAAATTTTGATCAAGCGAGCCTGCAATAGAATTAAGTGAGCCTGAATCAAAGGTGCAAGAAAATCCAAGTGAACGGAAGCAAGTGGGCCCATATCCCTCAAGTAAACATCATAGTTTCTTCTTGGATTGAAGGAGAACACCAAACCTACAACATTAATGATCATATGAGCTGGATAGATTATATGCAATCCTGGAAACCAAGGTGGGAGATAAGAATCACATAATTGTTGGACGAAAATCAAAAAGGATTTGATGCATTCATTAGACTGGTACCTGAAGTTAAAATAATTCCTATGGGTTCCAGCATTCTACTTGAGATTATCTACAAAATTCTTTGAGGAAAGTTGTTGATGCAAGTAACTGATTGACACATATCTACCATGATCTTAACTTAATTTGAACTAAGGTATCCTCTTTTCACCCAAGGTTACAGCTACATCACCAGTACTACTGCATCAACCGAATGATATCATTGAAATCATGGCTCCATCAATATTCCAACTTGATATTCCCAAGAACTACTCATACACATGGCATATATAAAAAATTGTGGTGGGAATTTCTCCAGAAAGAAAATGCTACAAGGACATACTACACCTTGCTAAAGTTTGGGCTACAACGAACATAAATATTTGAAGATCCACCATTATATGGTCTCGATTGGATGGAGGATTGGTGTCATACATTTGGTATCAACCTGGCCGCTTTAGAGCCAACTGTCATCGATAATATTAAGCAGGATGTCGGAGAGCCTCTTGAACATGTAAAGGACGTACTTCATACAAGGATCACCAAAATGAATATTCTTGAATATTATATTCAAAATAAAGAACAATGGTTGGTCAAGACATGTATTGCAGTACACATGCACCATAACTGACAAGTTGTCTTGAGATCACTTTATTCCAAAGCATGGGATACTCAATCGAATTTCCATGAGATGTATGTTCCACCATACTCAGATGATCAATAGTGCTATGTACACTTTATTCTCTGTCCATACTCTTTGTTTTCTTTTGGCTATGAGTGGAGCCTTTCCATTCAAAGTTAAAATAATTTGATTCTCTTCGGCTAAGAGAGTGGGCCTATCCTCTCCATTATCTCTATCCTTTCTGATGACTTTGATCGACAATATATGTCTCACATATTTCTTTAAGGACGATTCCCCAACATGAGTTAGAGCACTTATTCGACGTCTGATGTTGATTGACCCATGTCATGCAGACGAATCTACGGAAATATGATATAAGACTGATCTTGTCTACCTTTTATGGATTCCCTCGGTTTCACGCGGTAATCACTGGTGGGATATTTATCGAGCTATAAATAAACGAGAGAGGAGTGTCACAACCCCAATTTTACTATGAAAAAAAATGTATCTAAGTATTTTATGACGACATTATTCTTTTGTCACACGTATACAAGTGGAATGAGGAGAATGCACATCTCAGCATCTCACTGTCCACGGGTATAAATCGTGTTGTGAAATCATTACAAGTTTAAAGTCGTTCTTGTGGAAATAAAGATAGGTTATGTGTGACGAATCAAACTTCAAGGACCAATATCTAACATGGACCTACGTGTATTTATAATTTAAACTCTTTGTTATTTTCTCATTCCATAATATTATCGTGTTGATCTCTAGATCATCTTTTGAGCTATTTGTCTTAGGAAAGAATGTAATTAAATGGACCAAGAGTCCCTATATATATATATATATATATATGTATATATATATATATTTTCATTTGTTGCCATTGTCTTCATACTATGAATTTCTAGATTATTAATCCTATGCATGAATTATATATAGAAATATAATTATAATGCCCTAAGTAATCCTTCAATAGGATCACGATATGGTTATTAATATCACCATATAATTCAAATATATATCACCGTGAGTAACCATAGGATTTTCATATTTTAGTATTGAATTAAATCTATGATAAATCTCATGGTCACGACTATATCAAGTCGATAGTGCTCGATAGCGAGCCTTATTCTTGGGTGAATGTTATAATATAGTGTTGATATATTAAACAATATAATCAACGAATATCTTAAAATTATGTGTTATGATTTCCTTATTTAATGTTGTGATTTGCATTGGTTTTACAGGACCACAGTGAGGTGCCAACGCGGATTTGGTTTGGTAGATCCATGTGATGGAATTTATGTAGGTTGGTTGTACCAACTTTCCCCATCACGTGGCTTGTTGTGCATCGTCAAAATCGTTTTCTTGAGATTGTAACCGATCTCCCAATGTAAAGGTTGATCAAGGTTGCTCGTTACTCCATTTTCTCCTTTGCAGTACTGGGTTATGTTGCTGCGTGATAAAGCTTAGCTCTGCACAGAGCTTTCCCTGGTTATAAAACTGTTTGCAAACTTGATATGATGATGGCATACTATTAATGACATTGATAGTAATGGTAAGCATCTATGACCTCCCTATGGAGTGTTCGTAATGCTTCACAAGGGTTTTCCCTCTGGTTGCAATATTATTTCATTTCAAATCGTCTCTGTAATTTTATTTAGCTCTGTAATGTGTCATATCTTGACTCTATGTTTCTGAAGCTTGGCTCTACGTTTTTTGAAGCTTGACTCTACGTTTTAGCATAATAGCTTAACGTTTGACTATGAAATGGTCATTAAAGAGTTCTGGAGCATCATGGTTCTACCAATGAAGCTCTCATGAACTTTGTGCTCACTCATTGGTTCTTTTTATCATTTTTATGTGAACCAAAATGGTTACGAAGGCCTAGGGTACCACCAGGGTTTGCATTGTTCTTTCGCATGCTTCCTAGGAAAGAAGGTAAGGGTTCTTTTCCCCTTGGTTCTCTGTTGTTAGTTTTAAAATTCGTAATAGCATGGTTTATGTAATGTATACATTTTGATTTTAATGAAATCCCTAACTCATTGGTGCAGGTATTCATATGAATCCTCTAGGGTTTGAAAATGCAGCTATCGATACTTCTGGTATTTGACGCGAAATAGAGGATACCCAGAATGGAAAGAGATTTGGTTTAATACCTTAACCGTCGACTGCGACGTCTAGAGGTAAAATCCAAGCTTCCTTTCGTAAGGGTTTGGCATATATTTCTTTTTGAGTTTAAATGTATATATTGAGAAGTTTTAACTTGTCTATTATGTATATGCAGGTAAATCTTGGGAAGACGCCTCTGCATTGGAAGTGCGATGCTCGCCCAACATTCCATACTAACATAAGTCTTGTAAGTAAATTTGAATGTTAAGTTTATTGTTCGGTTATTACATTCTTGGTTAACAACCCTAACCGAATTCGTTTTGTTTGTTTTACAGGTGGTCGCATGGATGCAACGGCATTGGTTTTGAAACTAGGTAGATGCTTGCTACTTGTTTTTGCCATGGTGAAAATGCCAATAGCATGTACTACATAATCGAATCATGTCTATGGCATGAGTACGTTTTTCCTTTGCTTACTTATTCCATGATTTTCGTAGGCTGAAGGAAGCCATACGACTTCCTTCATAGTCGTTTTAACATTTTTATATAATGTATGAGCCTTTCAGCATTTCGCACTCTGTTTCACAATACATTAGAAAGCAAGTCGGCTCTTATAAATTTTTGATTTATAACTTTGACTTGATGCGTTTATATTTTCCGGTCTATAGTATGAGTGTTGACGTTTTTTTTAAATGGTTCAACAATTTTGTTTCTCAACCTCTCGGCTCTGCAAATAATGTTTGATTATTATATTTTTGAACTTGAAATGAAATCTCATTTGAGCCTTACGGCTCTGTAATACCCATTCTGTATATAAATAAGCCTATCGGCTTTGTGCGATAATGGTTTAACATTATGCTATTGACTCTGTATAAAATCATTGTTGGTCATTAGTTTTCTTATATGAATTAAATCAAATGATAATGGAAATTCCTAATGCGTGAAGATTTATGAAATCCATTTGGCTCTGTATAAAATATCTATGTGTAATGTATAACAGGTCATAAACAGTAAAAATAATGCTTCTATAGTTTAACTCAGTAATATAATATTTATTCTATATAAAACCCTAGGTTTACATGATAGTTTGATAAACTGAAACAATCATATGAAAACAGAGATAGAATAATGTATTTAACATAAACATGGTAAATATAGTGTAAACATAATAGAAAACATAATACTTGTATTTCTCAGAATAAAATAATAAATCAGAACATTAATTCAGTAGAAGTTAAACATACAGTTTGTCATTCTGTAATAATACTAAACATAAATAAAATAATGAATGCTACTAAACAGATAATAGGAACCTGACAGTAAGAATAGACTGAATCTAATATGAAGTCTACCGTTCCTCCCAACCAATCTTCTAGAACAGCCAAGATTGCTTGATCTAAAACCCCCGAGCCTATTTGCTGGACCACAAGGAAAAAGACTGTTGGAAAATAAACTTGAAATCACACTCAGTTCCACTTCTCTTCTCAACAATGATAATTTCCCTCTTCCATCCAAGCCTCCTGCTTTTCTGATGGGAATGCTTATTTAGCTTTTCCTAGGACATAGGTCTATCATGAGCCTCCTTCTCTAGAACCTCCATCTGGAGTTCTGACATGGAAAATAGGGATGATGCCTCATGCACCTGTTGAGGTATTAAATATATGTTTTCACCCCTAAGGGATTTTTTTCCAACACTTGTCATTTCTCCTTGTGGGCCAGCAAACACTCTTTCAACTACTTCAGATTGGATTCTCCTGTTTATATTTATTTAATAATAATAATAATTCAAAATCCTCACACAAGTGTCTTTGACCACACTTGGTCAAATAATTGTTCAACAATAATTAAAACAATATTACAAAGTATTAAACTTTAATCAAGGTCCTAGGGGTATTACAAGGAGTCATTTGGGGCATTCGCATTCGGAGTCTGTCTTTAGAGTCTGAGTAAGTAGTATCCTCTGCAACTGGGCTTCAAGCTATCAGATTACATCAGAAAGATTCCTCAAATTTTAGGCGTTTAAGTCTAGAGTCTGTTAGGAGAAAGAAACAGACTTATGCTTTGTGATTGGGTGTAATTACTATCAGATCACATCAGAAATTTCATTCGAAGTCTGTAAATCTATTTGAGTCTGTAATAACCAAAGAAAGTATGCTCTCTCTCTTTGCCTCGAGCTAAAATAAGACATAAAAAATATCCAGTGCCATCATTCTAATATGTAAAGCTCCTATTTCGATTAATGAAAAAACACTCTACTCAAACTCTGTGTCTGTTTATGATAATGTTGTTATACAATTAATACCCTCTGTCAAGATTTCGATTAATTGTCCAAAGGAAACAATAGTTGGGTGTAGCTTCGATGGATTAATACCCTTGTGAAGGTAGGTGGTCGTGGAGAGGTGTGATTCAGGTGTGAAGGATTATATGTGTATGCGTGGCAACAGATAAGAAATCATTGGATGGGTATGTAACATCAATCTTCCACAAGCAATTTGTTCAGAGAATAGCAAGTTTGTTGTTTTAAGACCTTTAGCTTCCTTTAGTTGATTTTGAATCATCAATATGTTGCATCCTTTATTTAATTTAATTTCTAATTGGTCTTGTTAAAGTCGATTATATTCTTAGCATAGTACTTCCTTGAATTCTGTGTCCTCGGGGATCATCATGTCAGTGGGACCAACACATTGACAGGCGAGAGCATAGCCAAGATGTGGAACGACTTGGCTCATCCCTCCCGTACTCGTCACCTGGAGTTGGCATCTAATTTTGACAACCTTGGTAGAGGACTCTTCATGGTGCTATGGAAACACCCATTAAAGAGCAAATTCAAAAGTATGTTGGGGGGGATTTTTGACTATGTGCCCAACTAGAAGTTTATAGCTTGTGTCGCTAGGTTTTTGGGTCTAGCCATGACCGTTATACAAACCTACTGTAACCTGTATGTATTGTACCATCCTACAGCGTGAGCTCCTGCCCAATTTACGAACCGACGTACCAGATATGGACATGGATACTATAGTCATGTATTTCCCCTTTTAAATAAGGAGTTCCCTTTTTTTCTTTTGCTATATCTAGATTTCTATTATCGTCATCTTTCTTTGTTCTCCCTACCAATTTTATTGACCACTCATTGCATATTTGGTTTTATCTTTAATTTTGTTGTAAAAAAGGATAGGGCTAATTCACATATTTATAAATAAAATTTAAATTTGTCTTGGTTCCTTCAACAAAGAGTTACAAAGTAATTAAGAGACTGTGTGGTAAGGGATTTAAAATTTCCATTTCTATATCAAAAGTCCAATTAAAACCTATAATTATTTTTTTCCTACAATTTTTGAAAAGTTGAAACAAGATTTATAAAATGTTTATCATGATTATGGAGGATTAGATTTATTAAATTTCCCCAAGTGACATATAGGTTGCTATTGTAATTATTTCAAACAATCTTTGAAGTTAATTATTGGATAGTTAGTTTATTGTTCCTTACTTCCTATGTAACTATAAATTTTTACAAAGTGTTCAGATAAAAATACTTCTTCACAATACATATAAATATAAATATAAATTTTTACAAAGTCTCTATATAAAAATATTTCTTCAGAATTCAGATAAAAATATGAATATTTTAAATAAAAATATATGAACTTCCTTTATAACTTCTGTGAGGATATTCCTATACTCCATCCTAGTCCTACCAACATTTTCATTATTTGCATTTTCAGCCTTGCATGCATTTCTGCATGCAACATGCATTCTGCATGCATGCAATTGCATGCATCCCAGTCATCAGTCCCAGCACCTAGCCCTCAGTTAGCTAGCCCCGAGAGCTTCTCACTGATCAATTTTAGCCCTCCTAGTGCTTAGTGCGCTCTGCATGCAGTTACATGCATCTCATGCGCCCTCTCTCACCTACCATTCAGTTGTACTTTAGTTATCTTCAGTTCTTTCCTTGATTTAAGGCTAGACTGACTCTCAACTGACTGTATCACTCCGATAGACCTCCAGTGAGACTAGACTTCCCATTATGACTCCAGTTAGCTCCTCGTGTGCCCTCCAATGAGCCTCCTTCATTGAGTTAGTGCCTCCATGTGCCAGTTACACATACCACACTCAGTTAGACTCAGTTTGACATCTGGTTGACAGTTACTTGTGCATTGATGACTCCACTGATGATGATAAGGACTCCTAGTTGTGCTCTGATAACACTCTATCGATACGATGATCACTCTATGAGAGGCTAATTCGAATTTCCACCTTGGCATTCGAATCCTCTCCACCATTGTACTATTTATTGTTCATATTTGTGATTAATGAATTAGTGTGTGTGAAGTTATTTTGCTTCTATCCGAGTTCTACTGTATTATTATTCTGTTGCTCATTTGCACTGCATTGACCACTCTTCTTCTGTCTTCCTACTTAATCATAATATTTTTTGTGAGGTATACATCAGCTCTTAGATCTGCTGTGAGGATTTTCATATGGTATCAGAGCATGTTGAGAGTATTGTCTATCTCCATTCCTGAGAGTTTTTTGCAGGTTATTATCAAGATTTTGAGTGCAGCAGTTGCATCAATTTCTGCACTTTTGCAGCACTAGCAGTTGCAGACATTTTCTATTGTTTTTGCAGGTCTTCTACAGCTTCCATGAATTCAAAAGAAATCCCTCCTCTTTCTCCATTCAACTATGATGAATGGAAACAAAAAATGATAGCATATTTGAAGAGCCATGATCTCTTTGATTATTGTTTTGAAAGAGAGTTCGAATCCTCTGAAGAAGAGAATGACTGGTTAAATGAAGGTGAAAGAGCCATTGTAGCCATGCTGTATGCTATGTCTCGATGCATGGTAATCCACTCCCTTGATGTTGAATCTCCAAAAGAGCTATGGGCCCATCTGTAAGAAATATTTGGCAAGCAGAATGAAGGGATTGGTCAAATCCATTTCGAGAGCAAGCCCACTGTTGCATTCACCTTCCTTGATGATCTCATTGATCATGAATCAGTATCAAACATATATCATATTGAAGTTGTCCACAAAGAAGAAGAACTTGCAGATTCTACACTCATGCTCCAAATTCCTTCTATTTCGAATTATGTGCCAGCTCACACTCTAGAAATTGCAGAGGTTCCTAAATCCTCTCTTGCACCAGAGTCTGTTGGTTTTCATCATGATCTACTGAATGTTTCAGAGGTCAAATCAGCCATTTGAGGTAATACATTCGCTCTCCTTGATCAATCACCTCTTATTTATTACTGTAAGATCATTATTTCATGCTCTCAGAAGGTTATTGAAGATGATGGCCATTGCCATTCGCTTGGGATAATTTCTCATGCATTTACTGGTTTAGATCTCACCTATAATGGTTCAAAGGAGATATTAAGAAACCATTCTTTAAATCTTGGATCTGATTTGGATTCCAAGCAATCACTGAAATTTGATGGTTCTTTTGAGCATAATCTCACCCATGATGGTTCGAAGGAGAAAACAAAAGACTATCTACACATTCATGGTTTTGATCCTACCTCAGTTGATTCGAATCACAGGTTCAAGGATCATACTCATACTTTTCGATTTGTTCTCATCACATTCGATTTGAAGAACAAGTACAAGCACATGCTTTTTGAGCATGAACCACTTCTTCCCAAGAAGAAGATACCTCTAGACATATGACCAAGCATCACACCTACTTGAGTTTGGAGCATTTATTTTTTGTGTGTGCCCTACAGTCTATTTTGAGGGGGGTTATTTTTCCCATGAGTTTTTCCCCATTTCCTCGGTTTATTGACTGTTATTATTATTCATTGTATTGGGTGACCTTTGGTCTCAGTTACCAGGGCCCAAGATGGATTAAGGGGGGGTGTTAGGATATTCCTATACTCCATCCTAGTCCTACCAGCATTTTCATTATTTGCATTTTCAGCCTTGCATGCATTTTTGCATGCATCCCAGTCATCAGTACCAGCACCTAGCCCTCAGTTAGCTAGCCCCGAGAGCTTCTCACTGATCAGTTTTATCCCTGCTAGTGCTTAGTGCGCCTTGAATGCAGTTACATGCATCTCATGCGCCCTCTCTCACCTACCATTCAGTTGTACTTCAATTATCTTCAGTTCTTTCCTTGATTTAAGGCTAGACTGACTCTCAACTGGTTGTATCACTCCGATAGACCTCCAATGAGACTAGACTACCCATTCTGACTTTAGTTAGCTCCTCATGCGCCCTCCACTGAGCCTCCTTCATTCAGTTAGTGCCTCCATGTGCCAATTACACCTACCACACTCAGTTAGACTCAGTTTGACATCTGGTTGACAGTTACTTGTGCATTGATGACTCCACTGATGATGATGAGGACTCCTAGTTGTGCTTTGATGACACTCTATTGATCTGATGATCACTCTATGAGAGGCTAATTCTAATTTCCACCTTGGCATTCGAATCCTCTCCACCATTGCACTATTTATTGTTCATATATGTGATTAATGAATTAGTGTGTGTGAAGTTATTTTGCTTCTATCCGAGTTCTACTGTATTATTATTTTGTTGCTCATTTACATTGCATTGAACACTCTTCTTCTATCTTCCTTCTTAATCATAATATTTCTTGTGAGGTATACATCAACTCTTAGATCTGCTGTGAGGATTTTCACAACTTCCTCTTCATTCGCTTCAATACCTTGTGCAAGTTGGATTGTTGCTTTAGCATCATAAGCTCTAAGGGTTTGTTGAATTGTCACTTCTTTTTTAAGGGCATCTTTTACCAAACTAATTGAATACGAGAGTTGATCTACTAAGAATTGAGAGCTTCAAGAAAATACCAAATGATGTTATAATGCATGGAAAATTTTGATTACAATTTCTTGAATCTTTGATTTTGGGAATCAACCTTCGCTTCCAACTCAGGGTTCCTTTTTTTTCACAAAAAAAATTCAAACTTAATTAATGTTGAAACGAACCACATTGTTTAAGAGGCCAAGGAAGCCATTACATATATATAACCTTCAACTAAACATTCTGAGTTCAAAAAACTTTGATAAAAAAGTTCAAGCATAAAGCATATAAGCTCCATAAGTATGAGACATAAATCTATCAAATGACCAAAAAATATAAATAAAAACCATATAAGAAAACCTTATATGCGAGTGATTCCAACATATACTCCTCCAATGAAGATCACAGAGAAAAAGGTAAGCAACATTGATCAGGTAATATAGACAAAAACGAGGGCAGCTCTAATTGCATATTGGCGTTATATGTAGCATAGTTAACCAAGGGATGTACCTGGATCAAATTTTGTAATGGTCTCATTTAAAGATTCCCATAAGTTCCAAACTCCATCGCCCACATGAAGACCCAAATTTTATAGATGGCTCGCCTTGTCATTCCTCTCTCTCTATATATATATGATTGAAGTTTATAACTTGGAAAAGGTTGGCTATCGTGGATAGATCTTCAAATAGAGGCTTCAAATAAATGTTCTTAGATGGCCTCTTATACTTCATCCAATTGATGACCAATAGGGAGTCCCCAAAGAACCGAAGTTTCTAAACACCCTTAGAAATGACCAACAACATAACAAGTTTTGAAGCCTTTAATTCTACTTGGTTATTGGTGTAATGTTCAAGACCAACAACAAATTTGTACCAATGCAAATATGATAAATAAAGAAGTCCAACAACACTCCCAAATCTAGGATGACCTTGGGATGCACCATTGAAATAATCATAGCATCCCTATTTTTCAATGGTCTCCATAGATGTCCTTCTAGTCTTTGATCCAATGGATTGTTGAGGAAAATTGTCCAATATAGCCAGGATTTTAGAGGCATAGACCATAGGAGGGATGGATATATCTTGAAACAATTCCTTATTCTTGGCAATCCAAGTTCCCCAAGTGATGAGGGTATGAAGAGCAAAGAAATCAACATAAGCCTCATTATCAATCTAGGCATGAAAATCTTCATGAACCCCCAAGACTAGGTGAGCAGTCCTACATAGCGCACTTGACCAATTTTGCTCCCAAATCCATCTATAGCCTCCCAAATCCTCAGAAACGCTATTCCAACATATTTTTCATAGTTTGATGCCTGACATACACCTTGTTTACATTCAGTATAAACTACCAAGTCTAGTATGCATATGCTGAAAGGCCCGGAAAGCATCGAAGTAGACATTATATTTATCCGATTGTTGAAAAGTAATGGGCTCCAATGCTTTGTGCATAGGAATTAGTGTTTGGACCTGTTCTACCTTGCTGTTGCACATTTTCCCATACAAAAACAAGAACCTAAAATCATTCCCATCATCCTTGAGCTGGGAGTTAGCATCCAGAGTTATCACCTTGCAGGCCATAACAATTGTTAAAAATTACTACTAAAATTCTGCTTACAATTTGTGTTTTGAGTTGATATTCTAGCCTATTCTTGGCTGGGATATTACATAACATACCACAACCTCCAGACAATCAACTGTTAACAATTTGATAAATTCTTGTGGTTATTCTAACCTACAGTCATATTATTATTTTAGTTTCTGACCAGGTAGAGCTTGTATGCTTGGTTAGGATCCCTGTTGACGAGTAAACCATAGGGTAAAGACACTAGTAGTGGTGCAGGGATTGGAAGTGGTCATAGAAGCTGTCGCATTAGCACTCCATAAACCATATATATATATAAATCCACTTAAATAGATTAAATAAGGTATTAAATATATATACAAAATGTCCAAAAGTTTTTCACAAATTGCCCATAAATTGACCGGGCCTACAAATTATCCAAAAGTGAGCCTTTATGCCTAGTTGTTTGTGCCTGACAGTCCATCTTTACAAAACATCACGTCATTGTCACCACCTGTAGTGGTTTGACTAAAAACCACCATCAAACCTTAAAAATTCCTAAGAATTCCTTTCCAACAATACTCGTGCATTATCAAATCATTCCCAACAAATGAAATACTAAACTGTTCTACCAAGCTTCATGCATAATATTAACCCAAGACCTGTCCCCACCTACACAAGTAAAAAAAATGAAGTGTTCAACCTCACCTACTACATCATTCCACCACCCAACCCTAGAAATGAAATAAATTACAAATGTCACATTAATACTGAAAATCAACCATTAAATTCATTAACTTGCTTCTATAGTAAATCAACCATTAAATCAATTAACTACAAATCAATCAACATAGCAAGATAAGGAATCATAAAGAAAAAGGAGCAGGAATCCTTGAATTTGCATGTTCAATCACATAAGTGGACAACCAAACTGGCTCAGTGATCTAATCAACCATTAAACTCCTTAAAAGCACAAGCAGAAGGATCGAATAAATTGTTCAATCGCAAAATGATCAACCATGCCATGAATTTAATGACAACCATACCATTGAACACATCTAATCAACCATTAAACCCATCAAAAGCACAAGGATCCATTAAACTGATCAAATGCAAAAGGATCAACCATGCTAGCATTTGGATCATTCTCCAAGCAATCACAACCACACATTCCTAAAAACAAGTTTGCAATCCATTCCAATAACATCCAAGATTCTTAATTAAGAGTCACATGCTATAAATCACATACAATCTCACTCATTTCACCATTTTTTCATTTCATGACTAGAACCACTTAGCAAAGAAGCCCCTCCCATAACCTACTTGGCTCAAGTATTTTCTTAGTCAACAGTTTATAAGTTTTAAAATGCATAGAATTACAATTATCAGAGTCAATGCTTTATAATTGTTCAAATCAATAGAATTACAATTTTCACACAATGCTTTATAAGTTTTCAAATGCATAGATTTACAATTATCACAGCCAAGCATTCATAAGTTTTCTAATGCATAGAATTCCACACGTCTATCATCCCTCATTGAGAGGAACGCTACCCATATCACATGTATATTCTAATCGGGAGGAGCGCTAGTTGGATAGATAGATTTTGTATTTTACCATGATGTGTTGTGCAAAGCTAGGATACTTGGGCTAGTTTCTCCAAACATGCATGCTACATGGGATGGAGAGATATGCATTTCCTGAGATGTTAGACATATAGGCATTACCTCTGATTAATACCAAAGAAAAAATGAATATTTTAAGGGACCCTAGTTTTCAGTTATTAAATAGTTGCTATGGTAAACTGCTCTATCTAAATGATCAATTTATCAAGGCTGAAAGAAATGTTATGGTAAATTGTTCCTCTAGATTTTTGCAAAGCCAATTTATATGCCATTTTATAAGGAGATAAATTAGGGATCAAATTTGACTGTATTCATTGGTGGCCAGCCATTTGAGTTTGTTGTTGTTGAAGAGAAGGAAAGACATGATATTCCAAAAATGTTTATGTTTGTTCCCAACTATATTCCCTTTAGAAATCAAGACAAATTCAAATGTATTATTTTCATGAGAATTGTCACCAAAATGACTCCAATATTATGAAGAATAAAGTGGTATACTGCAAAGTAATTGGGGGGAATCCAATATAACTCATCTCTTATGTTTCAAGATTAGAAAATGAGTTACAAACCACTATAAGGGATTTTTACAGAATGTATGTTGCAAGCATGCTAGTGTCAATAACTATGTTCATCTATGGATTCCATGTCAACAAAAGCTACAGATCAACTTTGAAACACTCAGTAGATGACAAACTGACCTAGAAAACATTTCAATAGACCTTCCCATGCAACTAGTCACCAATATGCTTAACATGAAATGAATTAGAAGATTTGGTAAAATGCAGTGGGGAAACACAGGAGGATGTGGACAAATAATTTTCAAATAAACAGTGTTGTATCTCATCTCAATGTTCTTATCACAGTTATGTCTTGTTCTCATAGAGGTTGTTGTAATCATGGAAAGAGGAAATTGTGTTGCTCGAACAAGAATGACACAAAGGAGAGGCACTAGAGGTGCACAAATACAACATGTTGCATTATATGAAGGGACACGTGAGAATGTTGTTGGCTATAATGAAGATGCAAATGGTGAATACCAATGCATGCCGGAGCCTGATGGTGCTGCTCCACTTGCACCTGCAGTGCATGTAACTAGTTCAAGCAAGAAGATCAATTCTATCATAGGTTGGAAAAAAGAGGACATGATGAAAACAATTGACGATGTCGAATACAATGGATATTCTGTGAGAGAAGATGCAAAAAAGCATGGGATCGCACCAACCTCAATGCATTATTGGATGGTCTCACTCATACCAATAGTAAAGGGCCTCTCACAGTGTTAATTGAATAGGAGGAGGAAAAAGTTGTCAGTTGGTGTAAGGATATGGATGAAATGGGCCACGGGCTGGAGTTGATACAGCTGAAGTTGAATGTTGCACAATTCTTTCAATCAAGGCCGAATCCATTCAGATATGGATTTCTTGGGAAGTCATGGTGGGAAGGGTTCAAGAAAATACATCCATAACTTTTTTTACGAATAGCATAAGGCATAGATAGAGACAGATCCTTGAATTTGCACCCTACAATTGTGTCCAGATTCTATGACACTATGTCCAATACCTATCAGAAACATTCATATAGTCTATATCATATATGGAACTGTGATGATACCGGGTTAGAAGCGGGAAGTAATTTTGGGATGCGAGTAATTGGGAGGAGAGGTAGTAGGAATGTGCCCAAAATTATTCCCAAGAGTAGGGAGTGGATAACCATTTTCTGTTGTGTAAATGTAGTTGGTGTATCAATCCCCATGTTCTATATGTTCAAGGGAAAGAGTAGGCTGAAAAATTATATCAAAAACTGTGAAGTGGGAGCATGAATGGTTGCACATCCAAATGCATGGATGACCAAAGAACTATTTATGAATTGGTTGTGCCACTTTGTTGCAACTATACCAGGTGTTGTATCATGTGAAAACATACACTTGCTGATATTCAATGGCCATGGAAGCCACATATCCCTACAAACAGTTGAAGCGGCAAACACTATGGGCATTGATTTGCTAACCTTTCCTATACATAACACCCACAGGTTGGAGCCCCTTGATGCAAGTGTGTTTGTGCCATTTGAAAATTTTTTCAGGTTTTAGAGAGCAGTCTGGATGGAAAAGAACCCCAAGATATAGGTAAAAAGGTTTGAATTAGATGAACTTTCCAGTGATGCATTGAGAAGGGCTCTCACTCCCTCAAATATCAAGGTTGGGTTTAGGTGTGTTGGAAGCTTGCCACTAGACTATGATGCTCTTATCCATGATATGGCTTGCAGCCAATCTTTTGAGGTACATGCAAACAATGAAGATGTTGCAACAAAAGATGCAGATGTTGCAGCAGAAGATGCAGATGCTGGATACAACATGTTCTCCCTCTCTCAAGGAAATTTCCAACCATTGGGTGACAACAATGAATAGGTCAGTTCTACTCAATATGAAAATGAAGCTATGGAAGATGTCATGGAAGTTTTTCAAATTGTACATGAAACACATACAAACTCTGCAAAATGAAGTTAATAATAACATCGCTAAAACAAATTTGGTCGAAGGTTTCCAAGCATTGTGAAGCAATGAAGAGCAGTTGACACTACCAAGCCAGGTGCAACAGCCTGAATGGTTAGTGGAGGACATGATGAATATGAACAAGCATATTGTTACAAACACCAATGAAGAAAGCATGAACATGCCTTCACAACAAGAATTATTGAACAATGAAGTTTTCCATTATTATGTGGATGATGAGGGTTTAGAAGAAGGTGATGTAGGAAGTGAAGAACCAGTTGAAGGAGACGATGCAGATGTAACAAATCTCCCAGATGATACTCATATCCCACCCAGGGGTGCTATAGTCAAGTCATTCCTAAGGTTTCCAGTGGAGAGTGTTAGTTTTTCATCATTTAATTCAATATGATCTAGGATCTTAACTGAGAGAACAACATGTACAACATATTAAACAAAAGAGACAAGAGACACAAAGCATTTCACCGGGGAAAACCAAGAAGGTGAAAAACCCCACAACTTCCTTAGATATAGAATAAGCACCAATACAAATATCACAAAGATCAAACCCCAAAAGATAGATGTCTTCAGCAACTACTCCTCCTCCACTTGTGCGCACTCCTCTCTCTCAACTATGTGAGTTGGATGAGTGAGTGAATGAATAGAATGAGAGAGTCACACTCTCTATTTATACATTAACTTAACATGCCTTTAACCCTAACTGGACGACTTCCTAAGGGAGTATAATAACCCTTCCACATAACTCATACAGGGCCGACCCCACCAAGGTGGTCTAATGACCCATCAAATATAAGTTACGACACTTACAATGTAACTTGTGACTTGCAAATACAAATGACGACACTTCCAATTGGAGGAATAATACATCTCCATTGGGGATACAATAAAGTACAAATGTAATGCATACAATATACAAGTGAATATCTTCCGAAGTTACAAATACATCAACACTCCCTCTTAACTAGCAAGGTATTTTCTTGACACAAGTCATCAATACATATTGTGTGATGCACCTGCAACAATTAATTAACAAGAATATGCGAAATAGTAGAAATGACAGAATTCAGAATCACTTTTATATTGATCACAGGCCACTTCGAGGGGTCAAACTCCTTTGATCAAGCTCAATACAATTAACTTCACGGTCCTTCATAGGTCTCAACACACGCTTATATACTAATTCTAGGCGCCAATACTATGGGTCAAAACCATGGGCCGTTACAAACTATGGATCAACAATACTACGGGTGACTTACAAAGCATATGCGCCAACAACAATAACATAAACTATTGATCAACAGATACTACGAGACGACTTACAAAGCATATGCATCCAACAACATCATACTAACAAAGTAAAGACATGGGTTCCTAACATATAGGCACAAGTCTTCAATACTGGAGCTGTATCATCGTCACTTGATCACTGGAGCATCATTGTCACTATTGTTGTACTCATCATCTCGATCACTGCTTCTATCTCTCAATTCTTCTCGTCATAGGAAGTTCTATAGAGCCAACCCTTTTTCATGCTGGATGTAGGCCTAGCCTCCATGTAATTCTTCATCATCTCTGCGAGGGACCATCCTGTGGAATCTCAGGGCTGATTATTTGCATCTCCAAAACCTCGAAAGTGCATCCTAGGACTGATTATGAGCTTATTGCTCAACCTATAGGATCTCCCAAGGAGCTATTATATGCAGACTTCACAAAACCTCGAAAGAGCATCCCAGGACTGATTACGAGCTTCCTGCTCAACCTATAGGATCTCCCAGGACTAATTACATGCGACCAAG
This sequence comes from Larix kaempferi, assembly GCA_027924585.1. Taxonomy (NCBI): domain Eukaryota; kingdom Viridiplantae; phylum Streptophyta; class Pinopsida; order Pinales; family Pinaceae; genus Larix; species Larix kaempferi. The sequence continues at coordinate 3,582,691 of BSBM01001114.1, read as the reverse complement.
CAAAACCTCGAAAGAGCATCCCAGGACTAATTACGAGCTTCCTGCTCAACCTATAGGATCTCCCAGGACTGATTATATGCTATCAGGAAAAACCTCGAAAGAGCATCCCAGGACTGATTATGAGCTTCTTGCTCAACCTATAGGATCTTCCAGGACTGATTACATGCCTCTACATAAGAAAAACCTCGAAAGAGCATCCCAGGACTGATTAAAATCTTCCTTCTCAACCTATAGAATCTCCTAGGGTGCTATTATATGCTTATGCTACTGCACAACCTGTCCACGGCCACAGAGTATCATCCTTGCACGGAGCATCATGTTGATGCTCATGATCATACTGATCTGTTCGGATATCCATGTCATCTTTTTCAGGATCTTGCATGCAATTAGGGTTTGCATGCAAATTCTAGGGTTTGCATGCACTTTGCATGCATCCTAGTCACCAGGTTGATGCCTCTAGCACCTTCGCCACCTTATTCTAGCACCCGGGAGCCACTTACTTCATATTTTTAGCCCTCCTAGTCAAGAAGGCGCCCACTTCTCACCTACTGCCAGAGAAGGGCGCACTTATTCACCTACCACTGCAGTTCCACTTCAGTTACACTTAGTTAGCTCCGATTCTCCCTTATTTGAGGCTAGTTTCACTCCCGACTGACTGTTTCACTTCCGTTGGACCTCTAGATTGACTAGATGACTTGTTCTGACTTCAGTTAGCCTCCCATGCGCCCTCCACTGAGCCTCCTTCCCTTAATCAATGCTACACACTTCAGTTACACTTGTTACACTTAGTTAGACTCAGATTGACACCTAGATGACTGGTTCTTGTGCATTGATGACCACCACCGATTGATGATGAGGACTCCTAGTTGGAGTCAAGCTACTCCATTCAGTGATTCGAATGACCTCCTTAGGAAATTCGAATCGTTCAGTCATTGTTACTGTATTCTATTGTAATCATTCACCCTTACTGGGATATTGAGCACTGATGCATGTTTTGCACAGTTTTACACCATATTTTCTATGTTCATCTGTTGTGATTGATTTACTTGTTCATTAGATCTACTGTGACTAATTTTACATGGTATCAGAGCCATGGCAGGGACAAGATTTATTTTCTACAGGTGTTCTACATGAAGAGAGAGCAATCTTTGCTCACCAATATATTTCAGCAGCGGCATGCAAATTCTCATGTGCATTCGCTCATGTGCATGCAAGGCTGAAAACATAGTGTTTGTTTGTTTGTGATTTGCAAGTTTCTTACTTCCTCCATGTGCATTCGCTGATGCAAAGATGGAGACTTCTTTTTCACAAAATATTCTTACTCCATTCAACTATGATGAATGGAAACCAAAGATGATTGAATTCTTGAAGAGACAATGTCTTTTTGATATGTGCATTGGTAATACAAGAGATTTTGATTCCGATGAAGAGGAGAATGATTGGCTCAATGATTGTGACAGAGCTTTTGGAGCAATGTGTCTTGCTATGTCTCCTTATATGCGCTACCTCAGTAATACTGCTGAAATCCAAGTGATCTATGGGTCCAACTTGACAGAGAATTTGGAAAGCAGGAAGAAGAGGATCATGCTAGCCTTTTGGAGAACAAGCCCAGTGAGATCTCCTTATGTGTTCTTTCCAATCATGTGTTGGCCTCAACAATTGTTCAAGATGAAGAAGAAACTGTAGATTCAAAACTCACTCTCTCAAAGTCTTCTATTTCGAATTCTGAGCAAGATAAACCAACTCATACTCTAGATTCCGAAGAGGTTCTTGAATCCTCTCTTTCACATGAGTTTTCCGGCATGCAGAATAATGATCTACTTGAAGTTTTGGAGGTAAAATATGATTTTGGAGGTGAAGCATTCGCCCTCCTTGATTGCATGCCTCCTATAGACTTATGTTCTATCATTTGCAAAGTTTCTCAGATTTTTAATGAAGATGAAGAGCACTACCATTCGCTTGAGTTCAATTCTCATGCACTTTTTGCTAATTTTGGTTTTGATCTCACCCTTGTTGGTTCAAAGGAGATCTCAAGAAACCATTCATCTATTCTTGGAGCTGATTTAACTTCTACTGATAAGAAGTTCAAGTTTCAAGAGCTATTTGATCTTATTGGAGCTTTTTCTACCTCACTTGGTTTGAATCACAGGTTCCAGGATCATCCTCATATTTTCATATTTGTTCTCATCATTTTCGGTATGAAGAGCAAGTTCATAAAGTCTCCACATTCGCTTGCATCCATTGATGGAGAATTCAAGCACATGTTTTTGGAGCATGATCCATTTACTCCCAAGAGTAAGATACCTCCAGACATATCTACTTGATTTTGGAGCAGTTAAATCTTTTAGTGTGCTATAGTCTATTTTGAGGGACAAGATCTCTTTTCTACAGGTGTTTCTACAAGAAGATTTGAGTGAATTGCTCAAAAATTGCAAAAATTTTTGGCATGAAAGATCTCAAGGGCATTCGCTCCTGTGCATGCAAAGCTTGAAAATACATCCAATACCACTCTAGAAGCTTGAGTTTCCACATAATTCCTGGATCTGATACATTGGACCCATTCAACATTGTTTGATCTCCAATCCCAGGTGTGATGCAACTCTAAAAGGGTGGATTGTTCGACCTCATTGTTCTTGGTTTATTGTGATTTGCACGTTATTGTCTCCATCATTTGCATTCTCTACTCTACCCTTGCAAGCTCCTCTACATCAGTGTGCACTCGCTCCTAGCAATGGAATACTCTTCTTCAAAGCCTATCCTCACCCCATTCAATTATTTTGATTGGAAAGATGATATGGAGATCATATTACGTTCAAAAGGTTACTACCGAGTCACTCTTGGTCTTGAATTGGAGCCAAACAACTTGTCAGATAGAACCAAACACTACAACAAGCTTGATGAAGCTTATGGTCTTCTTTGTCTCTCCATCTCCAAATATCTTCACTTCCATATCAACGGATTGAATACTCCAAAAGCTATATGGGAGCAACTTGAAACACTATTTGGCAAGCAAGATGAGCTTAGGGCTTTTCAATTAGAGAATTAATTGATTGCCCTTAGTCCTGAGAATTTCGAGACCATAAATGAATTCTTCACAAAATTCAAGAACTTGAACTTGCAGTTGAAGAACAGTGGAGTTATCAAAGAGGATAAACAATTGATCCTCTCCATTCTCAGCAAGCTTGGGAAATATTATTCGGTATTTGTCTCTACTTTCAATTCTGGTCGGCTAACTACCCCGAATTGGAAGATTCCTACCTTGAAGTCCTTCATTGAGTCCGCCACAAAAGAGCATGACAAGTTGATTCAAATGGATTCCATAAGCTCCAAAGATTCATCCCTATATGTTCAAGGACCCAAGATCTCGAATGGTAAAGGAAAGCAAAAGAAGGAGAAGCCCAAATTCGAGCCTCACAAGCAAAGAGAGAAAGGCAAACAAACGGATGCACCATCCAATTCGAAGTTCAAGCAAAAGGGCAAAGAAGGTAACCAAAAATCTAAATGTACTTATTGCAACCATGGCTTTCATCCCGAAATTTCATGTATGAAGAAGACTATAGATCAAATGGCCCTCCTTTTGGAAAAGAACAACATAACTCTTCCTGACGGTGCAAGGAAGAAGGATAGGAATGATGATCATGAAAGAGGACAAGCACTCATGGCAACTGTTTCGAAGCCCACTACTCTCTTGATAGATTCGGGTGCATCGAATCATATTGCTGCAAATATTGATTCTTTTTCTTCATTCGATCCAAACAGCTCCATCCCCATCCATTTGGGAGATGACTCAAAAATTTCTTCAAAGGGCAAAGGTACGATTCATGTAGATCATGGAAGCTTTCAGAATGTTCTCTATGTGCCTTCCTTAGCTTCAAATCTTCTTTCTGTGTATCAAATGACACACACTGGTGAACCAAAGCAACTTACATTCAGCCCTAATACAGTTGAAATTTCTGATATCAAAAGTGGAAGACTTGTTGCAGTCGGAAAGGAAAACCACACTGCAAAATGCTATGAGTTTTCACACTTTATTCCGCTTGCAAAGCCCACTGCTCTTCGCACACATGGTAATGAGGTTAGTAGGATTTGGCATGAAATATTTGGACATATTAATTATAAGTATTTGCTGCTGCTATCAAACAAATGCATGGTAGATGGTCTTCCACAACTCCGTTCCTCGAAGGGAATATGCACTGGTTGCATTATTGGGAAGCACCCCGAGCACAGATTCGACCGCGGCAAAGCTAGCAGAGCTTCTACAGTTTTGGGGTTGATACATTCTGATATCAGTGGTCCGCTGCCCCATACGTCATTAAATGGTTCAAGGTATGTTTTGACATTTATTGATGATTTTTCCCGCTTTACATGGGTATTCTTTCTCAAAAACAAGTCAGAAGTGCTTGGAAAATTCAAGGATTTTAAGGCTTCTGTTGAGACCGCCACTGAGAGAAAGATCAAAGCTCTTAGATCTGATAATGGTGGAGAATATATCAAGTCCAAGTTGCTGCAACTTTGTGCCCAAAGCGGAATTCAGATCCAACATACAGTTCCCTACACACCCCAGCAGAACGGTGTAGCGGAAAGGAAAAATTGGTCACTGAAAGAGATGGCTACATGCATGATTGAATCAAAAGGTTTGGCTACAAATATTTGGGATGAAGCAATCAATGTTGCTGCATACATATAGAACTGTGTTCCACATTCATCCGTGAAAGGTATGACTCCTTTCAAAGCATTCTTTGGTCACAAACTGGATGTGTCAAATTTGAGAGTTTTTGGCTCTACTGCATGGGCTAGAATTCCTTCCAAGAAGAGACGAGCTTTGGATCCACAAAGTATTGAGTGCATACTGATAGGATATGGGGAAGAATCAAAAGAATATAAACTCATGGTTATCATATCTAAAAATATATTCATAGAGCGCAGTGTGCAATTTGAAGAACCGCTTCAAGAATTGCAACTAGTCGAGGAAGAGACTGCCGATTCACCACCTTCACCAGAAGAAGATCCGTGCAGCGATAATGAAGGTATGAGTTCTGATATTTCTGATATTGTAGCATCATATGATGATCATGACATATCAGGTTCAGAATCCGACCATTATGATCCTCCTCAGTTACCAAAGTGGTCCCAAAACACTCTTCAATCTGCTGGTTTGAACCTTGGAAATCCTGCTGATCCGAGACGAACAAGAGCAGACTTTCAAAGAGCAGGTATGGCTCTTTCTATTTCTGATCCATTACTTCCTGAGATTTTTTATTTGATGTCTGGTTCAGATCCCACATCATACTATTCTTCCCACCGAGTTTCGAGATGGCAAAGTGCCATGGATGAAGAGTACAGTTCTCTTCAAAAGAACAACACATGGGAGCTAGTTTCTCTTCCACCTGGAAGAAAATTAGTGAAGTGTAAATGGTTCTACTGCACGAAAGTTGCTGCTGATGGATCTATCAGCAAATACAAAGCAAGGTTGGTGGCAAAAGGTTTCTCCCAAGTCCAAGGAGTGGACTACACTGAGACCTTTGCATCGGTTGCAAAGATGGATTCCATCCGCCTTGTTTTGGCTATTTCCGTATCCAAGCACTGGGAAGTGCACCACATGGATGTGAAGAGTGCATTTCTACATGGAGACCTTGCTGAAGAGGTATATATGCAGAAGCCAGAGGGCTACACATCATATCCATCATTAGTTTGCAGATTGAAGAAATCTTTGTATGGGTTAAAACAGGCCCCAAGAGCTTGGTACGCAAAGATGGACTCCTTCCTTCTTTCTCAGAATTTCCAATGATGAAAATCTGATCCAAATGTGTATCTTCAGCGAGTTAAAGGTAATTTGTTGGTTATTGTACTTTATGTTGATGATCTTCTCATTACTGGTAGCACTCTTACTTCAATAAACAAGCTAAAAACTGCCTTAAATCTAGCTTTTGACATGAGCGACTTGGGCTTGCTGAGTCACTTTTTGGGCTTGGAGATAGCTCAAAATTTTGATGGGATCACTATATCTCAGCAAAAATATGCTTCCGACCTGTTATTGAAGTTTAATATGGTTGAATGTAAGGCAGCCCCATTCCCATTCCTCTCAGGAATCAGTCTTGAGGAGGGAGATTCTACACCGCTTGCAGATTGCAGTATGTATCGATAGTTGATTGGTTCACTCAAGACCTGATATTTCATATGCCGTGAGTGCCGTGTCAAGGTATATGCAGCAGCCACATGAGATTCATTGGCGAGAAGCCAAGCGGATCTTGCAGTATGTGCAAGGTACGAGACAGTTTGGCATACATTATGCTGCAGATTCTGAGCTTGATTTCATTGGTTTTACTGATTCAAATTGGGCAGGTGATAGAATTGATCAAAAGTCCACTTCCAGTTATGTTTTCATGATTGGTCATGGTGCTATTTGCTAGTCCAGCAAAAAGAAAGCAGCCATTGCACTTTCTTCAGCAGAGGCAGAGTATCGAGGGGCAGTCAATGCCTGCATTCAGGCAGTTTGGTTGCAAGGTATTCTTTCCGAGTTTGGTTTTGGTGGCACTACTTCGACTGTCCTATTTTGTGACAATCAAAGTGCTATCGAGATCTCCACAGATCCAGCGGCAGAGGACCAAACACATTGAGATTCATATGCATTACATTCGACAGTTGGCGCATGATCGCACCATCATTCTGCAATATTGCCCTACTGATGAGCAAATTGCAGACATCTTCACCAAGAGATTCACTGAGAAGAAGTTCTCTTACCTCTGTTCACTGTTGGGGGTGAGTTCCATCATGTTGGAGATAGATTGATCCATTATTATGCTTTAGCTTTAGGGGGGGCTTTCTTCCCACTGGGTTTTCCCTCTTTCCTCACTTAGTTTATTTTCAACATTTTTTGGATTATTGTATTGGGGTGACCTTTGGTCTTAGTTACCAGGGCCCCACATTATTTTCTTTTGCACATCATAGTCTAGCTTGAGGGGGGGTGTTTGGATATCCACATCATCTTTTTCAAGATCTTGCATGCAATTAGGGTTTGCATGCAAATTCTAGGGTTTTCATGCACTTTGCATGCATCCCAGTCACCAGGTTGATGCCTCTAGCACCTTAGCCACCTTATTCTAGCACCCGGGAGCCACTTACTTCAGAGTTTTAGCCCTCCTAGTCAGGAAGGCGCCCACTTCTCACCTACTGCCATAGAAGGGCACACTTCTTCACCTACCACTGCAGTTCCACTTCAGTTACACTCAGTTAGCTCCGATTCTCCCTGATTTGAGGCTAGTTTCACTCCCGACTGACTGTTTCACTTCCGTTGGACCTCCAGATTGACTAGATGACTTGTTCTGACTTCAGTTAGCCTCCCATGCACCCTCCATTGAGCCTCCTTCCCTTAATCAGTGTTACACACTTCAGTTACACTTGTTATACTCAGTTAGACTCAGATTGACACCTGGATGACTGGTTCTTGTGCATTGATGACCACCACCGATTGATGATGAGGACTCCTAGTTGGATTCAAGCTACTCCATTCAGTGATTTGAATGACCTCCTTAGGCAATTCGAATTGCTCAGTCATTGTTACTGTATTCTATTGTAATCATTCACCCTTACTGGGATATTGAGCACTGATGCATGTTTTGCACAGTTTTACACCATATTTTCTATGTTCATCTGTTGTGATTGATTTACTTGTTCATTAGATCTGCTGTGACTAATTTTACATTATCATCATCATATAGAACATCATCCGGATGTTCATAGCGGAGCATCATCCTGATGCTCATCACACAACACTTACATCCATATCCATGGGAAGGATCCTCCTACCACCATGCTTGGAAGGGCTCCTGCATATGTGTCCCGTCACTTCCTCCTGGAAGTATCTTCAATCTGAAGAACACCAAGCCTCTCTCTGAAGTACTCGAACTTCACCCTGGCTAGTGGCTTGGTCAACAAATCTGCTATCTGCTCGTCCGTCGCAACATATAGGATCTTCACTGCTCCTCTCTGCACCATATCCCTGATATAGTGATACTTGATCTCGATATGCTTCGACTTGTCATGGAACACCGGGTTCTCTGACAACTTCACACATCTCTGGTTGTCACAGAAGATACAAGTAGCATCAACTGGAGATCAAACAAATCAGACATTAGCTTCCTTAGCCATACTGCCTCACAACTAGCTGAACAAGCTGCGACATACTCTGCTTCAGCTGTACTCAGTGCTACACAAGATTGCTTCCTACTAAACCACGATATCACACCTGATCCCATACTAAAGCAGCACCCCGAAGCGATCTTCCTATCTGCAGCACTTCCTTCCCAATCTGAATCAACATAACCCTCCAGGTTAAACTTTTGATTAGCATCATACTTGAGCCCATAATCAACCGTACCCTTCAGGTACCTTAGAATATGCTTTACAACAATCAAGTGAACATGTCTAGGATTTATCAAGAACTGGCTCAAAGTGTTCACAGCAAAGCAAATATCTGGTCTCGTGTTCGTCAGGTACATCAAGGACCCAATCATCTGACGATACATCATGGCATCAAGCGACTCTGATGAAGCATCACTCAATAGCTTCAGGTTCGATGCCATACGTGTGGCCATGTCCTTGCAGTCCATCATCCCGAACCGCTTCAGGATATCTACTACATACTTCCCTTGTCCAAGGAAGATTCCATATGCACTCTTCCACACCTCCATACCTAGAAAGTAATGCATCATACCCAAGTCCTTCATCTCGAACTCAGTAGAAAGATTCCTCTTCATATTAGCAATCAACCCAATCTCACCTGTCACAAATAGGTCATCTACATACAGTAGGAGTATCATTGGATTGCCTTCCTCAACCTTGTAGTAAATGTTGGAATCCTCTTTACTCTTGGTAAATCCCAAACTAGTCAGGAAGTTGTCAATCCTGCCGTACCATGTCATGGGTGCTTGTTTTAAACCGTACAAGGATTTCTTTAATTTGCACACATGTGACTCCCTGCCATGTGTCACAAAACCGAGTGGCTTCTCAACATACACTTCCTCTTCGACTACATCATTCAATAAAGCTGTCTTGACATCCATCTAGTGTATCTTCCATTTCATCACTGCAGCCAGAGAAAGTATTGTTCTGATGGAATTGTATCTGGATACAGGTGCAAAAGTTTCTTCATAATCTATCCCTTCTTTCTGAGAGAAGCCACGAGCCACAAACCATGCCTTGTATTTCTCCATGCTACCATCTGCAGCATGCTTTATCTTGTAGATCCACTTGGAAGTCACAACAGACTTCCCTTCTGGTCTTGGGACCACATCTCAAACATCATTCTTCATGACCGACTGGTATTCCTTGACCATGGAATCCTTTCATTACTGTATCCCTGATCCTCGGAACTTCAAATTCTTCAATATCTTCAATAGGTAGTTTTCTTGAACTTCATCGTTGGAAAAAATGTCGTTGTCCTTCTTTTGTAGGTGATTGTACACGATCTTTCCTACCAGTCAAATTCAATTGCATGATTAGAAACTTCTCATAGTTTTCAGAACAAAATCTTACACATAAGGACATATGTCATAGAGTCATGCAATTATCTTAGCCAATGCTTGAATACAACATTTATCCATATCTTGTAACTTTCTAGATGCCTTCCATCTCTACCAGAACATTGTTAAGAGTGTGCACTACTCCCAACATGTCAGAAAAGAGGTTTCATTCTAGATAAGTAGCAATGGAATGTTGTACAGTACCATAGGCCACTTACCCATTACTTGCATATTAGTACTATCTTGTTCATCAATGCAATTTTCTAAAATGCATAATATACATCCTAAATCTAGGAACATAAGTATGTACATGACTGAACAACATCATTTAAGTAATCATACATACAATAAATGGCAATTCAAATACTTATCTTTGTTTGGTTGTTGGGTGGAATCCCTCTCAATCTTTGCTTCCTTGCAGGAGCTACTAGAGTGTGCTCCCTCTTGATCTTTGCTTCCTTGTAGGAACTACTGGAGTCTCTAATAATGTGCACCTTAACCAATGTTGAAAATGGATGAGAGGTTCTTTCATAGATTATTTGTTTTCCGCAGTCCAACTCTGCAGGAGCTTCTTCTACTCCTTTCATGTAAAATTGAAATTCATCTTTAGCTTCACCTTATGAGGTGTAACCCATGTAGCTGGTTATCTTCATTACAATACATATTCTTCATCACTTGAAGAATCTTCAATGTCTTCCCTGGTTCTCTTCCTTGGAAGTTCATCATCCTCTACAGTGTGAGCATGATGTCTTATCTTGTTGTTCTTCTTCTTGTGGGAGTTGCTTTTGTTCCTGGGACAATCTTTGGAATAGTGTCCCTTCTCATCACAAGTATAACATCGAATGTGAGAAGGATCTCTCTTGGATCCTCCAAGGTTCTCCCTCTTATTTTGGTGGTGGTGTTTACCCTTCTTGTGATGAGGATGCTCCCTCTTGTTTTTATTCTTCCTGGTGTGTGCTATGAGAGACTGGTCTTCATTATCCATCTTTTCTTCTCGAGCTACAAGTCTAGCTTCTTCTTGTGAGCATTGATGAGTCCAATTTTCAAGTATTTGAAAACCTTTTTCTCGCAGTAAAGCTCAAGCAATGGCAAAGAAACACACTCATTTGTGGGAGAAATGTTTTACCTTAATTATTTAATGAAGGTGTTTTTGACGATTATTCTTGTATGTTTAAAATGCGTATTCAATAAAATAATTCTTTGGAAATTGAGCGTGATTGAGTAGGTTCAGGGGCATTAAAGGACAAACATGTAGAAGACTGAGGGATCATGCAGCTTGGCGCCTTTTTCCTGATCTATAGAGAACGCACTCCTGCTCAAGGAGTATTGACATTTAGACATTTAGTTAGGTTCAGCATTAAGAATTATATAAATATGGACCTCTCGGGTAATGAGAGGCCTCTGTTGACATTTTTGGAGAAACATTGTTTCACGTTTTTTTGCACTATTGAGATACTTCTGAGTTATAGACCTTTGTGAAGACATGGAGTTTATATTTTAATAGAAGATTGATGTTAAATCCCAGTCAGCGTTTATAAGTTTCGTTCCCTCCTAAGTACGGGTTGGAGAGGGCCCCTCCAACACGTAAGTCAGGGGATTTCCATTTTTCAGGTATTTCCAATTATGTGTTTTACAGTGATGAAAATTTATATCGCATATGGAAGCATTTGAATGATGTCTTGATTCTGTAGTAATTTATAACACGTTCTGTAGTTCAGCAATACGGTTCCAGTAGTCCTGTAGTTGCTTTCTTCCAATGCACATTTTAAACAACTATTCCATATATATATATTAGCATTGCCTTCAAAAATCATGGTTTAGATCTAAGGTTTATGAATGTTTCCCATCATGATTAATTGCTTTGATTTCTTAATAATAGATGTGTAGCATGAGATGTTAGATTAGAATTCTAGTTTTATGCATAAGTAATTACAGACTTTTCTTTCTTTAATTTAGAATAGATCTGTTATGGTATTTCACTTTCATAGTCTAGATTCACCATTCTGCAGTAGGTAGATTCATAGAAATATATATTTCACTTTCAGCACTTTTAATTCTTTAAAATAGATTTATTGCTTTCAGTATTTTAATTCTTTAAAAATAGATTTACTGCTTTTAGTATTTTAATTCTTTAAAAATAGATTTACTGCTTTTAGTATTTTAATTCTTTAAAATAGATTTATTGTTTCCCACTATTTTAATTCCCTAGTATAAACAGTTTTATGTATTGAGTAGGCAACCCTTAAAACATTGATACCGATACCCAACCATGACAAAGATTATCCTATAAGAGCACAGATAGTGCCTACACCTCTAAAGTTTGTACGTCCCCCAGGTTGATAATTAAATTAGGCTCTTAGTACAGCTGCCCTCATTAGGCTTCCATATTGGGAGCTCACCACTTTTTGGCGCCGTTTCCGGGGAGGTGCTAAATCTTTTAGGAGACATCACCTAAAAACAACACAAAAAGAAAACAAAAATCACATAAAACAAAAACATAAATACTTTTTTACTAATGAATGCCTCGTCGAAAAAGGGATAGGTTTGGCCACTTTCTGCCCAAGCATTCCATGAGCAACAATGGTAATAACAGTTCTGACCATTCTCAGTTTGAATTTCTACACTCTGAAAACGAAACTAACTCCACATACGATCCAAACAGAGACAACTTCACTACCAGTTCCAGCTCAAGCACCACAATGGCAAACGAAGAGGAGGAACCTAGGGAGCTTTTCACCTTTCCCATTAGCATACCTCTTGGAGATGCCAGGATGAAGAACATCAATCCTAAAAATCTACCAGGCTTCTGTGTTTTGACTTCAGAAGATCCTGACACATTCCTGTTTGAATTTGAGGTAGTTTGCAGATCATTTGATTACACTACTGATGCACAAAAGCTAAGGCTTTTTCCTTCCACACTGAAAGACCTATCACTTCGGTGGTTCATGAGCCTTGAAGGGAATAGTATCTTTAGCTGGGATCAAATGAAACAGGCATTCTTAGAAAAATATAGGGACTACTTCAAGCCCAAATATACAAGGGATGAAATCTTTAGGATGCAACAAGGAGAAAGAGAGTCATTAGAAGATTATGCCCAAAGATTTCAACTCAGCTACAAACGAGCCAGTCATTGCACCTTGGATCCTGAATCACTAAAACGTGTCCTTCTTAGAGGTGTAAAAGAAGAGAATTTTGAAGTCTTAAATCTTCTAAGAGATGGAGATATATTCCAAAAATATTTTGACTAGATCCTGCAAATCTTCAAAAACTACTCTAGACCTAGGAAAACTAAGAATGGGACAAGGGATACACACACATCTACAGGTGGATCAACATTTTCAGGACCAACACTTACAAAATATGATTTAGGAAACCTATTGGACGACATGAAGACTGAAATCCTGCAATTTATGGCCATGCAACTTGATGCTCTTCAAATAAAAAAGAAACAGGATGAAATTAACCAAGCCTTGGCAGTATTATGTCCTCGTTGTAGAAAGAAGCATGAGAAGGGGTAGTGCACACTAAACACCATCGAAATATGTGGCCTTTTCACTGAGGATCACTCTACTTACAAGTGTCCCTTGTTTCCTTCCTGCAAAGCCGTTATCCAATAGCCCACAACCGAGGGTGCAATAGAACAACTCTGCTTTGTAAATCAGAACAGGAATAATTTTCCCAGACCATACCAACCCAACAACCAACATTAGTATAACCAGGAAAATAACCAGCAGAATTGGAACTCTATACCAGCCCTATGGCCATCTCAGCAAAATCCAAATTAGTGGCAACAAAACCATCCTTATCATCAATCATACCACCCACAATCCTACCCCTCATACCCCCCACCTTTTACTCAACCATCCAAAAATTATGGCAATCCATACCCTTATTCATCATCAAATTGGAGAGCTCCGCTACAACAACAACATCCACTTATCATGCCACCACCACCTAATCAACCACCCCCCAGACCTCCACCAATTCCTGCCCAGCCAATCCCTAACCCTAACAACAATAGGTCAGGGCAGCAGCAAGCCTACAATATTGAAACGATGCAATTTCCCACTTACGTAGTAGATACTGTGGAAATAAATGAGATTAACCTAAGGTCTGGAAAAACGCTCCAAAATACACCTACGCGAAACATACAACAACCATAGTACTAGGAGCAAAGGACTCAACCTCATATTCAGTATCCTAATGAACCAAACCTTCAGGAGGAAGAAATTATACCACTCACACGAACTAGAAACCCTCCATTTCCTAAAAAGCTTGTGCGAAGTACCAAAGATGAAGAGGAAAACGCAATTCTGAATGAATTAAAACACTTGAATATCCAAATCCCCATCTTACAAGCCATCAAAGACGTACCCATCTGCAACAAATATATAAAAGAGAATTGTTTGAAGAAACCTGGAAGGAGAAAGTGTGACCCACCAACTATTAATGTAGTGGGCCAATTAGCTGATCTAATGCTGGGTATCGTAGTTAACCCCAAATATCTAGACCCAGGTAGCCCCGTGGTCCAAGTCAACATCAATAATAGACAAATCGACAAGAGCCTAATTGATTTAGGAGCAGCTATAAACGTAATGACCAAAGATACTATAATCCACCTAGGTCTCCAATCAGAGGTCAGACCAACAACTACAGTACTCCAGCTAGCAGATACATCCACTGTGAAGCCTGAAGGAATGCTTGAGGACATTATAATCAATATAGAATCCTGGGAACACCCAGCTGATTTCATAGTCATCGAGGTAAAAAGAAAACTTAGTGGATATCCTATTATACTCGAAAGACCCTAGCTGGAAACTGTAGATGCTTACATAGGATGTAGGTTAGGCAACATGACCATCACCAGTGGCCAGTCTAGGAAAAAAATCACCATTTACCCACCAACCAAAAAATCCTTAGACATAGAATATCAAAAATGGACTGACGATTACAATGACACACTGAATCAAAACATGAGACCTGTCCTGACAATTGATGTTGCGTTAACACTAAAAGCCATAGAAGAAGATGGTCATATAGATAGGTTTATACAAAATGATTTTTCTAACAATGATGGTCTTCAAAGGTTTTTTGACACAGATCAGCAGAATGAAGGTGAATCTTCAAGCAAGAACTTGAACAAGATGTGGGCAGAACTGACATCTCTGGAAGAGAAAACAGACAAAACAAAGATTGTGGAAATTATACCAGGGAAAACAGTTAACATCAATTCTAATCTGCAGCCCCAATAGGAAGAATAGCTAATGAAGGTATTAACAGAGCAGAATAGAGCCTTTGCATGGACATATGCAGACATGAGAGGTATTCATTCTGATATCTGCAAGCATTATATTTACATCAAGGAAGGTTCTATTCCTATAAGACAACCACAAAGGAGACTAAACCCATCATTGAAGGACATAGTCAAAACCAAACTACAAAAGTTATTAGATGCAGGGTTCATCTATCCCATCTCTGATAGTGAGTGGGTATCACCACTGGTCATAGTCCCTAAAAAGGGAGGCAAAAGGAGAATTTGTGTGGACTACCGAGAACTTAATAAAGCAACCAAGAAAGATTACTTTCCTCTCCCATTTATAGATCAAGTACTGGATACTTTAGTAGGTAACAAGTTTTTCTCCTTCTTGGATGGGTTCAGCGGTTACAATCAAATCCTCATTCAGCTAGTTGACCATGACAAGACAACCTTCACATGCCCATGGGGTACTTATGCCTACAGAGTGCTTCCATTTGGACTTTGCAATGCTCCTGCAACCTTTCAGAGAGCAATTCTCGGCATATTTTTAGAATTTATAAATGATCAAATGGAAGTATTCATGGATGATTTCACACCCTATGGAAAAAACGTCGACCAGGCATTGACCCATCTGGAATTGGTATTGAAGAAATGTATTGAGATGAGCCTATGTCTGAGCAATGACAAATGCAAGATGATGATGGAAGAAGGTATTGTTCTCGGCCATCATATATCACAGAGAGGGATAGAGGTGGATCAAGCAAAAGTTTCAGTAATTAAAACGATACCACCACCTGTTAAACAAAGGGATGTGAGAAGTTTCCTTGTACAAACAGGGTACTATAGAAGATTTATTGAAAATTATAGTAGAATTGCTGCCCCAATGTTTTCACTTCTCACAAAAGATATCGAGTTCATATGGACAAACAATTGCATGATAGCATTTAATAACCTTAAGGAAAAAACAATTACAGCTCCAGTACTCCAAGGACCAGATTGGGCATTTCCATTCCACATCCACTCAGATGCATCAGATAAAGCAATCGGGTTTGTCCTTGGACAAGAAAAAGAGAAAAAAGCCTTATGCAATATATTATATCAGCAAAAATTTGGCAGGGGCAGAATTGAATTACACTGTCACAGAAAAGAAATTTTTGGCTGTCATACATGCCATTAATAAGTTCAGACACTATATCACTGGTTACCAAGTTTTTGTTCATACAGACCACTCGGCCATAAGATATCTTATGAACAAGCCAAACACGAGCGCTAGAATCATCAGATGGATGCTGCTCCTCCAAGACAATTTTAGACAAGCCAGGAAAACAGAATGTAGTGGCTGATTTTTTATCTAGACTGACACATGGACAAGACAATGAGGTAATCAATGACAGTTTTCCAAATGAGCACCTTTTTTCCATATCCACAAGAAGCCCATGGTTTGCTGACATTGCAAACTATTTAGTGTTTGGAAAGTTTCCAGAGCATTACAGTCACAAAGAGAAAACAAAAGTAATAAGACAAAGTGCTACATACACATGGATAGAAGGAATGCTTTTCAAACAAGGACCAGATTAGATACTCAGAAGGTGCATAAGAGAAGATGAGGTGCATGACATAATGCATGACACACACAATGAACCATGTGGAGGACACTATGCTGCAAAAAGGACAACCCATAAAATCTTGCAAACATGATATTATTGGCCAACACTCCTCAAGGATACTTACGAATATGTTTCACACTGTGATGATTTCCAGAGAATGGGAAAACCAACACAAAAACAAGAGATGCCACTCCATCCACAAATCTCCTTGGAGGCATTTGAAAAGTGGGGATTTGATTTTGTTGTCCCATTCAACCCATAGTCAAATCAGAAAAGCTACATCCTCGTATGCACTGATTACCTTACAAAATGGACAGAGGTAGCAACACTGGCTGCTGCAAATGAAACCAATGTGGACAAATTCTTTACTAAGCAGATCTTTCACAGGTTTGGGATGCCAAGAAAAGTAGTTTTTGATAAGGGCCCACAATTTACATCAAATTTAATTGAAGACTTGATGAAAAGAAACAATGTAAGGCACAGACAGTCATCCTCCTACCACCCTCAAGAAAATGGCCAAGCTGAGGTAACCAATAGGGAATTAGAGAGAATCTTGACAAAAATTGTCCAACTTCACAAAAGGGATTGGGCTGACAGACTTAGTGAGGCAGTTTGGGCTTACAATACTACATGGAAAACAACTACAGGATTCACACATTATGAACTAGTCTATGGAAAAAAGGTCACGCTTCCAATCGAATTTGAAATAAAGACATTAAGAATTGCAACAGATTTACATATGGACCTATCAGAAATTCAAAAAGAATGCATGCTACAGCTGAATCAACTGGATGAGCACCGCCAACAAGCACTTACACATACCGAAATCATCCAACAACAAAGAAAAAAATGGCATGACCAACATTTGAAGGATAAAAAGTTCAACGAAGGTGATTGGGCACTACTTTACGAATCCAGATTTCACACATTCAAAGGGAAGCTAACCACTAGAAGGCTTGGACCTTACATTATATAGAATATTTATGAAAATGGAGCTGTGAGAATTATTACAATTGATGAAGAGGAGTTCCCCATGATAGTGAATGGGCATCGCCTAAAACTTTACAAGAAACCGCAATCAAAAGAAGAATTTACACAGATACTTTACCAACAACAATTGATGTTGATAGAGGACGCAACAAATCAGTGAAATTCAACTCATTAAAGAAAAAAAAAAGAAAAAATACAAAAAAAGACAAAAGAAAAAAAGAAAAAAAGAAAGAAAAAAATCCAATATAAAGCATCCACCATACAAAGAGCTAGATACATTACATATCAACACTCAAGCGAGCCTGCAATTCAATTCAAGCGAGCTAGATACATTACATATCAACACTCAAGCGAGCCTGCAATTCAATTCAAGTGAGCCAGATACATTACATATCAACACTCAAGCGAGCCAGCCACGTCTACATCCAGCAATCAGTCATCAACTACTACGAAATTCTTCAAACACGCCATTTCATTCTTTTCAACATACTCACGCAAGCCTATAATTTATTCAAGAGAGCCAGTCACATACTGCCATGCAATCATCCAATATGAAGCATCATCACATGAGTCGTATCAACAACTAGCACAACTTTCAAAAGAAGACAGTTCAGCAAATTCAAACGAGCAAAAAGAAAAAAACAGCCCACACACGTAACTACTGACATGCATAAATAAACTACAGACACCGCCAAATCTACTATAGAATCTACCATGCATGAAAAACGCACCAGATCATCAATGCAGGTATGCATACATAGCAAGGTAATCTCTAGAACAATTTTATTTTATTCTTAAGGTAAAACATTATCCCACACTACATTCGTTTCTAGTCAGCTGAGGACAGCTTCTATTTTAAATCGGCGGCATGGTAGAATGACCTTAATAAGTCATGATCGCTACCTAAGTCTTGTCACCTTAATAAGTCATGATCGCTACCTAATTCCTATCACCCTCAACAATTCATGATCACAACCCTCATCATATGAAGTACAGAGATCAATCATGGAAAAAAGGGATTAAAAATGGCAAGTACAAGAATGATGGAAAGGATAGGTGCGGAAAGATAGTAAGTAAAGTTGCATAATATTCCACGATTTTTGCATATAAGGAACCTCTCGGAATTCCCGAGAAGCAACAAACCAAAATCTAGTGCGCTCACTCAGCCAACATTGCAATCCTCGAGTCTATAGGCAGAGCCCGACCAATTGAGGGTATAAACCACATTCCAAAGTTATGGTTTTGTCTGATTATAAAGAAGATTCTAAAATGACAAAGGGTTTCAAGAAAAGTGAACCAGAGGATCACAACACCATTTATCAGAGCCCGAGAGTCCTGCAGATCATTCGCAATGCAGGCTAGATGCCTTTCATCCTTGGACTGAGAGGATACGATACAGGGGTAGCTCAGGAGTTTGCAAGAAACTTCAAACATATCAAGGATGAACAGTACGTCACCCGAGTAAAGGGGTTATGTATAAAATTGGATGAGGACATGATTTCCAAATTCACTGGTCTACCAATGGTCCTACATTGGAGCAGCAATGACCGGGAGGAAAACCACACAGCAAAAGCAGCATTTTTCGAACGAGGAGAAGCTTACGACGAGGACAAAAATGGAGTCAAAAGACTCTCCATGCCGGTGCCATGGGATGAAATGGATACAATCATCCAGAGGTACATTACATGCACTGGAAGGTTAAGTTATGTTCCCATTTTCCACTTTCGTATTTTTGAACTTCTCAGGCATAGGAGTCACATTTCATTAAACAACAACATTAGCATTCCATTTTATCTGCTCCAATCGCTGGCGGAAATGAGTAGGAAAGTGGTTAAAGGAAAATAGGATGCTTTGGCCCATCATGGGCTGATCAAACTAATAGTTGGTGAAGAATTAAAAGCACAGATTCCAGAGTTCTCTTGGGAGGAGTTCATAGTGGTATCTGTTGAGGATGTTCAGAGAATGAAGACTATGCCCTTGCCACCAAAATAAAAAAGTAAGACCACCTCTGTATTAGGGGAAAATAGAAAAATTGATTTGGACAGTGTGGCTGACACCCTGGTAAAGATAAAACACTCAAGAGAGGACTCCCCCAAATTAGACACAGGAATTCCTGCCAGTAATCAGGGGTCGGAGAGACGCAGTAAAAGATTCACACAGGTATCTGAAATCCGAGTCTCCAAGGAGAAAGAAAGGGAACCCAACCCCCTAGTTAACAATGTGTCTGATGATGACATCGATCCTTTAATAGATCAGAAGGATCCCACTACAAAAGAAGAAGAGGATGAAGAAGAAGAAGAAGAGGAGGATGAAGAAGAAGAAATGAATAAAGAAGAAGAAGAGGATGATGAAGAAGAAATGAATAAAGAGTAGAGCATACAAGTGCAAGACAACTTCCAGGGAAACCCTCCAGAGCACAATGAAAACCCCGGGGTCGTTACCCAACTCGCTGAGGCACGAGCAGAATTGGAAAAGCTCATAAATGAGCTGGCAACGTTAAGAATTGGTCTAGGAATCCAGCCCACACATCCCCCATTCTCAACTGAGAAGACACAAACCCTGAATATGCATCATGAAGGGGAGCTATGGCTGGCTGAGCAAAAAATTTAGCACTTCAAGAAAAATTGGCCGAGGCACAAAACGAATTAGCCAAAAAGGACTAGTAGATTACCAAATTGAAGGACGTTTTGGCCACTACTGCTGACATATATGATAGAATGCGGGACCTCAGACCGACGTCGGTAATATATGCAGTTTATATACAGGAGAAATGGGGCAAATTCCAGCTCTAGAGGTTGAAGCAAGGACTCCCTATAGAGATAAACACTCCCAAAGAATTTATGGATGCATCTTTGAACTCCACAGAGCTAGAGAAGGACTAATTGAGTGAATTTTTCTTGCATAATTTTGTAGTTTCTGGCTCACCCAACTGGTCGCCAAACCCATATGTGGGCGATTTCCAATTGAGAGCATTATGTTCGTGGATGAACCATGAAATTGAGCGAGCCCAGGACTACCATATCTATGTCGCAACAAAATGGCAAACCCCATTGATGGTCAGGGAAGAGCCAACTCACCTTGAAGGGATAATCTACAACCATAGGATCCTCACCCAGGACGAGTAACTGATCCCCATTATCCTTGCAAAACAGCAGGAGGCTATGACTCATTTTGACATTACACTCCGAAGTACACAGAAGGAAGTTCATGAGTCCATTAAGGAAAGGTGGAGCAGAGTGGAAAACGATCTGAAAAGAAAAGAACTCCACTCCCCCCTCAGGCTTGATGATGCTCTTTTCAAAGCCACACTCTACAAGGAATCTCTAGTAAGAAATCAACTCAGATGGATTGGAATGAGTCTGAATCCCCCATTCTTTCTTTCCCCAGTCATCAAGGGACAGATTAATGAAGAGGAAGAGAGGAGGGCATGGGCCAAGGAGGATCAGAATTTTGGATATCACAGGCAAGCAAGGATCCCTAGGGTGGTAGCATGGGACATCAGGGAGGTCATCGCCAAATTGAATAAGTCACCCAAGGATGGGTGAATCCTTCAAGTATGGGAGAGAATGATGAGTCCAATTTTCAGGTATTTGATAACCTTTTTCCCGCAGTAAAGCTCAAGCAATGGTAAAGAAACACACTCATCTGTGGGAAAAATGTTTTACCTTAATTATTTAATGAAGTTGTTTTTAACGATTATTCTTGTATGTTTAAAATGCGTATTCAATAAACTAATTCTGTGGAAATCGAGCGTGATTGAGTAGGTTTAGGGGCATTAAATGACAAACACATAGAAGACTGAGGGATCATGCAAGTCAACGCATTTTTCTTGATCTATAGAGAACGCACTCCTGTTCAAGGAGTATTGTCATTTAGACATTTAGTTAGGTTCAGCATTAAGAATTATATAAATATGGACCTCTTGGGTAGCGAGAGGTCTCTGTTGACATTTTTGGAGAAACATTGTTTCACGTTTTTTTGCACTATTGAGATACTTCTGAGTTACAGACCTTTGTGAAGACATGGAGTTTATATTTTAATAGAAGATTGATGTTAAATCCCAGTTAGCGTCTATAAGTTTTGTTCCCTCCTAAGTACGGGTTGGAGAGGGCCCCTCTAACACGTAAGTCAGGGGATTTCCATTTTTCAGGTATTTCCGATTATGTGTTTTACAGTGATGAAAATTTATATCGCATATGGAAGCATTTGAATGATGTCTTGATTCTATAGTAATTTATAACACGTTTTGTAGTTCATCAATACGGTTCCAGTAGTCCTGTAGCTGCTTTCTTCCAACGCACATTTTAAACAACGATTCCATATATATATTAGCATTGCCTTCAAAAATCATGGTTTAGATCTAAGGTTTATGAATGTTTCCCATCATGATTAATTGCTTCTCGAGATTGATTGCTTTGATTTCTTAATAATAGATGTGTAGCATGAGATGTTAGATTAGAATTCTACTTTTATGCGTAAGTAATTACAGACTTTGCTTTCTTTAATTTAGAATAGATCTGTTATGGTATTTCACTTTCATAGTCTAGATTCACCATTTTGCATTAGGTAGATTCATAGAAATATCTCTTTCACTTTGAGCACTTTTAATTCTTTAAAATAGATTTATTGCTTTTAGTATTTTAATTCTTTAAAAATAGATTTACTGCTTTTAGCATTTTAATTCTTTAAAAATAGATTTACTGCTTTTAGTATTTTAATTCTTTAAAATAGATTTACTGTTTCCCAGTATTTAATTCCCTAGTATAAACAGTTTTATGTATTGAGTAGGAAACCCTTAAAACATTGATACCAATATCCAACCGTGACAAAGATTATCCTATAAGAGCACAGATAGTGCCTGCACCTCTAAAGTTTGTACGTCCCCCAGGTTGATAATTAAAGTAGGCTCTTAGTACAGCTGCCCTCATTAAGCATCCATATTGGGAGCTCACCAAAAATTCCTCCCACATTCGACTGAAAGAAATCAATTTCTTTCTTGCACAAATTCCTTGGATGAAGGAGTCCCATGACCTAGTTAGGCCATTAAAAGTGGTCATCACAATTTCTCCTTTCTCCACCACTTCATCCATAGCTTCAAGTTGTTCTTTGATTTGAGAGACCCTAGTAAAGTAGGATTGGATGGTCTCTCCATTCTGGATCTTTACATTATTCAATTGGTTCCACAATGTCATCTTCATATTTATGTTCTTCCCTTCAAACAGTTTGGTCAAGGAATCAAACATCTCCTTGGGTGTCTTTAGAGAAGACACACGAGGTATGAGATGGTCTTTGATAGAATATTCAATGATTATATTGGCCTTGACTAAGTTCTTCTTATGTAAGGCCTTAGCCTCATCTCCCTCTGGAACTGGAACCTCTTCACTTATGTAGGTGTCTAATTCATTCTCTTCTAGGATTAACCGAATCCTATACTTCCATGCTTGGAAGTTATTAGCCTCTTCAAGCTTATCCTCAAGCTTGGTGTGGTGAGACATCTTTTAAAGAGTACTTCAAATGGAAATAGAAAAGTTTTAGGTCTTACCACTTTGATTTGCTGAAACTGGATCTGGAGCTGGCTAGGGTTTGACAGAGAAACCCTAAAAATCCAAACTTGGAATTTCAACCTTTTGTCTGGACAGGGAGATGCATTTGACTGAGGCGAGCAAGCTGGTGTGCTCAAATTTCAAAAACTCCAAAAATTGACCCCTCAAAATTGACCTGTGAATTTCGGATCTGCAACTTCTGTCAAAAACTGGTTTTCTGGTTTTCTAGTCCAAAACCCAAACTAGGGTTTGATAGATCCTGGGGTTATACCCAACCAAAAACTTTGATCTTGGTCTTTAAATTTCAATTTTGCTGAGGAGAGAAATCTTGTGCTGAGAGCAATCCAAAATTCCACTTCTGTCAAAAGCTCTAATTTCCCGCAGTAGTGACAAGCCAAAAATGAAAATGCTCAGAATCCAATTTTGTTTTGACAGAAATATATGCCATATTGTTTTTGGTGCATCTCTGAAATTTCGGATCCTTAGGGTATGAAACTTCATCCTGTGGTAGACTGACCTGTCATCTTTCCAACCCCACATATCTGAGCTCCAATGGATTCTCTATGAGCGAGATATGCTAAGTGTCGCAACATGACCCGTTTATGGGATGAAACAACATAGCGAACTTGTACGGAGTGCCACATGTCACTGTTTCAACTTCGACCTCTGAAAATCGGTCTTGTGAAACTACAATCCGTTCCTTAACTGAAATGTTTTACGGAATTCCATTTGGAACTTACTAGCCCTAGATATGACCTTTGTGCCTAGGCCACCTGTTTAGGGCAACATTCTGGAAGAGGCAGAAATCTTAACTTGTACGAATCATATCTCACAAAATACAACAAATATGGGGCTGAAATTTTTACACATGGTACATCCATGTCTGATATTCGGACTTTAAAAAATTCAGATTCTGAACCTTCACCAAAACTGAATTATAGAGAAAGTGCCATGATGACTAGTTTTTTCTACACCAAGCCCTAGCTTCCAATTTGTCGCAAGTGCAACAAGTGTCGTAAATGTCATACAATGCCTTCCTTTGGGCTAGCTCTAATACCATGTTATTTTTCATCATTTAATTCAATATTATCTAGGATCTTAACTGAGAGAACAACATGTACAACATATCAAACACAAGAGACAAGAGACACAAATCATTTCACCAAGGAAAACCAAGAAGGTGAAAAACCTTGCAACTTCCTCAGAGATAGAATAATCACCAATACAAATATCAAACCCCAAAAGATAGATGTCTTTAGCAACTACTCCTCCTCCACGTGTGCGCACTCCTATCTCTCAACTATGCGAGTTGGATGAGTGAGTGAATGAATAGAATGAGAGAGTCACACTGTCTATTTATACATTAACTTAACCTGCCTTTAACCCTAACTGGGTCGAGTTCCTAAGGGAGTCTAATAACCCTTCCACATAACTCATACAGGTCCGACCCCACCAAGGTGGTCTAATAACCCATCAAATATAAGTTACGACACCTACAATGTAACTTGCGACACTTGCAAATACAAATGATGACACTTCCAATCGGAGGAATAATACATCTTCGTTGGGGATACAATAAAGTACAAATGTAATGCATACAATATACAAGTGAATATCTTCCAAAGTTACAAATACATCAACAGAGATAGTGGTAGAAAAGGAAATTAGAGGATCAGCAGATGTTCTTCGCTTGAGCAGGAGTTCGCAGTTACTCACTTCAGATGAGTACATAAAACTATTGGTTGATGCAGAACAAAAGAAGTAAGAGATGCAAGAATTGAGAGAGAAGAAAAAGGATATTACAAATTAGAGGAAGGTTGCAAGGATTGTTCAGGCCGAAGAATGGAGGATTGCAAGGCTTCAAAGAGAGAAAGAGAAGCAAGAAAAAGAGCACCATTAACAACTATCCAGGTAGGAAAAGGCTCAAAGAAAGGCACATCAAAGACCACAAGAGGATGAGCATAGGATGGAGGAGAAAATGGTGTCCAACTCAGTCAATCAGATTGCGGATAATACACATTTATTCCAAGACCTTATAAACATCCAAGTAACCTAATACCACTCTGCTCCTACTATGCCCCACTTTCTTCATGGTAGTGGGAGGATTAATCCGATATATCCTTTTCCAACTCCTCCAGTTAATACAGAGACATTGGGGTCAAGTCAAAACTATGCATTTTAAATGCATCCATGGTGGCAAGGAGAAAATGACCTTAGGAAAATTTAGGCTTCTAAAGTCATTCGTCTCATGCAAGTGCAGGAAACTCAACCCAATAAGAGCATGCAAATGTGGGCACTTCAACCTGCTTGGGCGATGTAAATGTAGGGAACCCTACAATAGTGGGAAATGTAAACAATCAACCTACACATGAGTGAATCTATTTGGTGCTTATGTCTAACCATATCCAATGTGGATTTTGATACCTCGGCAATGTTTTTTTAACTAGACAATGTTTTGTTGTAATCAGAACCAAGCCATAAGGGCTTTGGTACCCTATGTCTCCCAGATCCTAGTCCTATCTAAAACTCATGACTATGTTTTTCGATACTATCAATATAAATTGAAGTTTTGTTACCCTTAAATATTTATAAAATAGGCAGTGCAACCCACACTACACATTAATTCTGGTAATGAATTCATCTATTCAAGTTACATAATGTCAAGCCTGATGTGTTTTCCAGCTTATAATCATGGTATGTTTGCTGGTTTTCTAAGAGGTAAGTATGTGATCAAATTTGTTTTCTAGTATGATTTCAAGTTTTGCAATGAATTATCTAATCATTTATTAGTTTTCAATATTACTAATGCAAATTCAAAGACACCTTAACTTAAGTTTACAATTGAAACTACAATACCAACTCCAACTACAAATACAACTACTATTACAATTACATTTTGAAAATTACATAGAAGATCAGAATGCATTACAATAACTTTTGAATTACCATTGTAGAAATCATTGCATGGACCAAATTACATAGAAGACCAACATTTCAATTACCATTACATTACATTACGGAATTAATTTCAAGACCAAATTACATAGAAGATGAACATTTCAATTACCATTACATTACATTACAGAATTCATTGCAAGGGCCAAATTACATAGAAGACCAGAATCCATTACAACATCATTGTTTTTACCATTCCATTCCATTACATAATTCATTACAATTACCATAACATTGAAATAATTCAAATGCATAAAACCTCGAGAGACCTGAATAATACAAGGGTATAATCCTCCCAGCCAAGGGTATGAATACAAGGGTATAATTAAATCAGATCTCCCATCCATCATTCTGGATTTTTTTGTAGACACGAAGACATTCTTATAAATAGTCACATTGGGTTGGGCCACCGAAAAGGAGGATGACCAGTCAAAAAATAATCGCGGCCAGGGGAAAACAAATCATGGAATCCCACAAACAAATACCCAATATTCGCATGAAATCCACAAACAAATCCCAACTATTCACTGGAAATCCCACAAACAAATCGCAGATATTCGCATGAAAGAGCACATACACATCCACTAGGGTCAATGAATTCATTACAATCAGGGAGGGCTATTGAAAAGATAGTTGTTAGGTCATGCTTGTAAGGTTTTACTCTAGGGTTTTGGAAAGGCCCTTTGCTTTGTGTTGTTTTGGCCGGGCCTATTCAAACAGGTGAAGCCCTAATACCTACAATGAATCCCACTACCCACATCACTAGGGTCACTACAAAAAATTGAGTCTAACCTATCACAATACAACCAGGCCCTACTATGGCAAAAAATGCACAAACCATGCGTTCAAATTTTTTGCAGTTACAACAAATGGACAAAGGTGGCAGTCACATTCCAAAAAATGAGCAATTTTTTTCATAACCCTTCATCAAAGCCTTTCAAGCTGTGGAGAAGCCAAATTAAAACCATGCATTCAAATTTTAACACAAGCAATTTTAATAATGCTTTAAAAAATACAAGCAATTTTAATCATGAACCTACATCAAATCCCATGAACCCATGGAGAAGTCGAAGAAAAACCATTGAAACCACCATTAAAACCACCATGCAATTGGTTTAAACCCACAACTAGGGTAAAAGTATTACAAATTTCCAAACATATTTGAAGTGTTTAAAAACAAGAAAGGGTAAGCGAATGCGAAATTGACACAAGAGCACAACAAATTCCATCCAGTATTCAAGGTGTTTTTGAAAAACACAGTGAGTCATTAACTGGTAGGGTCAGATGCCTACCAGGAAAATGCAAACAAAACACCACTGAAGACTCCACGCCCAGGATCCACACACAGTGTCCAGCCAAGCTCCACTATCGAGCTCCACCTGCAAACAAACATACGGGGTGAGGAAATGCCAAGCTAAAAACCCAAAACTACAGTGGAAAACCGGCATTGTAGTGTTTCTTACTTGGTGCCCAGCTGCTCCAAGGTCGGCGGTGCATCGAATGTGCACAAGAACACTTAACAATGGTGCACAACACCAAGCAATTATCCACAAGAACCTTTCTCCACCATGCTTTGAACCATGCGGACAACACCATCCACGAGGTCTAACCATGAACCAGGTAACGAAGGACGAGGATAGGGTTGAAGACGAACCAACGAGGGGATAAGGCCACGCAACCATGGAGGGGGAGGCAATCACCCATCGGGCCCAGTCAAAACTCCTTCCAAACCTTAGCGTAAACGATTCAAAGCACGACCCAACAACTGTCATTTTAATAGGTTTAAATGCGGCACGTGGTAAGATTTCCAGCGTGCCCTTGCCACACGCTAGTTGGGCCATCAGGTGGCCACCAAGATCTATTCGGGGAGGGTGCACCACTACTGGTGTCACGATTTATTCGGGGAGGGTGCACCACTACTGGTGTCCCTCCCCTAGATCTTTGTGCAGGAAAGAAGGTTCCGTTTAATCTGCATGTCGAACCTCTGTAGTTGTCCAAACCTGTCGGTTTCTATGACTCGAATGTTTCCATACTTGGAAACTCTAAACGTACTCCTTGCCCTTGTGTGATCTAGCCGCTAGGGTAGTCCATATGATCCCGGGTGAGTGTGCAATCCTGAAGTCGCTGCTGTAGCATTCTAGCTGTCCTGTACACCTTTGCGTCCCACCTATTTTTCCCCACCTGTCAACATAGGGCGTAGATGTTGAAGGGTGTACTCTTCGTCTTCGCTTCTTATTGATCTTTGGATGACCTCCTTGGTTAAACAATGTCTAAACACCAAGTCTGGATCTTGTCGTGTTAGTTGGCTGCAACAACTGTCCCTTTTTAGCGTAGAGTTAATCCGACAGTTACAGAGGGGTATCGCCAACTTGAGTAGTGATTTATTTATTTTAACATAATAATTATTTTGTATTGTAGTGAGTGAGACTAACAGTTTCGATAATACAACAAATAGTTTAATGCTGGGTTCATATTTAATAAGTATTTGAAATACAAAAGAATATGTATTTGGGATTGTTAAAATACTTGTTAACTATTAAAATGCAATAATATATATATATAAAGAAATATTTGGTTGTGGTATTACGTTTTATTATAGATTTGCAATAGAATATATTGTTAGAGTCGAATTAATATTAAGTGACAACATTTATAAGTATTGAATGCAATAGAATATATGTTTGTAAAAGAAGAAATATAGTGACATTACGTTTTAATATAGGATTGCAATAGAGTTGAATCAATTTTAGTGGTAACACTTTCCAGGTATTAGAATACAATAGAATATGTTTTTAGAATTGATGTAAAATTTGATAGGTATTGAAATGTTTGTATGTATTCAAAATTGAATTAGTATGGGATAGACATCAACCCTTTATAAATAATGTCATGCAATAGATTATATATTTAGAATGGAGTTAATTTTAGATGATGTCGTAGTATATGAAGATGGAAATTTTTTGATTATGACCAGTGTGTCTCACTACATAATTTAAATGGATCTAAAAGATTTATTGTTATGTTCAAAAAGGATTAAAAGGTTACACTTTACAATTTATAAGTAGTTTAAATGGATTTAAAAGATTTATTGTTATGTTTAAAAAGGGTTGAAAGGTTATACTTTACAATTTATAAGAAGGATAGAAGTTTTATCAGATATAATCTAAGAACTAAATGTATTCGTTTATTTGTTGGAGTAGAGTAAGATATCTTGTGTATAATTTTTTTAGGTCATTCATGATTCTAGTTGAAAGGCCCTATAACACAGGAAAAGAGGTGAGAATTAGGCCTTATTCTTTCTTCTCATAAAGATAAAAAACAAATAGAAACTTGAGTTTAGATGGAACTATCCTAGTTAACATATATTGTGCACTTAGCTTATGTTGGTGCAATGATATCTATATAAGTTTTGGTTAATTGTACAAATATAAATGTTGAGATAATACTCCACAATAATTTTAATGTGGGTGCCCATGTATGGGAAAGATGTATCAACAACATTCATGAAACCAATAAGATAAGTAAATGATGAAAAACATATACTTTTAGGATTGCAAAACCTTTCATAACTCAATTGTCAATATGGTGGTGAGGAGAACCATCATTGACTTCTATCTGCAAATTCCAATTGACTCACCATCAAGCATGCCACCTAAAATAACCCATTATTGGTGTGACATAGAGGGGTAGACTTCCAGTCCTACTAGATGCTTCTGGATCTTGGGTCATTAACTTGTTTCCTTACGTCCAAGGACGACAAGCTCTTAACCAATAAAAAATAGTTTTAGGTCTCACTCTAAGACCAAAAGGGTTATTTCAACCCCCTATAGTATCCCAAGATACATAGTATCCCTTATTCTCCATCACGGTCGAGGCTAGGCAAAAGTCATGTGGTATTAGGTATCCACAAGAATTTAACTCCATACATGAAGCGAAAATACTATACCTAAATTTAGCTCCACACATGAAGTCAAGATACTATATCTAGTTGCAACTTTACCTAATTCTTAAGATGTATGACCTACAAAAACATTACATTTAATTTTGAAAATATTTATAATAAATATTTTTAATGATTTTTTTTATAATTTTTTAATCATTAGAAAAATATAATAAATATAAATGTGAGCAATAAAAAATAATCATTATCATCGCAATAAACTTGTAACCAAAGTGATCTTAATAAACTTGTAATTAAAGTGATGTTCATAATGGAAAACATTGGAAAATGGTGTTGGTGTGATGAGACCTTTGAAAGGTTTTTTATATTCAACGGAAAAGAGAAGATAACAATAATGAAAAATATCAAGAATATTAATAGTAGTTTTTTTTTCTTCTGAAAAACAATAATGAAAATATATTCTGAGTGACTTATGGAATAATTTTTACCAAAGCTTTTGCTTTTGACCAATCACTAGCCACTTAAAATTCCGAACAACATTGAAACACACAATATTCGCCTTTTTCATTGGAAAAAAGTTCGTGGCTTCTGCAACAGAAAGCGAGTAGTGTAAGATAATATTTAATATTTCGGGACTTTATATCACTCACAGTACCGGAAAATTCTTTAATGAATTTGTCACTCTACCCTCTCATCGAATCGAACAGTCTTTAAAAAACAAGTCATTTCAAAGAGACTGCTCCGTACAGCGGAGGGTTATTGTTGTTTTAGTTTATGAGTGTCACTGTCAATTGTCTTATAAAAATAATGGAGGAAAAAAAAAAAGACAGTTTCACTTGCATGATTCTCTAATATTCATCCAATCAAATTTTTCATTGGTTTGAGTATTGCTTCAAATTCTCCATTGGTCTGAGTACTGCTGGTTCTTTTTGTGGTCGTACTTATTATAATGTACATTTTGTGTTAAAAGAAATGAATAATGAACTTATTGAGACTATAAATATTAACTATAATTATTAAATATAGTCCAATCATTAAAAGAAATTTTTAAAATCTTTATTTTGTTTAATTTGAAATTATTATATCTGTGGAAGGTAGTTATATAGCAATTAGTTAGGATTTAAACTTTTTTCATTTTCAATTATTTTTGTTTTTGTCATTAAAATTTTTATATAGTTTTCAATAGTTTTAAAAAATATATATATTAAATTCAATATTTAAAAATCAAAAAATAATTTTTATAATATTTAAAATTTAGCATTCTATTTTTTGATTGACCAAAAACTAAGAAGTGACAATTTACTCCTGATGGGATGGGAAATTGTTAGATAAAAAAAAAAAAAACAATAATAACAACAATATTAATAACAGTCTGCCATTTGTCTTTCCATCGAATGCCTTGGAAAAAACGCACAATCCGTTTCAAGTATGCATTGGATTCATTGCTGAGGTGCGGAGGACTTTTGAGTTCGCTGTCATTGTGGTGATCCCGTGACATGACTGCTAAAATTCAAACATATCCGAGCTACTCGACCAAAGCAACAAACACTCTAGGATCAGTCATTTTAAATTTTTAATTCATTGATTTTGTATTCATTAAAGGGCATGCACTGGATTTAAACCTCAATTTCACCTCGTTAAAATAAAAAAATGATATAAATTTCCATCAAATTAATGATCATCTGTGCACCATCATAGGGTGAAGCAGATATACCTTTAATATTTTAAGAAACAAACTAAGAGACTTCATAACTTTATTCTCCACTTCCCATTAACTCAAACATAAGATTATTATTATGCTTAAAAATAATTATGTGATGTGGATCCTCCACATTACAAATTAATATAATAATAGTTAGACTTATATCTATACTAAAATTATTTTAAAAGGACAAATAATACGTTAGACTTATATATATACTAAATTGTTTGTAAAAGGACAAATAATAAACGATTTAAGTACTATGATTTGTTGTCGTCTTTTTCTTTATCGGTTAATAATATTGTTTTATGATTAAAATTATGTATTTTTTTTACAAGAAATATATATATATATATATATATATATATATATATATATAAAAGTTGAAGGAAATGAAACTCAGAATCTAAGGGTTTCAAGTTAACCATAGTAAACAAATATTGAAAATTAAAAAGCAATGAATTTTGAAAAAATATTCAAAATAAAAATGTCGAATAATAATAGAGAGGAGAATTAGCTCATAAGCAAATATTAAAAAAATATGAGAAGCCTTAATGCAATATTGTTGGTCTATTGTCTATTATGCTCGGCTACTCACATTTTTTTTCAATTGAAAAAACGTTATATATTCATAGAAATATATAAGAACAGTTACATAGGAAAGTCCAGGCCCAGAAAAGTATAAAGAAAGAAACGGAGGAAGCCATTTCAGGCAACACGTCCTCCCCAGGAGCAGTCAGCCAACACCAACCAAAGGATGCGTCATACTTCATGAAACAGAGAAATGCCCAGCAACGATCGAAAAATCAAATGGCAGAATGAGAAATAGCGAGGAGGAAATTGAGTAACCAAAATTTAAAGACCGAACAGAAATAGACAATGCCGAAATAGAAAAAGAGCTAACAAAATGGGTCTTGGACCCCATTACCAATAGGAAGAAGCCTGAAGAGGCAAGCGACCAGAAGATTGGAGAAGAGACTTAGACCAAAACTCAAAATGAATGAATCCCAGCTGCACCAACAAGGCCATTTTGGACAAGAAATCAGCTTGTTCATTGTGCTCCCGAAAGATGTGATCAATGAAAAGGTGAGGGAGCTCCTGCAACAACAACCGAACCATATCCAACCAAGGCGATAATGCCGTCGAGAGAAGAGAACCACGACCAGTGGCCCAGTCGATAACGGATCGAGAGTCACCATACAAAAAATGAAGCACAATCCCTTTTTTCTTTGCAAAAAATAGTGACATCCACAGAGCCAAGAGTTCACCCCGAGTATTGGAACCCATGCCCCCGTTCATACATATTTTGTAATATTGCAGATGGTCAATGAAGAGAATGGACCCAGCAACGCAGGCTGACCCCCCTGCTAAGAGGCCCCATCAAAAAATGCCATGACATCATGCCGTGGAGGAGAGGGATGAGGGTCCGATGGAGTAACAGGGACAACCGATAGATCAGTCTAAGAAACTAAAAATAGTGCGATCACCTTTCGATCCAGCCACACGGGATCAGGTGTCTTATTCTCGAATATGCACAAGTTTCATGCCAACCAAATCTCCTAGACTATGAGTGCTGCGATGGAAGCATGACCAAGGTTGTCATAGACCCAAGAATGAAAGCATGAAGAGATAGTCTCACCCGACCAAACCGTGATATTCTTGAGGACCAATATGACCTCAGCCCATAGCCTATGCGAAAAGTGGCATTTGACAAACAAATGTGTATAGGATTCAGCCGCTCTCCAACAAAGCAAACAGACATTAGGCCCAATGAAGCCACGGGATAAGAGATTGTCCCATGTTAGGACCCGGTTTTTCCATAACAAGCCAGACAAATATTTGCACCTTGGGTGGAATGTGCCACTTCCATACTCTCGTGTGCCACCAGGATGTGATGCCCCAAGCCTCTGCGCAGATGGATTCATATGCCATTTTTGCAATAACCACCCCAGACTGAGTATTCCAAGACCAAAGGAAAACATCATCCTGCTCCTTGATCCTGATCAATCCATGATTCATCCCTTCACTGTAAGCATGCCATTCATCAGTAAAGAGGCTCGATAAACCCAGTTGTTCGGCGCTCAGCCAAACAGATGGAGCAAAGAGTGATGGGGTTGAAACCACGACATGTGATAATCGGTAAAAACCTTTCATATGTAAACAATATAACAAAGGCATGGATAGTTTGTTGCTCGGTCCGCCAATGATAGGGTCCACACCAAGGTAAATTGACCGGCCATTTCCAGGATGCCATGCAGACCACTTTTTAATCACCGGAAGGGATGAAATTAAGCCCGTCCAAATACAAGAAGCCCCCTTGCAGCGGACATTTGGGGATCGGATCCATTTAATGGTAGTTGTTTACTAGGATTGTCTAATGGTCTTTTTAAAGGTTTATAAAATTGTCCATTCAAGAATACATACATTTAGTTCAGTGTTTCATGTTATCATTATTCATAGTTTTCTTAAATGTTGCAACTTGTGGAGTATATATAATAAATTGCTTTTGGCTTGTTGACTTTTTCTAGCAACAAAAAATAGTGGGTTTAGTACATTATTTCACTTTGCATGCCATCTTTATTCAGATAATAGGTTATTTTATTGATTTTCTCATACGGTTTTTTATTTTTCTACTTAATATGTTAACAAAGGTATGATTGCACAAAAATTTGTTCACAGTGCTAATTATGAACTAAAAAATGTACATTGTTCAGCAAAAGTTTATGGAAATTTTGTATGTTAATTTGTTTCTATTCTATTATTTTATTTTATAAACATTTGATTATATTCATAGGTCCATAAAACAAAAAAACATAGTCCCAAGGCAGGGACTAGCTGCTTTGTAGCTAATTTCACTTTTGAATTATGAATAACTAATATCTTACAATATTTCTAAAAGGCAGGTATAAACACCTTTAGTGCTAATTCCACTTGTTTATAGAAATTCCATTTAATTGAATCATCTCTTTTCGAGTCACATCAATGTTTCCAAAAGAGCAATAGGAATCATCATCACATAGTGCTAAATAGTGTAGCAACTTGTAGTGAACTAGACTACTTTTTAGTGGGAATTGGCTAATTTTAAATATACTATAGAAACTCTTACAATTTTTTTAGATATATCATTGGAGACTCTTCCACTATAATCCAATGTTTGGTATATCTATCTCTACAAAGTTGTTTACATCACCCCACTCAAAGGATCTTCATATAATCCAATCTTTGGTATATCTATCTCTAAAAAGTTGTTTACATCACCCCACTCAAAGGATCTTCATATAATCCAATCTTTGGTAATATATCTCTAAAAAGTTGCTTACACCACCCCACTGAAAGGATCCTCAGATTTCTTATTTACAACACCCCTCTATGTCTTGTTACATGCGTTGAGAAAATTAAGTGTCAAATCCGATCTACAAGTAAACGTCAGCTCCACTCTAAACAAAGGGTATAAGAGACTAAATGGGAGTACTCCAATAAACCCCCCTTCCTTAGTTTTAATTGATGCATTATATAGAGATCCACATGGTTCATAGTTGGCACATTTAAGTGCCTCAACAAGACGGGTAGTTTCCATATCTACGCCCTCATTACTCTACTCCAAGTCAATGGTATGAGGCGTATCAATTGTTTGATGGATGTGTAGTACCTTGTGTGTGGGTGAAATTTGGAGGCACTCTTATAATACTTCCTGGTTTTATTGAATGTACATCCACTTTTGGTTTTTGGAGATTTAGGGAGTTGTCTGTAGTTGGAATGACCATCCAAGGTTCTTCTTAGTGTTGATAGGTTTCTCTCTTTCAATATCGGGTTCTATCAACTAGCTCTATTGTAGCTATAAGATTTGGAACATTGTTTGGTATCTTGGAGTATCTTCTTGTGGCTTTTTAATTGTTGGGTGGTTATAGTACCACTGATAGGGTCTTGCTGCACTTGTTGCTTCTTGGGGATAAAGCATAGAGAAACAATGATGCACTGCCATCATAGAAATATGTGTTGTGTGCTTTGTGACTGATGGGTCCCTATTTTTCCCATCTTATCTCGAATTTTAAGCCTAATTATGTATGGGAACTGGACATTTTGACTAGGTTGGTGCAGATCAATCTTTCATTTTGGTTCATAATCTAACATTTTAAGGAGATTACTATGGAGGCTTAATAAAAGTATTTTTTCATTACTTTTAGTTATTTTTAACCCTTTTATGAATTCAAAATCATACTCGGACTAATTACTTGGTTTATACCTTGTTGTGTTGGGAAGATATGAAATCACTCAATCCGACACTCATTCCAACACTAAAAATTTGGAAGATCATCCATAATCATACTTCCACTTCACCAATCCAAATTCCGCTACTTGGAGGAGTCATTTATATGCTTCTATATGGTGAGGTATCTATTAGAACTCACCCAACTCGCACGTGTGAAGCATGGCATATGTGAAGTTAATTTTGAAAAATATTCCAATCGGTTGTTTTGTGGCGCAATTCTCGAATTGATGAGGCCGAATATGAGAAATCTGAGACACAGGTTTTCTCCTAGCATATCCAATTGGGTCCATTGAAGACGGTTTTCAAAAAATCCAAATATTTCAGGAGATATCAGGGGTTCTTTAACTCGAATTTGCCCAAAATGACGAAAACCCATATTTTGTGTTGGTTGTTTTCTAAGTTTGTTGAACGGATTGCTGAGTTGGGGGATTGATCTTATCCATTCCTCCACTACATTTTTGTATAAAATGGCCTCTTTAGGCTAAAGGAAGGGAGAATACAAGTTTAAGCATCAGATTTATACTTTGTAAATTCAGCTTTGTTCTATGAGAATTGAATTCCTGGGAAGTAAATTCTTTTGTATAGCTGTGTAATCCCCAAGGATTGGCCGTCCTTGTGGATCGTTTGCAGATTTTATTTTGTAAATTCCGTGTTGGAATTTATAGGTATTCCTTATCAACGTTTAAATTGTGAGCATCAATTTATGTGTATAACAACTTCAGTTTGTATATATCAAAAACGTTTTTGTATTCCTCTGTAATTTTTGACAAGTTTTGTGTAAAATTTAACATAGAAACTAATTGCAGAAGCTGTGTGAATAATTTACTTGGTTCTGCAAGTAAAAATTGTCTCATAGAATTTATTTTTAGAGTATGTAGATTATGATTTTGACAGAAAACGTTTTTATTGAGAAAAATGAATTTCTGTAAGCAATCCTATTTTGTGAATTCATGTATTAAATTGTGAATATTAATTTCATGTCCATGCTTTGTTCCCATACATGAAATTTTGTCTTTTATCAATCTCTTTTCTTTTGGTTTCCCAACATTGGAGTAGTTTGCAGTAGTTTGGAATAGTCTGGACTAGTTTAGTGTAGTTTAGCATTCATTCCTCATCATTTGAGTTCATTCCAATTAATAGATTATCTTTAGAATCCATTTCAGAAATTTCTCTTTGCATTTACATAGGCAATCTCTTTTCTAAGTTGCTCTGTAATTTTTTACTTTTAGCTTTGTTAAATTCATAGTTTTCTTTGGTAGCTTCAATAGTTTTGCTTTGGTTTATATATAAATTTTAGCATTTTCTCCTTTAAAAAAAAAACGATCTCTTCCTTTCATTAATTCAACCATTAAATGTATGACTTGTAAAAGATTGACCATTGACTTATGCCTTTATATACATAGTGCAGACCAAAAATTAGGCATTCTTTTGTTTGGTTGATATGTATTAGGGAAATATGTATAGAACTTGTGCTGTGAGTGTAAGTTTGATCACTATATTTGTAGAAACAAGTTTTCTATTGAATGGTTGGATATCCTTTGTTGTGGAAGTCAATTTCACCTATATAATTATTGCATAGTTGATTGAACTTTAGCATAAGTTTTATTTACTAGTTGCGGTTTGATAGGAAACTAGATTAGAACTTTGATTATAATTGTGTTCTTGAGCTTTACTTTCAATCAT
Organism: Larix kaempferi; assembly: GCA_027924585.1. Taxonomy (NCBI): domain Eukaryota; kingdom Viridiplantae; phylum Streptophyta; class Pinopsida; order Pinales; family Pinaceae; genus Larix; species Larix kaempferi. The sequence goes on along the minus strand of BSBM01001114.1, from coordinate 3,545,262 downwards.
TGAAATAGGTTTGGTCTTTAGATGTTTGATAGATAATAGATAGTTACTGTAGTCATTCTTTACTTTGCTTGTAAAACATTGAGTCAACATAAATATTTTTATTTGGATCATAGACGTGAATTCATAAACTCTCAACTCAATGACATCTTGAATTTTTTAGGCAAAATACAGTCTTTAGTCTTTAGAATAGATTAGACTCCGTAGGGTTTCCACCCTTCACATATAGTGTTGGAACCTCTAAGCTTACGAACCCCGATTGATAATTTAATGTCGAATTAATTAGCATATAATTTTACCGACATTGACTTAAAGTAACTCCAAATAGGTTTGAAAAGATGTGAAAGAGAGGTAATGGAGGTTCAATGTAGTGTTGACAACTCCAATTTTAGGTGGATTTGCAGGATGTATGAAGAACAAGAATAAGATGAGCGTTGAGAATTTTTTTTATGATTAGTGTAGCATGGAGATTGCATTTCAACTATTGGCTCTTAGAGAAGATTATCGTTCAAATTTGAATTTGAGTTCAACAACCATTTAATTCTATTCGAATCTGAATTTTTCATTGAGGTTTGGTTGAGATTCGACTCTCTCTCTCTCTCTCTCTCTCTCTCTCTCTCTCTCTATATATATATATATATATATATATAATTTACATCAATAAACATGTATGACTAAAAACCATGATCAATAAACAATGAATTCTAGTGAAACATTTTATTTGAAACTTTCAAATTTAAGAGGATGTTCATAATGCATTTCACATAATTTCAAACATAAATAGAATTTAAATTTTAAACATAAGTGTATTTGTAAATTGCAAATTGAAGAACATATTCTTCAAATTTCAAAACTTAAAAGGAATTTCATCATGTCAAATATTTATAATCCCTTAAATTGTTTCCTAAAATGGAAAATTTGTTTAGAATTTATATTCTTCTAGCCTACTAGTAACCTCATTAATCTCAACATCATCAAGAACACATGGGCCACTTGAGATCATCGAATTCATCCACTGTATATCTATCATCATTACCACTAATCTCATCTCCAATGTCACCATGAATGCCAAGATCATCTTCTTCTACACTTGGGAAAGGCTTAAAACATGGATGAGAAGAATTAGATGAATATTTGGCTACACTAGTTAAGGCCAACTGCAAATTACTGCGAACATAAACAAGGTCTTTCAAATGTGTATATAGTAATATGTTTCTCTTTTTGGATTGAATGTGGTTAAAGCTACTCCAAACATGTCATTGTCTAACCTATATGCCTGAAGTTTTTCTCTAAGCCTCCTAGAGTCTCCTAGATATATGAAACCAACCGCTCAATAGTTGCATAAAGGCCATTCATGAATTCTGCATCATTATTATTTTTCTATCCCAAACAATCATGGGCCCAAATAACAAGCTACTGCATTGTAAAGGACTATGCAACATTTTCCATTTTCCATCTATTACCTCCTATATTTCCATGTACTCATTTTTTTAAAGGATTTAGTAATAGTTTCCATACAATGATCCGTGCCCTCATAAACAAAACCCATAGAAGGGGTGTCAATATGAACCATCCTAAGCATATCAACAATTGGTTCACATACTTTTAAAAACTTTACAACATTTTCCCAAAAAGTGTTTGTAATACCCCCATTTGACCCTTTGGATATATTGGCTTTTAATGTAAATATTGTATACATGCGATGTATGTTTTACTAGCGTGGAGCTCAAGGCCAAGGCCCCACTAGTGGATGCTCGGATTTTATTTAAAAAGGAAATTATTTGATATTATGTTAGCCATGTGCCATTAAGCCATGTAAATTGTAAAAATGATGTAAATAAATATCATGCAATAAAAATACCAAAAACTGGCTATGGAAACAACTAATAAGAGGGGGTCATGTGTATCCACTGGGGAGTGGTGAGGGGGTTGTGGGGTTGAACCATATGCTTCCAAATGTAATCTTGACAACCCATTTGACTTTCCTTGCTGACATTTAATTCTATTGTAAGGAAGTAGTTAAAGAAACTAGTCCATGGATTCAATGGAGCATGAGCAGCGCATAAATTCATATGGCAGAGTATGGGCTATGTTTAATTGAACCAAAAGTCACTTTAGCTCATGGGAGGACTTTTTCCCTCATCCCCATTCCATTATGGAATAACTGAGCATGAGTTTTCATCCATTACACATTCCCAGCAGTGAGAAAAACCATAAATTGCAATTCTGAAGGAAGCCATGTTTTGAACTACCAAAAATGCCCATAAATTTATGTGGACAGTGAAATCCAATGGGGGATCCATAGACATGAATCTTGGGGCAAATTTGAGAGTGTTAGATTCCCATAAATCCATAGGAAAACCCATATTTGATAGCCCAAAAATCCAATTACAGGACATAGTCATTTGGCCACAAAACTGAGAAAATCCAAGCATGGATGACAGAGTGGAAGAGAGAATAGAGGTTGGAACCGCTTGATAAACTCAGTGAAGGATAGAATATCAAGGAATAAGCAGCTTGGACCTTTATATTCTCACCCTGAAGAGCACTAGAGGAAAGGGGCGCCTGAGGGAATGCGTAGCAGAGAAGGGGACCTTCCTTGTGTTGGGTGCGGTAGGTATTGTGGGTGCCAAGGCTATTTGAGTTTAGTTTGAGATGCTTGTAGCTCTGTGGTTGATCTCACCAGCTTAGCATCCTCCCCCTTTGTCTCTTTGCATGCTTGATAAACTAAGCTGTTTGCTAGCTTAGCATGATTGTTTGTGTGAAACCATGGCTGTGATTAAGCCTGTTTAGTTCCTCCTTAGTCGATACATAGCCCAGCTCGGGGGTGGTCTCTCAGCTAAAATAATATAGGCTGGACAGAGACCTATGGTTGGGTGGAACGTTGCTCTCACATAGCCAGTTGCTTGGACAACTTCATCTTAAAGATAAGTGTTCTATGTGGTTTAAATTATGTCCATTCTGTGTTCTGAATGTTTAATTATTCATGTTAACTGAATGTTATGATTATCTGTTATTTCAAGCTAATTTGAATGAAATGATCACATGGAATTAATTAGTAGGAAGCATGAACATGAAGTTGGTCCATATCTGATTGTTTCATCATTTTGCTTGTGTTAAATATGTTGTTAGTATTGCATGTTGTAGATGAATTAATTAGATTTAATTCCACTGTGTAATTTTAATTATGAATTTGATTAAATTGTAAATTCCATCATATGGCTTTGGGGGAGAAATAGACACCCCCAACCCCTTATTGCGTTCATGTTCCCTCCATGGGTTGGGTAGACGGGAGGGGACGCGACAGAGTGGTATCAGAGCCCATGATGCAGCACTGGGGCTGCTTGGGCCAACGTATGAGCTTACAGGCAGATAATCAGAATATTTAAAAGAGGAATTGATGAAGTTTGGGCAACATTTTGATTGGAAGAATGACAAAATCAGATTTCTTAGGTGTGGCAGAGGATCACACTATTGCATAGGGATTGCCGAGATATTTCCAAAAGTACCAAGTTTTCCAAAAATGGACTTAGGATGAGAAGGATATCGGCCTAAGAAGTTGGTAGTAACATGAGTATATGGCCGACTTCCAACTTTCAGACTCCTGCATTGCGGATTGCAGAAGTTGGAGGTGTAATTTTATCGAAGTTGTGCGTTGGGGTTTTGACTTTCCGATTCCCGCATTGCGGATTACGGAAGTCGAAGGTGCAATTTTCTTGAAGTTGTGCATTGGGGTTTTGACTTTTCGACCCCTGCATTGCGGATTGCGGAAGTCAAAGGTGTAATTTTATCGAAGTTGTGCGTTGGGGTCCCGACTTTCCGACTCCCGCATTGCGGATTGCGGAAGTCGAAGGTGTAATTTTATCGAAGTTGTGCATTGGGGTTCCAAATTTCTGACTCCCGCATTGCGGATTGTGGAAGTCAGAGGTGTAATTTTCTCTAAGTTGTGTGTTGGGGTTCTGACTTTCTGACTCCCGTATTATGGATTGCATATTTCAGAAGTCTGAGGTGTAATTTTTTGAATTTGTGTGTTGGGGTGCCGACTTTTCGACTCCCGCATTGCGGATTGCAGAAGTCTGAGGTGTAATTTTCTCAAATTTGTGCGTTGAGGTGCTGAATTTCTGAACCCGGATTGCAGATTGCAGATTGCAGAAGTCGGGGTAAATTTGATGGAGGCCGCTCGACAGCGCCGACTTACAATTCCTGCATTGCGGTTTGCGGATTGCAAAAGTCGAGAAGAGATCTGATAATTTGATTCAATTTATTGTTCCGACTCCCGACTTGTGGCTTGCATATTGCAGAATTCAAAATAAATTGTAGCTGTGTAAAAGTGCAGAATTTTGGTAAAAATTGTCATTTTTGAAGTAATGTAATTTCCATAACAGAAGTCGAAATGAAACATGTAGATAGGAATTGGAAAGATTATCGAGAAGGGAACAATGGTGCATAAATAGAATTTGAATGGGGCATTCATATATCATATATATTTAGAGAAGAAAAGTGCAAGTGGTTGTGTTATCTCTAGGGTTGTAACCTAGATTTACCTTAGAATTTTAATTTTTACATAGTCATTTTCCTAATTCTACCAGTGCTTGTTTTTTACTTTTAATTTTCCTTGTCCAAACTTTACCTTAGCTCCTACTTGTTTTATCACCATGTCATTTATTAAATCAAAATAAGGCTCATTTGCATTTGATTGTTCAAAGTGTTTAATTCTTTTTTGAAACAATACAAAATCTTAATGTTATCATGCCTAAATGTTATCATAGTCTGAATGTGAAAAATGGCAGGGTTATATATGATTTTGGGTTATATGTTGGCAACATATTCAAAAGTTATTTACATGAGAAAGCCCACGGGTTCAAAAGAATGCACAATGCATTGATAAGAAGCGTTGGTAACTGCAAACATAATGTATTGGAATCATTTTGATCATTGCATATGGATAAAGTTTCGGATGTATCCAGTCCAAAACCCAGTCGAGTATTGACTATTCATATTTATACTGAGGTGTTGATGGGCTATCCAGATGCCAGAGTTAGTGTTTGCAATTGTTGGTAAGTATACATAAAATGCCAAGTGCTAAGTGCCTAAGAATGTCATTAAATCCTGTGAACAAATGTTGATTATTAATAGCACCTAGCATTGCTTAAAATGACGAAGTGTGACAGTTCACTATAATTCTGCTCCAAGTTTCTTTCTGCATTTTTAACTGCATTAAGTGAAAGTGGAGTATATTATTTCTGGTGGTGGTTGTTGGCCTCT